>CM055121.1:68173249-68582125 GCA_029206835.1 Rana muscosa | reverse complement strand
TTCTGATCGATCTTCTGATTTTTTTAAAATTTAAATTAAAGCTCCAGATAGCAGTAAAAATAGTAAAATTTTTGGATTGAGTAGGGAACGTTTAGAACCTTGTGTTAATTTTATTGCTGTCTGTGTTCTATTTGGGGACATTTTGGATTTACTCAGTGGTGGAACTATATAGGGGTCGCTGCAGTCGCACTTGCGACTGGGCCCTGCCGTTCTGGCCGTTTAGAATGCAGTGGGGGAGGTGGGAGGTGGCGATCAGCAGCTCTATGGTGCCTGTGGGTGGCGGGATATCTCTGGGGCTTTTAGTTATCTCTTCCCGAGTGTCGGTGCATACAGTGGAGAGGGGAGGGGCCTCTGACCCGGGCAGGTATCCGTTTCTTCTTTACAGGACTAGATAGTTTAGATTTGTAGATGTCGTTTTTAATTTTTGTGTTATGGTGGACTTCACCACTTCAGCCCGGAAGTCTTGGTAAAAAAAAATGCAATAAGCGTATACTGATTTGTTTGCGCAAAAGTTATAGCGTCTACAAAATAGGGGAAAGATTTGGACCAATTTGTTTTTTACTAGTAATGGCGGGGATCTTTTTTTATTTTATATATTTTTTTATTTTTTTAACAGTAAAGGTTTTTATTTCGAAAAAGCAGGTTTATACAACAGTGGCAGAACAAAGGCAGAGGTGTGTTACAGAAGGTAATTAAAGAGTGAAATTGGTTGTACAATCGGAGAAATATTCGGGGAACAGTCGGCAATGTATAATGACGGGATCATACTAAAAGCTAGGGGTACAATAGAAGTTACAGCAGGAGCACCTCAACCAGGGGTTCCTCCTCCCCCCCCCCCCTATCTCGGGGGGAGGGGGGGAAGAAGAGGGCAGCCAGTAGGAAGCAGGATAGCCGGGGGGGTGGAGTAAGGGGGGGAGGGAGAGGGGGGGGTAGAAGGAGAGGGGGCCAGGGAACGAGGGGAGGTGGGGCTAGGGAGGAGGAGAAGCAGGGGGAGGGAGAGGACAGACTAGGGGGGGGGGAGGGGAGGAGGGAAAGGGGTCAGGAGAAGCCACAGAGTTCACCAGCCCTACAACCGAGATTCCCAAAGCCTGTAACCAGGTATTATGAGCCTATAAGGCCGTCACCCCACCCATCCAACCAGGAAGACCAGATCTTGTCGAACTTTGCCGGGCAGTTCCTACTCTCATATGTGATTTTGTAAAGTGGCAATACCCTATTTACAGTAGCCTTCCAAGAGGCCCCAGAGGGGACCTCCGCACTCCATCTCAAAAGAATTTCTCTCCTGGCGTAGAACAGTAAAAAGGTTACACATAGTTTGGTGTATCTGCTCCCCTCCATGTCTCCCAGGTAACTAAGCAGGAAGAACCTAGGGTCAGGCGTCAGGTCTAGTCCACCAATCCTCCCCACAGTCTCCGCCACCTCCCGCCAATAAGGCTTGACCTTCGGACAGGTCCAGGCCATATGGAAGAAGGAGCCCTCGTCCTGTCCACACCTCCCACACAGCGGGCTCAAGGAACGATAAATGCTAGCCAGTCTTTGCGGTATGTAGTATGCTCTGTGTAGGAACTTGAGGTGT
This sequence comes from Rana muscosa, assembly GCA_029206835.1. Classification (NCBI taxonomy): domain Eukaryota; kingdom Metazoa; phylum Chordata; class Amphibia; order Anura; family Ranidae; genus Rana; species Rana muscosa. Next base: position 68,580,549 of record CM055121.1, on the reverse strand, counting down.
ATAAAACGGTCTCTGGACGGGATATAGGAGGAAACCAGTTCCTCCCAGGAGTCTTCATCTAGGTCAGGAATGTCTGCCCTCCATTTATGGAAGAGAGGTACTGTGTTGGTGTCATGGGCGATCGTGAGGTATAGATAGAGGGAGGAGAGGGGTCTCTCCATTGTCCCAGACATAAGTCGTCTTTCAATTAGGTCTGACTCAAGGGTAATCGTCTCCGGGAATTGTGAGTTAATAGCGTGCTTAAGTTGCCAGTATCTAAATAGAAAAGATGAGGGGAATGTTACGACCCCCCCCCCCCATCCACAAGAACGTGTTTAAGTTTTACTACCCCGTATTTGGCCCAGGCCGACGGGTCAGGTACCAAATTGAGTTGGGGGGAGCAGGGGGTTACCCCACAACGGGGTATGTGGGGAATGTGTAAGGGGCCTGATCCCCGAAGCCCTGGAGGTCTGCCATACCCTAATGGTGGTCTTCATTAGTTCAGTCACTTGGGGGGTGCCCTAGGTCCCCTAAAAACTAGGTTGGAAAGAGCTGCATACGACCCGAGGAGAGCGGCCTTGAGGGTGACTGCAGGGTTCAGCTGTGGCTGGGAGAACCACCACCTTACTGTGACCAGGACCGCTGCCCAGTAGTATAGGAGGAAGTTCGGGAGGGCTAGACCCCCAGCAGATAAGGGGAGATAAAGAGACCGCCGGGCCACCCTGGGGGGGCGACCCGCCCAGATGGAGGTCATTATGCTGTCTATTTTTTTGAAGAAAGAGCGGGGGATAGGAGTGGGGGTCTGTCTAAAGAAGTATAAAAACTTGGGGAGATAAATAATTTGGTTTCCTCTCCCTACCGGAGAGAGAAGGAGGCTCCTTGTCAACTGCTCCAGCAGGGGGAGTAGGTTCCCAGTCAAGTAACCTTTCATTGTGGGGCCTATCTTTACCCCGTGGTACCGACGATTGGAGGGAAAATAACACTGATTTGTCCCAGTTGATGCAGATCCCTGAATATTGGGCAAAGGTGTTGAACTGTGCCAGGACAGAATCAAGGGAGATGGAGCTATCCGCCAGATATAGGAGGGAGTCATCGGCATACAATGAAAGCTTTTCCTCCAAGGGACCTACCCGGATGCCCCTGACCGAGGGGTCCCCTCTAATGTGTGCGGCAAGCGGTTCCAGGGCAAAGAGGGGTGGGGATAGCGGACATCCCTGCCGGGTCCCCCTCCCCAAGAGGAAAGGGCCCGACAGTGTGCCATTGGTGCGGATGCGGGCCCTGGGATGCGCATAGAGCATTTGGAGCCAGTTGAGGAAATTCGGGCCAAACCCGTATCTGGAAAGGACCGACCACAGGTAGCCCCACTCGACCGAGTCGAACGCCTTCTCTGTGTCGAGTGAGGCGACCACTCCCGGGGCATCCGGGTCCGCACTCGCTTTGTGTGTGTGCAGCCGGCGGATGTTATTGTCGGTACCCCTCCCTGGCATGAACCCTGATTGGTCTGGGTGGACCAATGCAGTGATGATCGTGTTGAGGCGATTCGCCAGAATTTTCGCCAAGATTTTGGCATCCACATTGAGGGAAATGGGGCGATACGAGGAACACAGTAGGGGATCTTTGCCCGGCTTGGGAATAACTATAATGGCGTCGCTCATCGAGTCGGATGCCCGCGTTAAGGTCCGGAGCAATCTAGGGGCTAGGTCCTCCATATATGACTTAAAAAATTCCACCGGGAACCCGTCCGGGCCGGGGTTTTATTTGTCTGCATTCCCTTCAGGGCCGACTGTATTTCCTCTATCTTTATTGGAGCGTCCAGTTTGTTGGCAGTTACGGTCGTGAGGACCGGTATGTCAATCTCGTCTAAGTAATGGTCAAGGTCTTTCTGGTCATAAGCCACCTGGAGGTGTACAAGTGCTGGTAGTACTCGGCAAAGCTTTGGTTGATGTCTTGGGGAGTGGAGAGTAGGTTTCCATCCTGGCCCCGTATGTGTGCTATGGTCTCCACCCCGGATTGCTCTCTAGACAGCCACGCGAGAAGGCGTCCCGTCTTGTCCCCTTGTTCAAAAATCCGTTGGGATTGATGAAGGGGCTTCTTTTGACTGAGAGAAGTGCGAAGAAGTAGGGCCTGTTGCGTCAGGGATTGGAGTTGGGCATAGTGTGTCGGGTCGCGGGTTCTAACATAGAGAGCCTCCTTTGCCGACGCCTCCCCCTCAACTCCCTCAAGATCTGCTCTACATTCCCTCCTCACCGCAGCTATAATAGACTGATATTGTCCCCGTAAGTAGGCTTTAAAGGCATCCCATGTAGAGCCGTCCCCGGCAGACCCCAGATTCTCCTCCCAGAACAGTTGCAGGGTAGGGTGGAATCTAGAGTCAACATCTTTGGAGACTCTCCAGGTTCTGGATCTCAGACCGAGTCTGTCCGAGGGATCCATGGTCAGCTCCAGGGACAGCAATAGCGGGGCATGATCGGAGATTCCGCGAGGGAGGATAGCAATGTTCCGGACTCTGGGGAGGACAGGCGCCGCCACATATGCAAGGTCAATTCTGGAGAATGATTTGTGCGTGGCTGAGTGGCAGGTAAACATTTTGGAATGAGGATATTTCCACCTCCACACATCAGTAAAGCCATAGGTGTCAGCCCAGGTGGCCAGACCTTGGCGGGTCGCACCCGTAGCAGCACATCTGTCCCTATCAGAGTCCGGAACTAAATTAAAGTCCCCCATGAGAATGACATTGTCTGGAGGGAACTGGGCCAGCTTGGCCGTGAGCAGATACAGGAGTGCGATGGAGGCCGGGGGGGGGGGGGGCAGATTGAGGGCCACTACCTCCCAGGGAACACTAGGAATTAAGGCGTGGAGCATTACAAATCTGCCATCAGGGTCAAGCACTAAGTCTAACAGCTTAAATGGGAGGGTTTTTGCAACTGACACCCCAGGCATAATTAGAGTAGGTAGAGTGGTAATGATGTCCTACCCATGGCCTCTTAAGACTCATTGTCCTGCTGCCCACCAGGTGCGTCTCCTGCAACACACAGATGTGTGGATTATATTTTTTAATAAATTGGAAGACTAGGGAGCATTTAATCGGAGAATTCATGCCCCGTGTGTTCCAGGAGAGGACATCAAGCGCAGCCATCGTCGCTTCTCAACACATGAGAGGATAAATACAGATTATGAGGCCCGGCGCTCCCCAGCCCCCTCCACCAGGGTCAGGGGGAGAGTCAGGTCTCCACAGCAGTATAACAGTCACCATTAAGAGCACGTCTGTCACATATCAATCATAAACTGGGAGCCAAAAACACGGCTCAACTTTCCCAAACTCCCTGCCCCCCCCGTCCCCGGGGGAGGGCTTGAATCCCCAAACAGTTGTCAGCCCATTTGCTGAACATGGAGGCGATGAGCAAGAGGCAACAGGCCCCTCAGCAACAAACTAGGCAAGGCAAACGTGTGAATCCAATGAAGGATAGGTTCCATGGATCTCCCGGGTGTTCCGGGGGCATTCTTCTTGGGTTAGAGGGTCATCTGCTAAGTCGCACAAAGGCATGAGCAGCGGCCAGTTCCCGGGGGGGGGGGTCACCCGCAGTACCAGTCCGTCCCGGCCACAGCATAGGGGTAGCCAGCCTCCGTCTCCCTCCCCAGCAGATATTGAAGAATCTTTTGGAAAGTCACAGAAAGTGAAGGGAGAGAGGGGGGGGTCCCTCTTCCAGAGCATGTTTTTCCCTCGCTAGCTCACACAAAAAAGTCCCCATCCCCAGTCTGTTACAGGGGGTGCAGAGGTGCCGGAAGGGAACAGGTCAGGATCTTCTGCTTGTGGGGGGTATAATGAGCATCTGGGGAGGGGGATCAGCTCCCCGCGGAGAAGTAACAGGGAGATGGCAGGATTCCGGGTAACCCAGCCCCCCCCCGGGACATACTCAGTTGGTGGGTGCAGTTAGGAAGTCTCAGATACGGAGGGATTCAGCCCACTCCACCGCTTCCCTAGATGAAGTGAAAAATTCAAAGCGATCGCCATCCTGGACCCTCAGCTTGGCGGGGAAAAGCATGCTGTACTTGATGCCTTTTAGCTCTCAGGATGGCTTGAGCCAGGTCAAATGACTTCCTCTGCCTCTGTGTTTCTACAGAGTAATCGGGAAAGATCAGCAGCTTCGTGTTCTCATATTTCAGGTCCCCTTGTGCCCGGGCCGAACGGAGGACAGTATCCCTGTCTCTGTAATGGAGGAGCTTAAAAATAAAGGTGCGCGGTGGCGCTCCAGACGGACCTCGGAGGGCCGGAACCCTGTGCGCCCGTTCAATGGAGAAGTGCGGGGAAAATCGGGCCCCCGGGAGCAGGGTGGGGAGGAGCTGTTCCATAAATGTAACCGGATCTGAGCCCTCCGCACCTTCTGGTAGGCCCAGGACCCGCAGGTTGTTCCTGCGGTTCCGGTTCTCGGCATCCTCAGCTCTTACCTCCAGGGCCCGCACCTTAGACTTGAGGATCTGCAAGTCTGCATGCTGTTCCCCCTGTATATCTTCTGCGCCCGATATCCTCCTCTCCGCCTCCGTCATCCGCTCCCAGAATCGGTCCATGTCGCGTCGGATGAGGGCAGTTTCAGCCTGGACGTGGTCCATCTTGACCGTGAGCGCCGATTGGCAGCCGGTGATTGCCTGCATCAGGGCTTCGAAGGCCGGCGAGCCCGCCTGGATGGCTCCGTCTGAGGAGGATGCCGTCTGGGTCTCCATGTGACACGCTGGCGGTGCAGTAGGCCCAGGCTTTGGCGGCGTGCGGGTAGTGTCCAGCCCACGTCTCCTCTGTGTCCCCTTGCTGCCTTCGCGCATTCCCCAAGAGCCCCGGGGGTGTTTCAGGAGGATTTGCGGTGTCACCCGGGTGAATCCACTGCAGGATGGAGGATTAGGATTCAGAGCGGGAGCTCAGAAATCAAGCGTCCGCTCTCCGCGCCATCTTGGCCACGCCCCTCTATTTCTTTATCGTACACCACGGGACACAGAGCTAGTCATTACATAATGGGTTAAGGGTCACCAGCGGTGATTGGACACTGGCACAACCAATGGAAGACAGTTCCCCTCCATATAACCCCTCCCATCAGGGAAGTACCTCAGTTTTTTCGCCAGTGTCGAAAGGTGTTGGACGCGTTAGGAGGTGCTAAAGGAAAGCTCTACCAAAGAGACCCTCTGGGGGTAAAAGAGCTATGCTTTCGGATCCATCCAAGACGCCTACAAATGAGCTGAATCTGGATGGGATCCGGGCCTCATCCATGAGGCGTCGCCTGTAATGTCTCTCTTCGGAGGACTGGGCTCTAAGATCCAGCACTTTCGCTATTTCGCTATAAAGTCCTGGTAAGAGTCTTGTACAAGGCCCAGGGGAGAGGTATCCTTTAAATAGGAACCCATATCCCTGAAGGTTGGCACACATAGCCCACCGTGAAGGGTGAAGTTTGGTATCTGTCTGAAATCTTTCAGCAGAAAAACCTGCGGCGTGGATAAGGTGAGATTAGAAGGTCCATAACTAGGTTGGGACCTTTTTCAAAAAGTGGATGTCTTCTTTTTTTCCACCACTGGGGGGAGTAAAGAGCTGAATATACTCACCTCACTCTGTTCAGTGTTGGCTTCGGCGAAGTACACTGCTCGTCACCTCCGCTGCTGAGCTTGCTGGGGCACCCCGATCCTCCTTTCGGTGGCCGACCAGACACCTGCAGATGCAGGTAAGTGGGAACAAGGGCTGATGAGAGTCCTCTCTCACTATGGCCACCGCCATAGCGCTAAGGGCCGCGCGCGCGCGGGAGCGCGCTTTATCGGAGGGGGGGGGGGCGAAGGCGTGCGCGGGCACGTGGCGCGCGCAGGCACAGAAACGGCGCCAAATTTAAAAGACTCAGTGTGAGAAGCACTGCAGCAGCAAGCAAGCTCGTTAGTTCTCTTATTCCTGGCAGAGAAACACAGCAGCTATACAGGGACGTAAGACTCCATGTGGTTGGATTGGGTACTTCCTAGAAGACATCCATGTTATGCATAGTTATGTGTTAAAAGTTGCATACTTAATGTATTTGCTAAACTAAACACGGTAGTATATGCATTTAGGTACCTTGTATTTTGTCTAAACAGTAAGCCTTCCAGGGGAAGTAATACGGACAAAAAGAGATAAGAAAGCACCACCGCCTGAGAGGAGGCTCTAACTGTGCTGACTCGGTACCTTTCTCTCCTGTGTTGCTAAATGCACCTGTTCAGGATGAGCCATTACCTCTGTCAGGTATGGCGGCTTCCCCAGTGAAGCCTGGGCCTGTATATGTCACTGAGGACACTTTATCAGCTGCCCTAAACAATCTGGAGGAAAAAATTGCTACCTTAATCGCTAAGTCCTCTAAAAAGGGACAATAAGCGAAGCAGGTCTCTTCCAGTATTGGACCTCCCTTCAGAAGTACCTGAGGGAGGAGGATGAGGAGGAGGAGGCTACATCAGCAGAGGATGAGGAGCCAGATTTTAAGGTCACAGGTACAATGCTATAGCAGTGCATTTAAGTTAACCTCTGCGGAGGTAACGGAATTACCTGTCTCCTCCCTAGGGTCATTAAGATCCCTGCAAGGTGCATGCTCCTTCCCGGTTCATCCGTTACTAGAGGATCTAATATACGCAAACTGGCAACATCCAGATAAGCGTTTCTCACCTCCAAAAAGGTTTAACATTCTTTATCCTATGGGGGAAATTTTTTTTTTTTTAAAGAAATGGAGCCTACCTGCGGTAGTTGCGGCTATTTCTTGTGTAAATAAAAACCTGACATGTCCGGTGGATAATGTACAAGGGTTTAAAAGATCCTTCTGAGAGGAAGTTGAAATCCTCCTTCCTTTTGGCCGGCTCAATTACCCAACCTGCAGTAGCAGCAGTCGGTATGGGTCAGGTCATCAGCCAACAGGTAAAGCAGGGGCTGAAGGAACTGCCTTCAGAGCAGGCTAGAAATTGGGAAAATTTGCCTAAAGCCTTATGCTTCACAGTGGATGCCATGAGAGATTCTATCATACAGGCATCACGCCTTACACTCCAGCTGGTACAGATGCGCAGAGTACTTTGGCTTAAGCATTGGTCAGCGGAGACCCCATGCAAAAAGCTGTTGGCAAGTTCCCGTTCCATGGCGAACGCCTATTTGGGGAAGATTTAGAAAAATATATACAGAAGATCAAGTGGTAAAACGACTTTTACCTGAGAGAAAGAAAAACAAGAGATCTTGTTTTAAACGCTCTCTCCCCAGCTCCCGGGAAATCTGACTCCAACCAGTGGCGGCGGCCTGTTTTAGCCGCCCACAAAAGCCAAGGGGCAAGCTCAGAAGAACAAGAAGCCGTGGGGTGCAAGAGCTAATAAGCAAGCCCCCAAAGCCTCTCAGTGAGGGGGCGCCCCCGCTCGGCCGAGTGGGAGGAAGGCTTTGTCAGTTCTGAGCAACTTGGTGGTCAGAAATCCAGGACAATTGGGTAGTATCCACAATATCCTCAGGGTACAAACTGGAATTTCGAGAGATCCCATCTTCTCAATTCCGAGGTTCAAGACTCTCCAAGGATCCACAAAAAAGAGAATCCTTCTTCAAAGGTTTGAATCACTTAATGGCTCAAGGGGTAGTTACAGACGTACCCCAAAAAGAGCGAGGTTCAGGTTTTTACTCAAACCTCTTTGTGATTCCAAAGCCAAATGGAGATGTCAGACCCATCCTGGATCTAAAATCCCTAAATCGGTTCCTGAGCGATCGCCATTTTCGAATGGAAACGATCCGATCCGTGGCTGCCACTTTAAAGGGCGGAAAATTCATGGCGCTCATAGATATCAAGGACGCACATTTACACATACCCATCCTCCCCGCTCACCAAAGATTCCTAAGGTTTGCGGTAGAAGATCGCCACTTTCAATTTGTGGCTCTGCCGTTTGGTGTAGCCACCGCGCCCATAGTATTCACAAAGGTGCTAGCTCCTCTGTTAGCAAACCTAAGAACACGGGGCATTGCGGTAACAGCCTATCTGGACGATCTACTAGTAATAGATCAGTCAAAGGACGGATTGGGTCACGCTGTACACACTACAGTAGGATACCTGGAGCATTTAGGATGGATTATAAATTTACAAAAATCCTCTCTCCAGGCCCAAAGAAGGATAGGGTACCTGGGCATGATCATAGATACAGCCCAAAACGGGGTATACCTGCCAGAACCGAAGATACAGTCTCTGAAAGACCTGATCCACAAGGTCAAAGCAAACAAGAGGCCGTCTATTCGCCTTTGCATGAGACTATTGGGAAAGATGGTAGCCTCCTTCGAGGCGGTCCCTTACGCCCAGTTTCATTCGAGACTACTTCAAGGCAATATTTTAGCTTCCTGGAACAGGAAGAGCCAAGCTCTGGATATACCCATGCGCCTGTCCTCACAAGTACGCCACAGCTTCGATTGGTGGCTAGAAGCCAGGAATTTACGGAAGGGAAAGTCCTTCCTCCCAGTGGCCTGAAAGGTGGTATCTAGGGATGCCAGCCTATCGGACTGGGGTGCAGTATTCGAGGAGGCTTCTACCCAGGGAACCTGGGCCAAGACTCAGGGGATCCTGCCCATCAATGTGCTAGAGATCCGGGCGGTATATCTAGCCCTCAAAACCTGGACATACAGGTTACAGGGCTACCCAGTTCGGGTTCAATCCGACAATGCTACTGCAGTAGCTTACATCAATCACCAAGGAGGCACCCGCAGTCGGGCAGCCCAAAGAGAGGTGAACCGGATCCTGGCATGGGCAGAAGAGCATGTACCTTGCCTTTCTGCAATCTTCATTCCAGGGATGGAAAATTGGCAAGCAGACTACCTGAGTCGTCAGCAGCTGCTACCAGGGAGTGGTCTCTTCACCCCGAGATCTTTCAGGCCATATGTCTGAGATGGGGAAACCCAGATGTAGACCTGCTAGCTGCCAGGTTCAACAAGAAATTGGACAACTTTGTGTCCAGAACGAGAGATCCTCTAGCCTACGGGACAGACGCTCTAATAATACAGACGCCCTAATAACTCCATGGAATCAGTTCTCACTGATCTAGGCATTCCCTCCGATCCCTCTTCTACAAAGACTGCTTCGCAGGATCAAGGAGGAGGGAATACCAGTAATCCTAGTGGCCCCAAACTGGCCCAGGAGGCCTTGGTACGCCGAGATTGTAAAAACGGCGATAGGAAGGCCCTGGAAGTTTCCACTCCGACACGACCTGCTGTCACAGGGTCCAGTATTCCACCCTTCCTTACAAAGGCTAAAGTTGACGGCCTGGCTGCTGAGACCCACATTTTTAAAAAGAGAGGGGTCTCTGGTCCGGCTCTTTCTACGCTCATTAATGCTAGAAAGCCAGCCTCCAGACTCATCTATCAGAGAGTCTGGAGAGCATACGTTTCCTGGTGTGAATCCAGATGTTGGAATCCTCAGAAGTATGAAATAAGTAGGATTCTTGCTTTTTGCCAGTTAGGAGTGGATATGAATTTAGCCCTTAGCACCATCAAAGGGCAAATATCGGCTCTATCAGTCTTCTTTCAGAGACCATTGGCATCTCACTCCCTAGTTCGGACATTCATTAAGGGGGGTACTGAGGATAAATCCTCCAGTTAGGACTCCCTTGTGTCCATGGGATTTGAATTTGGTATTGTCAGTGTTGCAAAAGCAACCTTTTGAACCTATTCGCCATATTCCTTTAATTATATTAAGTAGGAAGTTGGCCTTTCTGATTGCTATAGCTTCTGCTAGGAGAGTATCAGAGCTAGCAGCTCTTTCTTGTAAAGAGCCTTATCTAATTTGTCACAAGGACAAAATCGTACTACGACCCCATCCGGCTTTTCTACCTAAGGTGGTGTCGGCTTTTCACTTGAATCAAGACATTGTTCTGCCTTCCTTTTTTCCAAACCCGCGGACGGCGGGGGAAAAATTATTACACTCTCTAGATCTAGTGAGAGCGGTAAAGGTGTATCTGCAAGCAACCGCTCAGATACGTAAAACAGATGTTTTGTTTATTTTACCAGATGGGCCCAAGAAGGGCCAAGCGGTATCAAAATCAACCATTTCCAGGTGGATTAGACAAGTAATTATTCAAGCTTATGGTTTAAAAAACAGGACTCCTCCTTTTCCTGTTAAGGCGCACTCTACCAGGGCGATAGGTGCTTCATGGGCAGTGCACCACCAGGCTTCGATGGCTCAGATCTGTAAAGCTGCAACTTGGTCTTCAGTCCATACATTTTCCAAATTCTATCAAATAGATGTGAAAGGACATGAGGATTCCGCCTTCGGGCGAAGTGTGCTGCAGGCAGCAGTATAGGGCTTCTGGTCCGCAAGCGGCCTGTTTTGATCTGTGTCTCCCCCCCTTCATATGAGCATTGCTCTGGGACGTCCCATTATGTAATGACTAGCTCTGTGTCCCGTGGTGTACGATAAAGAAAATAGGATTTTTATAACAGCTTACCTGTAAAATCCTTTTCTTGGAGTACACCACGGGACACAGAGGTCCCCCCCTTCTTATGGGAACCTTACTGCTTTGCTACAAAACTGAGGTACTTCCCTGATGGGAGGGGTTATATGGAGGGGAACTGTCTTCCATTGGTTGTGCCAGTGTCCAATCACCGCTGGTGACCCTTAACCCATTATGTAATGACTAGCTCTGTGTCCCGTGGTGTACTCCAAGAAAAGGATTTTACAGGTAAGCTGTTATAAAAATCCTATTTTTTTAAACACCACAGGGCTGCGACATTGCGGCAGACAAATCTGACCCGAAGTGACACTTTTTGGTGGCCAGTGACACCAGTACAGTGATCAGTGCTATAAAAATGCACTGATCACTGTATAAATGTCACTGGCAGGGAAGGCGTTAATGTTCCCTAGGGAGGGACTGACTGACTGACGAGATCGCTGTTCCTGATCACTAGAACGAGGATCCGCCTTGTTTACATGGGCAGATCCCCATTCTGCCTCTTTACTGCGGGTGGCCGGACCCGCAGGTATGTTGGCTTGAGCAGCCAAGCCACCCTGCCGCAGTATGTGGGCGGTCCGGAAAGTGGTTAACTCCTTTTTTTTTTTTTTTTTTAACACTGACGATTACAACATTTTCTAAACACAGCTAGAGCTCTCTAATCAGCAGGAAGCATGATTTTTTTCTGATTGTAGAGTTACTGTATAGGTTTTACTCAGCAAGGGGTGTGTTGGACCTTTTTGCAGAGAGACCACTGCATCCACACAAAAGCAAGGGTCTTTCTTTGAAACATGCTTCTACACTTGGCTATGGCTGCCTTCTAAAGTAATCAAATGCAAAGACGTTTGCACACCTTTTTGTTTTGATGCACCTGGAATGTATTTAGCTGATTTAAACTGCAGTTTATGGATGTTAACTTCTGCTTTGTCTAATTTTAAGGGGAATGGAGAAGATCAAACCTTGCAAGCAACGAAAAATTATGCACGAGAGGTGAGATTTAATGCTTTATATTTACTGATTTGTGGATTTTGGAGTTTTTTTGTAAAGTGTATTAAATGTAAATAACGCACTGATGTAAACCAATATTACATTGTGATTGATTTATTAAATGCAAATAGATAGGAGCAAGAAGAAATCACTATAAAGATAATTGGTACAGTTGCATTGTGATGCACTGTTAAACGCCCACCTAGGGAGCACAATATCCTTACTGATCTACTAAAAGGTTCACATGTGTTTACTACATGTTACGGTCCCAGTTTGCAATGTGCAAAAAAATCCAATGAATTCTGCTTTTCTGTTTTTTATATTTTCCCGCAAGGTGTGCTAAGACTCTGCCTTAAAGTGAGGCCTGGTTGTGTCTGACTTGGTCAGTCTAGGAACAACCCTGCTGTAGATGAGCGTCACTTGGTTATCTTTTATACTTATTCCCGGTCAGTGATGGTGATTTTTATCTATCCAAATCTGAGATTACTCCGTTCTGCTGCACAGCGCTGTTCCGCCTGGCAGGGAATTAGACCTGATTTTTCTCTGTTGCCGTTCCGTAATACTTAGACCTAGTTTACTATCCCTCTGTGGGGATTATGTAGCCTCCTGAATGCCTGCTTTTAATCATTGAAAGCCCACATCCCGCTTTACATATGGTTACGGAGCTTGCAGCATGGCCTCCTTCATTTTGGGTAGGTTCCACCTGCCCAACGCAACCTGTTGTATAGATTGCACCATGCCGCAACTGCAGCAGTGTGTACTTTTAATGGCTGTTGGCCATGTAAACTTGTGGCTTGGCAGTCGGGGGGGGGGGGGGGGGCAGTGAAATTAACCCTCTGCTACCTGTTTAAACAAGGCCTTCCAAATTTCCTCCCAGCTCTGTGACTAGACAGTGAAGGGAGAAACAGCAGTCTGACAAGCTCATCTCTGTTTCATTCTACTCTTCTATTATCAGCATGCTCCTGATGCCACTGATCGGCTCTTTCTCCTTCCCCTAAGCTAAGCTCTGCTGTACTGTAAAAATCTGGTATCCTTTCAATTGTAGTTGCACCAGTTGTATTTAAAAATACATATAATTATGAATACAGAGCTGAGGGTGTATTTTATATCTGCCTAGAGTTCAGCTTTAAAATCTAAAATAACCCACAATTGGCCATTAAGGTAAAAAACAAACATACAAAGGAAGTCCCTTGGGTCATGCTGTTAATCAATATCTACTGATGGATACATTAAGTACAATGAAATAGGAAAAAATTCCAAAGATAATTTACTTTTTTTTTTTTTTTTTCCCCCAGCTTGGTGTGGATGTCCTTCACGTACGCCTAGAAGGGAGTAGCGAGGAGGAGGTCAGTGTCTATACTTCCCATATGGCATAGATTTGGAATGTCCTTTTTATTTTCTTTGTCATTTCTCAAAATCTAAAACTGGAATTTGCCCAAGTCAGAATAGTGTATTGATAATCCTGCATCCACCATTTTGCTGCTTTAACCACTTAAGCCCCGGACCAATACGCAGCATAAAGACCAGGCCCCTTTTTTGCGATTCGCTTTAACTGACAATTGCGCGGTCGTGCGACATGGCTCCCAAACAAAATTGACATCCTTTTTTTTTCTCCACAAATGGAGCTTTCTTTTGGTGGTATTTGATAATCTCTGCGGTTTTTATTTTTTGCGCTATAAACAAAAATAGAGCGACAATTTGGAAAAAAATGCAATGTTTTTTTTACTTTTCGCTATAATAATTATCCCCCAAAAATATATAAAAAAACTTTTTTTTTTTTTTTTTTCCTTAGTTTAGGCCGATACATATTCATTTTTTTTTTTTTTTTGGTAAAAAAAATCGCAATCAGCGTTTTATTGATTGGTTTGCGCAAAAGTTATAGCGTTTACAAAATAGGGGGTAGTTTTATGGCATTTTTAGTGCCTGGTGTAGGAGAGCCCAGCTTGCATGTCAGGCATGTGCCCAATCTCTCTTATCATAGTGTTCTCCACAACCCTGCAGACTCCATACCACAGCCTTCAGGTTAAAAATTACATGTAAAATGTTCCATAGCCCCTCTTCATTTTAAAGAGGCCTATTTCGTGGCATTTTGGTGAGAACATTCACACTGCCTTTATATGCCTAGGAGTTGTACTTTGTTTATTATGTAATGGTGTGCATCAGTTTTCCCTTAATGGGCTATGCATCCCATTTGTTTAATTTTGTTATGGATTCTTCATTACCAGAAACAGATCAGGTAATTTTAGTGTTCTGGCTTCTGCTTTATGGGTCTCCAGCAGGTGTTGATGGGGGGAAACCACTGTGTTATATCCCTGCACAGAGGAGACAGACAGAAACTGTCCACAACCAGTTTCCCAGACCATTCTATGATTGCCTGTGTCCCAGTTTTGCAGTCACTCAGCCCATTGAAGGGGTGGTGTTGGACAGGGACAAGTCCTGCTTGGGTAAGGACAGTGGAACCCAATAAAGAGTTGTATGGCCTAACTGTAGCTATAACATTTTATGTCCAGCACATTTTATCAAGCAATACAGTATGCATTAAAATGTGCCTTTGCTCGCTTCAGAGTCCCAGATTCTAATGAAGCAAACTAGATCCATGACTTGTTTTAAGTGGTTGTAAAGGCTCAAGTGTTTTTTTTTTTTATTTTTTTACCTTCAAGCATTCGAAGCAAGAAGGTAAGCAAGCCCCCCCCCCCTCCTCGAGCCCTATCTCAATCCAGCAATGTGCACCAGAGCAGTGGTTCTCCCTCATTGGCTGAGGCAGGAGCCCATGGCTCCCACTACTGTCAACCACAGCCAATGAGGAGAGTGCAGGGGCAGGGCCGAGTTGTGCTACGTGTGTTCACACAAGCAGCTTCTTATGGGGACACTTGACAAGGAGGCAAGGGCCAGAAGCTCCAGGGGGACCCGAAAAGAGGATTGGGGCTGCTCTGTGCAAAACCATTGCACAGAGCAGGTAAGTATAACATGATTTTTTTTTTTTTTTGTTTTATTTAATCTGCCTTTATTTTATATACTGTATAAGCAGTTTTAAACACCCTAAAAAAGTAAATATATTGCAGTTTACTAATGCTTAAGTCCATTGGTCGCACTAGGGTTTTTTTTTTTTTTTTTTTGTTTTTCTGCTCTTCATCTTGTGATCTATCCAGTAACCCTCCTTCTGTCTTGGGGTGTCTCCACATATGTAGGAGCAACAGAAACACCCTTGGACAGTAGTATTGACAATCTGGGGAAAGGGTAGTGTTGTGTGAACTAGCAGATTTGGACGTACTTGACAAAAATGTTAGTCGATTTGTTAAAGCAGTTACAGCAACAGTTTTTCTCCTTTTTTGTTTATATGAACGAATAAAAGCTTCCTGGCAGCACAGCAATATGTGAGTTGGCACCCCTTATGGCAGAAGGACAAACTACTATACTGGGACCCTCACTTGAAGGATAACGTATTTTCACTTTTGCCGGTGACACCTGTCCTGGCATTGACTAGTTATTTTGAAGGGAACTGGTGTAGAATACAGATTTTTTCCTCCACCAGCTCTTTTACACACATTACACACTACTCTTCAGCCCGAAGGCATGGGGGAAAGTTGCTATATACATTGCAAGGCCTAGTGGTTCAGGCCCAGTCCCTAGAAGAATTCTGTTATGCTGTAATGTAGACCTTGCGGATTAGAAGGGTAGACCATACAGCCACCAGTCCACCTCTCCTACAGAACCTCTGTCACCGGTAACCACTGCCTCCTCTTCCATGCTGGCTGCTTCTCCTTCCATTTACTTCTTTCAATCACCCTGAGGTTAACACGAAGGATTACGCTTCATTCCACAATCTCATTTACTGTAGAACCTCACTTCCATTCTCTGTTCACAGTAAATCAGATCAGTCATTGTTACTAAATCAGAACTCTTTACTTGAATAGGCATTCTTCCACTTTTTTTTTTTTTTTGTGTTTAAATGTCGCAAAAAAAAAAATCGGGACAAAATTGTAAAGGATTGCATAATGGCAGTGTTTTTAAAAGTTGTAATTCTCTTGAACTTTTTTTTTTTTTTTTTTTTTTTACCTCGTTTGAAATCCAAGCCATTTGTAGTCTATTTTTCATACAGTGGAATGATTTCCATACAGTAAAATTATTTAATTTGCTGCAGAGATATGTTTAAATTTGAATTCCAGGTATGGCATATTTTTACATAGATGCATCAAAGCTGAACCAACATAACTAAGTAAATACCATACCTGGTCAGTGTCCCTGGAAGCTGAAAATCCCTGCAGTAGACAGCTACTCAAGTAATTTACTTTGAAGTCCAGTACTGAGCGTGTCCGCCAAATACATTGTGAACACAGGTCAGCCGCTTGGCATGGGCGCCATTCAGGAAAAGCTTTTATCTTCTGAATAAATGCAAAGCGTTCTTTGATTGCATGAGGAGTAGAGGCAGGATGGTGACGTCCTTTGCCAGATTTTGAGACACCACACACATTAAACAGTACAACTAACCTTCGATCTCATCTGAGTTTTAAATAAAGCTGTATTCACCTGCAGATTCTAAGAATGTTTTAATCATTGGTACCTAATCTGCAGCACTTAATTCCAATTTCATTTGATTTGAAGAGGTTGTAAATGTAGGGGGTGTATTTACATTTTTTCATGTAACAAATCTACATTTGATTAGATAATGCGTATGTATGTAGAGACAATGTCATTTAATGTGTCATTTGGTCACGTATATCCCTGTTTTCCAGTTAAAATTATACTAGTCTTGTGTTTTGTTTGTTTTTTGTTAAAAATAACACATTCCTGCTTGCTTGCATACCTTCTCTGTGTAGTGTTTTTGCATGGAGCAGCCCCGATCCTCCTGGGTCCCTTGCTGGTGCTCCTTGCCCCTCCCTTGCGTGCCCCCACAGGTAGCCGCTTGCTATGGGGGCACCCGAGCCACAGCTCTGTGTGTCCATTCAGACATGGAGCTTTGTTTTGGTCTCTATCTATCCATCTCTCCCTCAAGTGACTTTGACAGCAGTGGGAGCCAATGGCGCTGCTTCTGTGTCTGAGCCAATAAGGAGGGAGAGTCCCAGACGGTCGCTGGATTGAGATGGGGCTCAGGCAAGGCTGATGGGGCTGCTACACACAAGGTTTTTTTGTCTTAATGCATAGAATGCATTCCGATAAACCTTCTGCCTTTACAACCACGTTAAGGTAGAAGAAACCATATTTTGGGGCTTTAAAAAGGTTGTAAACTTCCCTTCAGTACTTGTACCTATAGACAAGGCTTGCCTATCGGTACTGGAAAGATCTCCTAAACGTGTGCCGTTTAGGAGATATTTACTGTAAACTGTGCCAATGTAGTCGGCGTATTCGCTCTGAAGGAACGGCTGCCCCTGCCATTTCTTCAGGAGCAAGTGCTGTGACTGGCGGCTCCCGTGCCCATGCATCCAGCCGGTCACATAGCGGAAGTCCGCGGCCCTGGAAGGAAGAGGGGGCAAACATGGATGCGGGCTTTGTTGTGCGGGTAAGCGTTGCATAATGTCCTAGTATGCGATGCATACTAGGGCATTATGCCTTTGCTTTTTTCCCTGCAGGATTTACTCCCTTTTTAAGAGGGTTGCATCGGGGTAAAGCTATATAAATATAATTATATACATTTAATCAAACGCTATCAGCACAGCCAAGACAATGTTGTAATGCTTGATTTACTATTCCAGGTTATTGATGAAATCGTAAAACTTAATGAAGATCCTAAAGTCCATGGAGTTTCCCTTCATTTGGCTGACCCCAGCCTCAGAGTTCTAAATACAGTGACACCGGACAAAGATGTGGATGGGTAAGAATCGTATACTCCTTTTCCAGCTTCTGATTAATAAAAAAATGAACAATACAATTTGCCTTTGTTTTAAAATGAAATCTTGGGACACCCAACTGACTGCTCACTTTTTGCCACACCTACAAATTACCTAGGAAATGTTATTCTGATACCTAAACTACACATTTATTAGCCTCTTTGTCCTGCTGGGCCTTCAGCTGCTGCTACCAGCAGTCATGCCAGCAAGCTCTATCATTCAATTCCACAAACAAACTGTGAGCCACACTTCTCCTGAGCACCATTACGATTCCTGCTTCAGGACTACATGTCTCTTGATGTGTTGCCAAACGACAGCAAGGCACCACTCGCCTTCTCAAGCAAAAAATTTTGTGCCTGCTCATGGCTGCTTATTTGCTGAGCCTGGCAGATGTAGACCGAGAAGAGGAGTTGCTCCCCAATGGCAAAGCTCTACTTGTTCATGGTGGCAGATAAAGGTGGGATACAGTAGCTCTTTTGCTGCCTTCAGGCAGAGCATGACACGCCATGGCAGGCACTGCTTGCAATGACCAACACGGACGATGGGGCAAACCATCAGCACAGGCTTTGCCAATCAAGTCCCGTTGTGACAGACACTGGGGACAATGCTGGGGATGTTCGTGGGAACGGACCTCTGGAGACAGACTGTCTCTGGCAAACTGGGACAAATGGCATCCATGCACCGGACCGATATAAAAAAGTCAAAGGCTCCATCCTATCCCCATTTAAAAAATCATAATGATAAACCGATCTATGCCATCGGATGTTTGTGTGTTTTTTTTTTTTTTTTTGGTTTAACCACTTCAGCCCCGGACCATTTTGGCTGGTTAAAGACCAGGCCCCTTTTCTTTATCGTACACCACGGGACACAGAGCTAGTCATTACATAATGGGTTAAGGGTCACCAGCGGTGATTGGACACTGGCACAACCAATGGAAGACAGTTCCCCTCCATATAACCCCTCCCATCAGGGAAGTACCTCAGTTTTTTCGCCAGTGTCGAAAGGTGTTGGACGCGTTAGGAGGTGCTAAAGGAAAGCTCTACCAAAGAGACCCTCTGGGGGTAAAAGAGCTATGCTTTCGGATCCATCCAAGACGCCTACAAATGAGCTGAATCTGGATGGGATCCGGGCCTCATCCATGAGGCGTCGCCTGTAATGTCTCTCTTCGGAGGACTGGGCTCTAAGATCCAGCACTTTCGCTATTTCGCTATAAAGTCCTGGTAAGAGTCTTGTACAAGGCCCAGGGGAGAGGTATCCTTTAAATAGGAACCCATATCCCTGAAGGTTGGCACACATAGCCCACCGTGAAGGGTGAAGTTTGGTATCTGTCTGAAAACTTTCAGCAGAAAAACCTGCGGCGTGGATAAGGTGAGATTAGAAGGTCCATAACTAGGTTGGGACCTTTTTCAAAAAGTGGATGTCTTCTTTTTTTCCACCACTGGGGGGAGTAAAGAGCTGAATATACTCACCTCACTCTGTTCAGTGTCGGCTTCGGCGAAGTACACTGCTCGTCACCTCCGCTGCTGAGCTTGCTTGAGCACCCCGCTCCTCCTTCCGGTGGCCGATACAGACACCTGCAGATGCAGGTAAGTGGGGACAGGGGCTGATGAGAGTCCTCTCTCACTATGGCCACCACCATAGCGCTAAAGGCCGCGCGCGCGGGAGCGCGCTTTATCGGAGGGGGGGGGCCGAAGGCGTGCGCGGGCACGTGGCGCGCGCAGGCACAGAAACGGCGCCAAATTTAAAAGACTGTCAGTGTAAAAAGCACTGCAGCAGCAAGCTCGTTAGTTCTCTTGTTCCTGGCAGAGAAACACAGCAGCTATACAGGGACGTAAGACTCCATGTGGTTGGATTGGGTACTTCCTAGAAGACATCCATGTTATGCATAGTTATGTGTTAAAAGTTGCATACTTAATGTATTTGCTAAACTGAACACGGTAGTATATGCATTTAGGTACCTTGTATTTTGTCTAAACAGTAAGTCTTCCAGGGGAAGTAATGCGGACAAAAAGAGATAAAAGAGCACCGCCGCTTGAGACAGGGGGCTCTAGCTGTGCTGACTCGGTACCTTCCTCTCCTGTGTTGCCAAAAGCACCTGTACAGGATGAGCCATTACCTCTGTCAGGTATGGCGGCTTCCCCAGTGAAGCCTGGGCCTGCATATGTCACTGAGGACACTTTATCAGCTGCCCTAAATAATCTGGAGGAGAAAATTGCTACTTTAATCGCTAAATCCTCTAAAAAGGACAATAAGCGAAGCAGATCTCCTCCAGTATTGGACCTCCCTTCAGAAGTACCTGAGGAGGAGGAGGATGAGGAGGAGGCTACATCAGCAGAGGATGAGGAGTCAGACGGATCAGGGATATCGGATGAGCCTTTTTCGGTATCCCAGATTTTAAAGTCACAGGTGCAATGCTATGCAGGAGCCGTGCGAGCTGCATTTAGGTTACCCTCTTTGGAGGTAACAGAATCACCTGTCTCCTCCCTAGGATCATTAAGATCCCTGCAAGGTGCATGCTCCTTCCCGGTTCATCCGTTACTAGAGGATCTATTGTACGCAGACTGGCAACATCCAGATAAGCGTTTTTCACCTCCAAAAAAGTTTAACATTCTTTATCCTATGGAGGAAATTTTTTTAAAGAAATGGAGCCTGCCTACGGTAGATGCGGCTATTTCTTGTGTAAATAAAAACCTGACATGTCCAGTGGATAATGTACAAGTGTTTAAAGATCCTTCTGAGAAGAAGTTGGAATCCTTACTGAAATCCTCCTTCCTTTTGGCCGGCTCAATTATCCAACCTGCAGTAGCAGCAGTCGGTATGTGTCAGGTCGTCAGCCAACAGGTAAAGCAGGGGCTGAAGGAGCTGCCTTCAGAGCAGGCTAAAAATTGGGAGAATTTGCCTAAAGCCTTATGCTTCACAGTGGATGCCATGAGAGATTCTATCATACAGGCATCACGCCTTACACTCCAGCTGGTACAGATGCGCAGAGTACTTTGGCTTAAGCATTGGTCAGCGGAAGCCCCATGCAAAAAGTTGTTGGCAAGTTTCCCGTTCCATGGCGAACGCCTTTTTGGGGAAGATTTAGAAAGATATATCCAAAAGATATCAAGTGGTAAAACGACACTTTTACCTGAGAGAAAGAAAAACAAGAGACCTTGTTTTAAACACACTCTCTCCCCAGCTCCCGGGAAATCTGACTCCAGCCAGTGGCGACGGCCTTTTCAGCCGCCCAAAAAAGCCAAAGAACAGGCTCAGAAGAACAAGAAGCCGTGGGGTTCAAGAGCTAATAAGCAAGCCCCCAAAACCTCTCATTGAAGGGGCGCCCCCGCTCGGCCGAGTGGGGGGAAGGCTTCGTCAGTTCTCAGCGACTTGGCGGACAGAAACCCAGGACAAATGGGTGGTATCCACAATATCCTCAGGGTACAGACTGGAATTTCGAGAGATCCCATCTTCTCAATTCCGAAGTTCAAGACTCTCCAAGGATCCACAAAAAAGAGGATCCTTCTTCAAAGGTTTGAATCACTTAATAGCTCAAGGTGTGGTTACAGAGGTACCCCAAAAGGAGCAAGGTTCAGGTTTTTACTCAAACCTCTTTGTGATTCCAAAACCGAACGGAGAAGTCAGACCCATCCTGGATCTAAAAAATCTAAAACCAGTTTCTGAACGTTCGCCATTTTCGAATGGAAACGATTCGATCCGTGGTCGCTACTTTAAAAGGCGGAGAATTCATTGCGTCCATAGATATCAAAGACGCATATCTACACATACCAATCCTCCCCGCTCACCAAAGATTCCTAAGGTTTGCGGTAGAAGATCGCCACTTTCAATTTGTGGCCCTGCCATTTGGTGTAGCCACCGCGCCCAGAGTATTCACAAAGGTGCTAGCTCCTCTGTTAGCAAACCTAAGAACACGGGCATTGCGGTAACAGCCTATCTAGACGATCTACTATTAATAGATCAGTCAAAGGAGGGATTGGATCACGCTGTAGACACTACAGTAGGATACCTGGAGCATTTAGGATGGATTATAAACTTACAAAAATCCTCTCTCCAGGCCCAAAGAAGGGTAGTGTACCTGGGCATGATCATAGATACAGCCCAAAACAGGGTATACCTGCCAGAGCCAAAGATAGTCTCTGAAAGACCTGATCCACAAGGTCAAAGCAAACAAGAGGCCGTCTATTCGCCTTTGCATGAGACTATTGGGAAAGATGGTAGCCTCCTTCGAGGCGGTCCCTTACGCCCAGTTTCATTCGAGACTACTTCAAGGCAATATTTTAGCCTCCTGGAACAGAAAGAGCCAAGCTCTGGATATACCCATGCGCCTGTCCTCACAAGTACGCCACAGCTTCAATTGGTGGCTAGAAACCAGGAATTTACGGAAGGGAAAGTCCTTCCTCCCAGTGGCCTGGAAGGTATCTACGGATGCCAGCCTATCGGGCTGGGGTGCAGTATTCGAGGAGGCTTCTACCCAGGGAACCTGGGCCAAGACTCAGGGGATCCTGCCCATCAATGTGCTAGAGATCCGGGCGGTATATCTAGCCCTCAAAACCTGGACATACAGGTTACAGGGCTACCCAGTTCGGGTTCAATCCGACAATGCTACGGCAGTAGCTTACATCAATCACCAAGGAGGCACCCACAGTCGGGCAGCCCAAAGAGAGGTGAACCGGATCTTGGCATGGGCAGAAGAGCATGTACCTTGCATCTCTGCAATCTTCATTCCAGGGATAGAAAACTGGCAAGCAGACTACCTGAGTCGTCAGCAGCTGCTACCAGGAGAGTGGTCTCTTCACCCAGAGATCTTTCAGGCCATATGTCTGAGATGGGGAAACCCAGATGTAGACCTGCTAGCTTCCAGGTTCAACAAGAAATTGGACAACTTTGTGTCCAGAACGAGAGATCCTCTAGCCTACGGGACAGACGCTCTAATAACTCCATGGAATCAGTTCTCACTGATCTATGCATTCCCTCCGATCCCTCTTCTACAAAGACTGCTTCGCAGGATCAAGGAGGAGGGAATACCAGTAATCCTAGTGGCCCCAAACTGGCCCAGGAGGCCTTGGTATGCCGAGATCGTAAAAATGGCGATAGGAAGGCCCTGGAAGCTTCCACTTCGACACGACCTGTTGTCACAGGGTCCAGTATTCCACCCTTCCTTACAAAGGCTAAATTTGACGGCCTGGCTGCTGAGACCCACATTTTGAAAAAGAGAGGGGTCTCTGGCCTGGCTCTTTCTACGCTCATTAATGCTAGAAAGCCAGCCTCCAGACTCATCTATCATAGAGTCTGGAAAGCATACGTTTCCTGGTGTGAATCCAGAAGTTGGAATCCTCTGAAATATGAAATAAGTAGGATTCTTGCTTTTTGCCAGTTAGGAGTGGATATGAAATTAGCCCTTAGAGCCGATATTTGCCCTTTGATGGTGCTATCAGTCTTCTTTCAGAGACCATTGGCATCTCACTCCCTAGTTCGGACATTCATTCAGGGGGTACTGAGGATAAATCCTCCAGTCAGGTCTCCCTTGTGTCCATGGGATTTGAATTTGGTATTGTCAGTGTTGCAAAAGCAACCTTTTGAACCTATTCGCCATATTCCTTTAATTATATTAAGTAGGAAATTGGCCTTTCTGATTGCTATAGCTTCTGCTAGGAGAGTATCAGAGCTAGCAGCTCTTTCTTGTAAAGAGCCTTATCTAATTTGTCACAAGGACAAGATCGTACTACGACCCCATCCGGCTTTTCTGCCTAAGGTGGTGTCGGCTTTTCACTTGAATCAAGACATTGTTCTGCCTTCCTTTTTTCCAAACCCGCGGACGGCGGGGGAAAAATTATTACACTCTCTAGATCTAGTGAGAGCGGTAAGGGTGTATCTGCAAGCAACCGCTCAGATACGTAAAACAGATGTTTTGTTTATTTTACCAGATGGTCCCAAGAAGGGCCAAGCGGTATCAAAATCCACCATTTCCAGGTGGATTAGACAAGTAATTGTTCAAGCTTATGGTTTAAAGAACAGGACTCCTCCTTTTCCTGTTAAGGCGCACTCTACCAGGGCGATAAGTGCTTCATGGGCAGTGCACCACCAGGCTTCGATGGCTCAGATCTGTAAGGCTGCAACTTGGTCCTCAGTCCATACATTTTCCAAATTCTATCAAATAGATGTGAAAGGACATGAGGATTCCGCCTTCGGGCGAAGTGTGCTGCAGGCAGCAGTATAGGGCTTCTGGTCCGCAAGCGGCCGGTTTGATCTGTGTCTCCCCCCCTTCATATGAGCATTGCTCTGGGACGTCCCATTATGTAATGACTAGCTCTGTGTCCCGTGGTGTACGATAAAGAAAATAGGATTTTTATAACAGCTTACCTGTAAAATCCTTTTCTTGGAGTACACCACGGGACACAGAGGTCCCACCCTTCTTATGGGAACCTTACTGCTTTGCTACAAAACTGAGGTACTTCCCTGATGGGAGGGGTTATATGGAGGGGAACTGTCTTCCATTGGTTGTGCCAGTGTCCAATCACCGCTGGTGACCCTTAACCCATTATGTAATGACTAGCTCTGTGTCCCGTGGTGTACTCCAAGAAAAGGATTTTACAGGTAAGCTGTTATAAAAATCCTATTTTTGCGATTCGGCACTGCGTGGCTTCCAAACAAAATTGACCTTTTCCCCACAAATAGAGCGGTATTAGATCACCTCTGCGGTTTTTTATTTTTTGCGCTATAAACAAAAATAGAGCGACAATTTTGAGAAAAATTACATTTTTTACTGTTTGCTATAATATCCCCAAAAAATAACAAAAAAAATTTTTTTCCTCCAGTTTAGGCTGATACGTATTCTACATATTTTTGGTAAAAAAATTGCAATAAGCGTTTGTGCAAAAGTTATAGTGTCTACAAAATATGCGGTAGTTTTATGGCATTTTTATTAAGATTTTTTTTTTTACTAGTGATGGCGCGACACCCACCCACTGACAGGTTCTTAAAGGGGACGTACCTGTACGCCCTTGTGCCTGTCCGTGCCATTCTGTTGACGTACATTGTCGTGCGGCAGTCCTTAAGTGGTTAACTGTGCTATACTTGTCATGAAAAATGGGGTTGGTTTACTAAAGTAATAAACTGCACGTCTCCTCTTTTTTTTTTTTTTATAAATTGTTTTTATTGAATTTTCTAACACGTACAAAACATACAGCTTAAGCACCTACAGTCATAAAAAAGAACATGTACAGATGAGAATACAATTGCAATGTGAACCCAACGATACAATGCACAGCCATGGAAGGGTACAGCAGCACCGTCCAAATAGATCAAGTAGGGCACCCAATATGGTAAGACCCACTAGTCAATGAACACATATCAGAGGTCATCGGAGGAAGAGGGAGGTAGAAGAGCAAGGCAAAACCTTGACACGATGATCTGGTTCACCCCCAACTCCCTAGGCTGTTTCGGGCTCATCTAACCAATTGCGCCAGACCTTGTCATATTTCAATGGGCAGCCCCGATTGGCATAGGTATCTTTGTATAAAGGAAGGCTGCCGTTTACCAAGTGTTTCCATTGCGCCAAAGTGGGGGGGGGTAGGCCTCTTCCACTGCATAGCAATATTCTTTCGGGCATAAAAGAGCAGCAAGGAAATTAGCGTGTGTTTGGCAGAGGATGGTACAATGGTCTCAATGAGCCCCAAAAGGCACACCTCCATTGCCAAAGGCACAGCGACTGAAGCAACTCTGTTAATTAGATCCAGCACCATTTCCCAATACTGTTGGACCCCCGAACACCGCCAGAAGATATGGGAGAAGTCGCCTGGTGAGGCGCCGCATCTCCAACACCCCGAGGAGTGGGCCGGGTCCATCCTATGCAGTCTGTGTGGGGTAAAATAAGCTCTATGAACTATTTTGTACTGCACTAATCTGTCTCGCATGGAAACTAAGGAGTTGAAGGGGAGGTCCCACACGTCGTCCCAGTCATCCCTATTTAGTGTGGGGATATCAGTCTGCCATTTATTCCAGAGTTTATCCAGAGGTGGAAGAGACACAAAGATCAAGTACGAATAAAGATGTGAGGTGGGTTTGTCTTCACAGCTAAATCTAAGTGTCCTCTCTAGTTCCGACTGGGCCACAATGCACGAAGATTGTGGAAATTGCGCCGTAAATGCATGGGACAGTTGCAGATATCTAAATAGGAAATGGTCGGGTAAGTTGTATTGGAAGGAAAGGTGCGAGAAGGGGAGTAGGGAGTTTTGAGATATTATGTGAGACACAAGTTTGATACCGTATTTTGTCCACGCGTAAGGGTCAGGGATCTTGTAGATGTGAGAGACTAGGGTTCAGCCAGATAGGGGCATTGGGGGAGATTTCAGACTGTTTACATTTCTCAATAGCTAATCCTGTCCACCATGCCCGCAGGGTGGTAAGCATAGAAGGGGTCAGAGGATACGGGGCACGAGGGCCCCTAAAAAGTAGTAGTTGAAGAGCTTCCCACGAACCGACCACTGTTGCTTCCAGCACAGTCGACGAGTTCGTTCTGTCCGGCTGCAGCCACCACGCCGCAGTCACCAACTGCGCGGAGAGGTAATACTTATGACAGTCCGGGAATGCCATGCCACCCTGCGTTCGTGGCCTCAGAGTAGTCAACCTATATCTGGGAGGAGAGGGGCCCCATAAGAAGGAAGAAAAGATGCAGTTTAATTTTTTAAAAAAGGACTTGGGCACCCATTGTGGGGAGTGGCGGAAAAGATATGTCAGTTTGGGAATAATCTTCATTTTTATGAGATTAACTCGCCCCCATAATGACAGGGGCAGATTACTCCAGGATTTGAGCTTCGCCTGGGACTCCAACAGTACCGGGGCTAGATTTAAGGATATATAATCGGAGGCTGAACCAGAGACATGTACCCCCAAGTATGTAAAGGAGTCTACCCACAGGAGGGGGCTATCAGGAGGGGATGTGGACCTAGCCGCTGGATCAATTGGGAACAGGAGGGATTTAGACCAATTCACCCTAAGACCGGTGACCTCTGCAAAGGTGTCCAAAATATTTAGCGCTCCCTGCAAGGACGGGCCGGCATCATTTAGGAAGAGTAGCATGTCATCGGCGTACAGGGCCACCCTCTCCTCCAGCAACCCGAGTCGGAGACCCTTAATGTGCGGTGAGGTGCGAAGTGCCTCCGCCACCGGTTCGATAGCGAGGGCAAACAAAGCCGGCGAGAGAGGGCAGCCCTGCCTCGTTCCCCTGGTAAGCCCGAAGGGGGCCGATAGTCCACCCCCCAAGCGCACCGAGGAAGTGGGGCACTTGTAGATCACCTGGAGCCACCTGATAAACTGCAAAGGAAACCCCATCCTGCGCAAAGTTTCCCACAAGAAGGGCCACTCGACCGTATTAAAGGCCTTTTCCACGTCCGGAGAGGCCACAGTACTAGTTCCCTTATTGAGGTGACGTCTCCCTTTTTTTTAGTTTTGTTTGTTAGAAAAAAAAAAAAAAAAAATTGTAATCCTGACTACTCCTGAACACAAGCTGAAATTTAAAATTTAGTGCGATGCCCTGCATTGGCTTCAAAACTAAGTGGCCAGTCAAGGGCAGTCATTCTGCTTTTGTCTACCGTTGCTGCTCATAGGCCAAACTTTTGACATTACCCTTCCTGGGGAAAAGTGTTGGGACTCACCCAAGATTCCCCCCCCACCTCAAAAAATAAGTGTGTATGACTAATTATATTATGTACTCCTTTAACAAATAAAGTGCCATTTTACGAGGACACATCTAAAATTCACATGCATTAAACAAATATAGCACAGATGTAACCACAAAATAATTTAACCTGTATGCGACACTAATAAACCACCACGCTGTGTGTTTCCTTTGCAGGGAATTTCTAAAACAAGTTGCAATAACTGGGGGCCCCTTCTGCACTGTTTCTATGCAGGCTCCAATATGTGAGCCCCAAGGCATCTGCACGCATGTGTTGGTCTGTGCAGAGGAGTGAGGATGGGAGTGCTGAGCATGCCGGCCCGGGGACCCTTCTCAAGCTGCCTGTATTGATTGTGCTCAGTGCCCATCAAATGCATCCTGGCCAGTGCCCATCAAATGCAGCCTGATCTGTGTCTGGATCTGGGATTTAAATATCCCAGCGTGCCTGTCCTCCCCTCCTCGGTCCGCCGCTTCCAGCGGCGCTGTAAGAAAGTCCCGACTCCTATAATTCACCTCACACTGATTCAATTTGCCATTTGATCAGTGTTCCACCTATCACTAGAGCTGTGACTTTGTTTCAGCGCCACTGGAGGAGGCAGACCGAGGGAGGGCAGGACGGGCATGCCAGGATGACCCCCCCCCCCCTGCTGGCACGGACACCCTCTCCTTCCTGCGCACACACTGCCTGCCTCAGCTCCCATGATTGATGTTGGTCCTGCAGGACACGGCTGCTAATGGGAACAACGTTCCTGCTGTGGACAAAGTACAGGAACGTCGTTCTCGCAGGATTTGAACCCTGCCCGTCACCATGTGCAGGATTAAGGTGATTAGGTAGCTTTTCATTAGCAGGCTTATGTCAGAGGGGGAGAACTGAAGAGCATGTAGACAACAGAATCTGTACCTGTTCTAAAGCTTGCCTTGCAATGTATGTAGTTAAAAGGTGTAATGACAAGTAGCAGAGAAATATGAGACTTGCATTATGAAGAGGAGTTTCTCTCATCAAATCTGTTTTTTACCTTTTAGGGTCACGGATATCAACTTGGGAAAAATGGTCCGTAGCAATACTGAGCAGGGTTTCATTTCACCAACTGCTAAAGGTGTTGTCCAGCTCATAGAACAAATGGGTAAGTAATTTAAGAACTCTCCTACACAACCCATTGTTGGTCCGGAGTGTCCTAGTCACTAAATAAAAATTGGAAGGGCTCGCAAGAGTCCAAGTAGGGGAAAACAAGCAGCAGTTAATACTACGTTCAAAGTTGAGCATAGCCTGCCTTGTGCATATTTCTTCTTCGCTTTTATATCACTCAATAGTTCCCCCTCTTGAGGATGATGCAAAAGATACTCGGGATCATGGCTTACTTATTTTAAAACTTCAGTAACCTGATTACCCGACCAATGACTGGGAAACCACCCAGGGGTCCGAGTTATTGGACTGTTTGACTTTGCCGTTCTTTTTTTTTTTCTGTATGCACCCAGTTCCTTAAAATGCTAGGCCAAAGTGGGCTTTCCACAATGTATTACACTTTCGTGTTAATGTTAAAGAACTACCAATAAAAACTATTGAAACCAGAAGAACTATCCTACACAAATATTTTTTGGCAAAGATCTGTGGATTGCTCCTTCTTCTTTTTTTTTTTTTTTTTTTCATTAAATACATCTTCCTTTTTTGTTTGGTGGTTTTTTTTTGTCCTGTGCACATCCTGTTAATCCTTTCAATGAAAAAAAAAAAATCTTTTTGACATTACGGTAACATGTTCAAGACAAAATCCTAGTTTTAGTGTCTGCTGTTAAATACAATTTTAATGCCTAACTTCAGGATTCTTGACTTGAAATCATTTTGTTTGGGCCAAGCTGTTCCAAACAATTTGCTTCATGAGCAGATGCACTTGCTGTGACCGCTGTATAAACTGGATGTAGTATTAGCTACATCCAGTATACAGCACTGTTCTTGCAGCGGTATTCAAACTTCCTTTCCAGTTCCCGGCAACAAATTTGAGTTGGATTGAGTACCTGTGATGTCATCTGCCTACCTCCACCACAGCCAATCAGAGGAAGCCTTGTATTCATTGATGAAATACAATGTTTCCTGTATAATGGCTGAGCAGCACTCAGGCCAACCCAATTTTGTGTCAGGAACTGGACAGGAAGTCCCCAATCCCACTGTCGGAGCATGGCGCTGTATACTGTACTATAGCCGATGCCTCATAAAGCGCTTTCAGCGGGCTCATCGGTTAGTGAAGCAAATAGTTTATTTGGACCAGCTTGGTCCAAATTGTCACCGAAAAATAGGATTTAGGCTTTAAAGACTCCCTGCTCAAAACAAATAATTCCCATAAACATTTGAGTGATTTAAGAATTGAGCAACTAGATCAATGCAAGCTGAGCGGGTGAAAATTTTGTAGACTTCCTTACAGTTGGTCTTCTAACAATGAGTGTGGATTGGAAAATGTTACATTACAGTTTATCTTGTATCTAATAATTGTCTTTTTGTGGAAATACTCTTCTCTTATCGTCCATGGACTGACACAGCCTCTTATACTTGACTTGTGGGTATATGTCCCTGCTGGCAGGAGAAGATCTAGGCAGAATGTTAGATGTTACAACATACATTCTGAAAACCAGAGCTGAACAGCCCCGCCCAGGGGGGCGGTCCCTCCGGACATAACCCTCCTACCAGCAGTCAACAGCCTCAGTTTTTTTTTCTGCCTAACAGAGGAGAAGACGTGGTTCTCTCAGGAGCCAGTCTCCTGACAGATTTTTTTATTCCTTTTGAGAATTTTTATTTTATTTTTGAGATCTTCTATCAACTGTCGGCTGGGCTACAGGTTGGGTACAAGATATCCTCGTAGTCTTCCCTGTCCGACCATCGAGCATGCTGATCCTCGCCTTGTGTGCGTGAGACTCAATTCACGACATGCCCCACGACTCCAGGGGTGTCCGGTGGGCTTTTATGCTCCGCGGTCCACACAAGATTGAGCAGTCCTGCTGTATCTTTTGCTGTGGACTGGGCCGACAGCTACTCAGTACCACACTGTGATAGGTCTGTCAGAAACACACCAGTGGGTCCCTCTGGGATGGGTAAGTAGTCTCTCCTGCCCGCAGGTGAGTACATGCTGTGTTTCTCTGTGTGGGGATTTTCCCTGTCTCCCCCTTGTTATTGCTGCTCTCTGCACCTTTACTCTGGTGCTGTGCTGTGTGGGGGTGCCTGGGGGTCACTCTGTCCCGGGGGGGTGCCCTCATGGCTGCCTGCATGGAGCTGGGGGACTTTTCTGTGTGTCGGGCCTGGGCGCCTTGTTTGTGGTGGTTTACTGTGTGCACGGCGGCCATCTTGCCGTGTATCGATGGCGCAGTTGCGTCCGGCCAGCGCCCATTTTCTTGAAGCTGCGCGTGCTTTTTACATTGGCCTTTATCGCTGCTGGAACGGCGCGAATCTCCTCACGGCTCACTCTTGCTGGTACAGGCAGCGGAACTGAGTGGTCCTCTCCGGGTTGGTGAGTCCTCTGGGTATCCCCTCAGTCAGCGCAGCCAGTGGGTGGACTTTTCTTCACTTTGTGCGTTAAGGTCTCAGAGGGTGGCGAGTTATGGAGTCTGGTTCACCTGCTTCCCCATTCATGTCAGAGGCAACAGACAGTGCCCCAGCACCTGCGGTCCCTATGGACCAGTTGTCGGCAGTCCTGGAAACGTTTCTTGTCAGGATGTGTGCGAGCGTGGGGGAGCTAAAAAGCGCCCTCTCCACAAGGGGAGTGCTCTGATTCAGATATGGGCCTAGCTGCTGCTTCTCAGGACCCTAGCTCTGAATTCTTTGATGTTTTTGAACAGGACATTCCTTGCAAGGAAGACCCCAGTTCTGAGTCAGTCAATGACAGGACGCTTGTAAGTGAACTCATTGGTGCTGTGAGGGACACTCTCTCAAGCTGCATGCTGCGGAACCTCAGGTGGAAGCTGCCTCCTTTGGTTCCTTTAAGGCCAAGCCTTCTAAAAAGGTTTTTCCGTATACGCCTTTCTTTGACAGGTTCACTGATCAGGTTTGGGAAAAGCCGCAGAAGACTTTTGCGGTCCTGCGGCGTCTGTCTATTAGGTACCCCTTTTGAGGAGGCCCTGGTTAAAAAGTGGGCCTCTCCCCTGGTGGTAGACCCCCGGTCGCCCGTTTGAATAAGGCTACCACTCTCTCGATGGAGGGGACTCCTGCATTTAAGGACCCCACTGACAGGAGGTCGGAAGTGGTGAGCAGAGCCATGTTTGCCTTGTTGGGGTCTGCCTTACGTCCTATCGTAGCGGCGACCCTTGTGTCTCAGACACTCACGGAATGGGCAAAGATTTTGCACCAGACTGTGCAGGAGCATAATCTCCCTTCAGATACCATTGCCCTGGCCCACCAACTTGTGCAGGGTCTGGTGTACATGTGTGATGCCACTTTGGACGCGGCCCCATTAATATCTGGGGCCTCTGTCTCTGCTGTGGTGTTGCGTCGTCTTATCTGGTTGAAATTCTAGTCGGCTGACCTAGCCTCCAAGAAGCTCCTGACTGATTTGCCCTTTAAGGGCGATAGACTGTTTGGTGCTGCCCTGGATGACATTATTAAGCTTGTCACTGGGGGTAAGAGCACCCTCCTTCCTCAGACTACTAAGGGAAAGGAGCCCCGCCATAAGCCGGGCCCCTCCTTTCCAGCTAAAAGTTTTTTTTTTTGTCGGTCAGAATCCGTGGGTAAGCCCTCCCAGGCTGACAACAGTGCGGCTGGTGGACAGAAGCGTTCTTGGGTGCGTAAGCTGAACAAGCCGGCTCCCATACCCGCCCCCGCATAAAGTCTTGCCCCCGCCTGACTCTGGGGTGGATATCAAGGACGCCTACTTGCATGTTCCAATCTGCGCAAGTCACCCAGAAGTTTCTGCGCTTTGCGATAGGCGAAGTCCACTATCAATTTGTGGCCCTTCCCTTCGGCTTAACGTCGGCACCACGGGTTTTCACCAAGGTGCTTGCCCCGGTTCTAGCTTTGAGACAGCGAGGCATTGTTATCGTGGGCTATCTGGATGATCTTCTGAGAGCAGACAATGGCTCAGAGTTGGAAGAAAATGTGACAATAGTCAGATCCTCCGGGATTTCGGGTGGCTCCTGAACCTTCAGAAGTCGGTCCTGGTCCCAACTCAGCGTTTGGAGTATCTAGGTCTGATCCTGGACTCCTCGGAGGCAAAAGTATTCCTACCCTCAGAAGTTGCAGACGCTTAAGTCTGCAGTACGGGTCCTGACGTCCCGAAAATGGTCGTAAATCTGTTTTTTCATGCATGAGAGTTCTGGGACTCATGGCGGCCTCCGAGGCCATTCCGTATGCCCAATCACACACTCGGGCATTGCTGAGGTCCCCGGCTCTTTGGTCCGGGAAGTCGTTTCTCCCCATCCAGTGGACGGTGATCACGACGGATGCCAGCCTTTCGGGCTGGGGTGGTGTTTGGGGAGTCCTATCAGCTCAAGGGCTCTGGACGAGTCCCGTCTACCAATCAATGTCCTGGAACTGTGGGCAATCAGACTGTGCCTCTCCTCGTGGCCGGAGAGGCTACAGGGCCGCTCAGTCAGAATCCAGTCGGACAACGCCACGGCCGTGGCATATGTCAACCATCAGGGGAGAACTTGGAGTTGGGGCTGCGGCATCCGAGGTCGCCCACATCCTAAGGTGGGCGGAAAGAAGCGTGCCGGCTCTGTCGGCCGTCTACAATCCGGGCGTAGATAACTGGCAGGCAGACTATCTGTGTCGCCAGACGCTGGACCAGGGGGAATGGTCCTTGCACCCAGAGGTTTTTCAACTTCTTTGCCGGCGGTGGGGCACGCCGGATGTGGACCTGATGGCCTCTCGACTCAATTGCAAGGTGTCGAGGTTTGTGGCCAGGTCCAGGGACCCCTGGGCCGACGTGTTGGTTGCCCCGTGGGGTCAGTATTGCCTGATGTGTACCCTCCGCTGCAGTTACTTCCTCGCCTGCTGCGCAGGGTGGCGGCCGAGGGGGTTCCGGTGATCCTCATTGCTCCGGATTGGCCTCGGCGTCATTGGTACGCCAATCTTGTACGTCTCGTCGTGGACGTTCCTTGGCGACTGCCAATGAGGGAGGAGCTTCTGTGTCGAGGTCCTATATTTCATCCTGCTTTACAGTCTCTGGCTTTGACGGCATGGCTATTGAAAGCCAGGTGCTGAGGGACCGAGGTCTCTCGGATTCGGTCATTTCGACCATGTTGAGGGCACGGAAGTCTTCCTCCAGAAAGATTCATCACCGTACCTGGAAGGCTTGCGTCGCTATGTGCGAAGAGCTAGACTGGCGTCCACGGACGTGTATTCAGTCCCCAGAATTCTGCGGTTCTTGCAGCGTGGTGTGATCCAAAAGCTGGCTTTGAGCACCATTAAGGGTCAGATTTCGGCCTTGGCCGTCTTTCTTTCAACATCCACTAGCAAGCCATTCCTTGGTTATCACCATTTTGTGCAGGGGGGTTCGCCATGCGATTCTCCCTCCCCCCCGCCCCCCCCCCCCCGTCAAGCCTCCTTTCCTTCCTTGGGATCTGAATTTGGTGCTCTCGGTTCTCCAAGAACCTCACTTTTGAAAACATCAGAGATATTCCTCTCCTGACTTTGTCTCAGAAGGTGGCCTTCTTCGTGGCCATTACTTCTGTTAGACGGGTGTCTGAGTTGGCGGGCTTGTCCTGCAAGTCGCCTTGGTCCTCCATAAGGATACGGCGGTGTTGCGCCCGCGACCATCTTTCCTTCCAAAGGTGGTCTCGGCCTTTCACCTTTTAATGAAGACCTTGTTCTTCTTCCGTCCTTGTGTCCTTACCCGTCGCATCCCAGAGAGTTTGCGCTTCACACGTTTGATGTGGTACGTGCCTTACGGGTGTACCTGTCTGCTACTGCTTCCAGACGGAAGTCTGACTCACGGTTTGGCCCTGTTTTGGACCAGAGACCGACACAAGCGGTTTTGTCTGCCGCCATTTCTAGGTGTATCAGGCAGACTGTCATACAGGCCTATGCCCTTAAGGGGCGGGCGCCTCCCTTTCCGGTTACGGCACATTCCACCAGGGCAATTGGTGCTTCCTGGGCTTTCCGACATCAAGCGTCAGTTGCACAAGTGTGCAAGGCGGCGACCTGGTCGGCCGTTCATACCTTTTCTAAGTTCTATAAGGTTGATGTGGCTGCATCTTCGGATGCTTCTTTCGGCCGCAAGGTGTTGCATGCGGCTGTTTAATGTTGCACCTCCTCCGTTGAGGAGCTCTGCCTGTTTGGAGTGAAATTTTGGTTTTCCATTTATACTGCTCCCACCCCTCTTCTTGACACTGCTTTGGGACGTCCCACAAGTCAAGTATAAGAGGCTGTGTCAGTCCATGAACGATAAGAGAAAATAGGATTTTCTCTTATCCATGGACTGACACGGTGTCACTTTACACGTGGGTTATGTCCCTGCTTGCAGGAGAAGACCTAGGCAGAATGTGAGATGTTATACATACATTCTAAAAGCCAGAGCTGAACAGCCCCACCCAGGGGGTGGTCCCTCCAGACATAACCCTCCCACTACAGTCAGCAGACTTCAGTTTTTTTTTCTGCCTAGCAGAAGGAGAAGACGTGGCTCTCTCAGGAGCCAGTCTCCTGACCTATTTTTATTCCTTTTCTGGAATTCTTTTTTATTTTATTTTTGAGAATCTTCTATCAACTGTCAACTCAATCAACTATCGGCTGGGCAACAGGTTGGGTACAGGATATCCTCGTAGTCTTCACTGTCTGACCATCGAGCGTGCTGATCCTCGCCTTGTGTGCGTGAGACTCAGTTCACGACAGGCCCCATGACTCCAGGGGTGTCCGGGTTTGCTTTCATGCTCCCACGGTCCTCTCAAGACTGAACAGTTCCTGACTGACTATCTTTCGCGGTGGACCGGGCCGACAGCTACTCAGTACTGCACTGTGATAGTCCTGTCAGAAACACACCAGTGGGTCCCTCAGGAGACGGATAAGTAGTCTCTCCTGCCTGCAGGTGAGTACAAAAAAGCTGTGTTTCTCCGTGGGGGATTTTCCCTGTCTCCCCCTGTATTTCATTGTCACTCGGTCACCATTGCTGGCGCTGTGCCTGGGGGTCACACTGTTCTTGGAGGGGCTCATGCTGGTCTGCAGATATGCTTGGGGCCTTTTTTTGTGTGTTTTGGGGCCTGAGTGGCGCTGTGTCTGCTGTTTTTTCACTTTAGCTGCGTCATGGCGGCCATCTTGCCGCGGATCGCCTCAGTGAAGTGCGGCGGACATTTTCTTGTAGTCCGCGCGCTCTTCAGCACAAGTTTTGGCCTCTAGCGCTGCTGTGACAGCGCAAATCTCCTCACAGCTCACCAGCGCTGACACAGCGCGGTACAGACAGCGGAACTGAGCGGTCCCTGGTCCGGTTTGCTGAGTCCCCTGGGCGCCCCCCCCCCTCAGTCAGCACAGCCTGTGGGTGGACTTTTTATCTGAGCAGTCTCAGAGGGGGGCAATATGGAGTCTCTGTCACCAGCTTCCCCTAAATGTCAGTGGACAACAGGCAGTGCTTCAGCACCTGCGGTCCCTAGGGACCAGTTGTGGGCAGTCCTGGTATAATTTCTGACCAGGATGGGAGCTGTGTGCAAGGGAGCACTTTACTACATGAGGGCAGTGCGCTGATTCAGATATGGGCCTAGCCACTACCGCTCAGGACCCTAGTTCTGAATGTATTGGATGGTTTTGAACAGGAAATTCCTTATAAGGAAAACGCCAGTTCTGAGTCAGTAAATGACAGGGCGCTTGTTAGTGTACTCATGACTGCGGTGGGGGACACTCTCAAGCTAAAATGCTGCGGATACAGTCTGTTTTTTTTTAAGGCCAGGCCTTCTGAAGAGGTTTTTCCATATGTACTTTCTTTGACCAGCTCTTTGATAAGGTCTGGGAAAAGCCGCAGAAGAATTTTTTTATGGTCCCGCGGCGTTTGTCTATCAGATACCCCTTGAAGATGCCCTACTTAAAAAATGGGCTTCTCCCCCAGTGGTCGACCCTCCAGTCGCCCGGTTGAACAAGGCCATCACTCTCCCGATGGAGGGGTCTCCTGCATTTGAGGACCCCACTGACAGGAGGTCAGAAGTGGTGAGCAGAGCCATGTTTGCCTTGTTGGGATCCGCCCTACGGCCTGTGGTAGTGGCGACCCTTGTGTCTTAAACACTTACAGGTTGGGCAAAAATGTTGCACCAGCTGTACAGGAGCATAATCTTCCTCCAGACACAGTTGCTCTGGCCCACCAACTGGTTCAGGGCCTGGTTTATGTGTGCGACGCCACGTTGGACGCGGCCCCTTTAATATCCAGGGCCTCTGTCTCGGCGGTGGTATTGCGTCGTCTTATCTGGTTGAAATGCTGGTCTGCTGACCTAGCCTTAGGAAGCTCCTGACGGATCTACCATTTAAAGGTGGTAGACCTTCCGGTGCTGCTCTGGATGACATCGTCATGGATGTCACTGGAGGTAAAAGCACTCTTCTTCCTTAGACTAGCAAGGGTGAGGAGGCCCACCGCAAACAGGGGCCTTCCTTTCCAGCAAAACAGGGTTTTTTCGTCAGTCAGAGTCCACGGGTAGGCCCTCTCAGACTGACGGCAGTGCGGCTGGTGGGCACAAGTGCCCCTGGGTGCGTAAGCCGAACAAGCGGCTCCCAAGCCCGCCTCCGCCCGACTCTGGCGTGGGGGGACGACTTCGCAGGTCACGAATCGGTAGTCCTCCCGAATCTCCGACTGGTGGGTGTGCGAGGTGGTCACCTCAGGATACAGGATAGTATTCCGATCCTGGCCCCCAGACAGATTTTTTCCCTTGAATCTTCCTCTCCTTCAAATCCTGTACAGCCCCCAAGAGGGCTGCCCGACAGGTAGGATCAGGTCCGGAGTGATTGTGCCGGTTCCGTCACAGGAGAGTTTTCAGGGATTCTACTCGAATCTGTTTGTCGTCCCAAAAATAGGACGTGGTTCGACCTATCCTGGACTTCAAGGCCCTGAATGCCTTTGAGAAGGTGCAGAAATTCCGCATGGAATCCATTCGCACGGTGATCGCTACACTCCACCAAAGGGATTTTCTTCTGGCGTCCTTGGACTTCAAGGACGCCACTTGCATGTTCCGATCTGCGCAAGTCACCAGAAGTTTTTGCGATCAGCAAAGTCCACTATCGATTGTGGCTCTTCTTTTCGGCATAGCCACGGCACCAAGGGTGTTCACCAAGGTGCTTGCTCCGGTTCTAGCCTTCTATTACAGCGAGGTATTGCTGTCGTGGGCTATCTGGACGATCTTCTGCTAAGAGCAGAAAGTGGCTCTGACTTAGAGGAAAGGTGACTATCGTCAATTAGACCCTCAGGGACTCGGGTGGTTCCTGAACATTCAGGAGTCAGTCCTGGTCCCGACTCAGTGTCTGGAGTATCTAGTTCTGATTCTGGACTCCTTGGAGGCAAAGGTATCCTACCTCTGGAGAAGTTGCTGACACTTCAGTCTGCGGTGTGGGTGCTGACATCCCGAAAATGGTTGTCAATCCGTTTTTTGCATGGGAGTCCCGGGACTCGTGGTGGCCTCCTTCGCGCCCGTTCCGTATGCCCAATCACACACCAGGGCATTGCAGAAGAAGATCTTGTCCACCTGGGACAAATCCCCGTTGTCCTTGGATCTTCAGATCCAGGTGATTCACCTGGTCAGGGCTCCCCTGACATGGTGGTTGAGATCCTCGGCTCTTCGGTCCGGAAAGTCGTTCCCCTCCCATCCAATGGACGGTACTCACGACGGACACCAGCCTGACGGGCTGGGGTGGAGTCTGGGGAGTCCTGTCGGCTCAGTCCTTGGACTCCGGACGAGCCCGTTTACCAATCACTGTTCTGGAAATACGGGCCATCGGACTGTCTCTCCTCAGGTCGGAGAGAGTACGGGGTCGCTCCATCAGGAGCCAGTCGGACAACGCCACGGCGGTGGCGTATGTAAACCATCAAGGGGGGACTCGGAGCTCAGCTGCGGCTTCCGAGTTAGTCCGTATCCTGGAGTGGGCCGGAAGAAACGTGCCGGCTCTGTAGGCCATTTACATTCTGGGCATAGACAATGGGCAGGTGGACTATCTGTGTCGCCAATCGCCGGACCAAGAAGAGTGGTCCTTGCATATTTCAACTCCTTTGCCGACGGTGGGGCACGCCGGATGTGGACCTGATGGCCTCTCGACTCAATCACAAGGGTCGAGGTTGTGGCCAGATCCAGGGATCCTTGGGCGATGCCTCGGATGTGTTGGTGGCCCCATAGGGTCCTTATCGCCTGATATAAACTCCGGTGATCTTAATTGTTCCGGATTGGCCTCGGCGTCTCTGGCACGCTGATCTGGTACGTCTCGTTGCGGACGTTCCCTGGCGGTTGCCGATGAGGCAGGACCTTCAGTCTCAAGGTCCTATGTTTCATCCGGCTTACAGTCTCTGGCTTTAACGGCAGGGCTGTTAAAAGCCAGGTGTTGAGGGACCGAGGTCTCTCGGACTCGGTCATTTTGACCATGTTAAGGACACGGAAGTCTTCCTCGAGGCAGATCTATCACCGTGCCTGGAAAGCTTATATCGCCATATGCGAAGCGCTGGACTGGCGTCCTCGGACGTATTCCGTCCCCAGAATCCTGCGTCCTCTGCAGTGTGGAGTGACCCAAAAGCTTGCTTTGAGTACCATCAAGGATCAGCTTTCGGCCTTGGCCGTCTTCTTTCAGCGACCTCTAGCGGGTCTTTTCTTAGTTAGCACCTTGTGTTGGGGGTTCGCCATGTGCTCCCTCCTGTCAAGCCTCCTCTCCCACCGTGGGATCTGAACTTGGTGCTCTCGGTTCTTCAGGAACATCCTTTTGGGAATATCCGGGATATTCCCCTCTTGTCTTGTCTCAGAAGGTGGCCTTTTAGTGGCAATCACTTCTGTTTGACGGGTGTCTGAGTTGGCGGCTTTGTCCTGCAAGTCGCCATATTTAGTCATCCATAAGGATAAGGCGGTGTTGCATCCGCGACCTTCCTTTTTGCCAAAGGTGGTGTCGACCTTTCACCTACATGAGGACATTGTCCTCCCGTCCTTGTGTCCTCACCCATCGCATCCCAGAGTTTGCGCTGCACATATTGGATGTGGTACGAGCCTTACGGGTGTACCTGTCTGCTACTGCTTCTATTCGGAAGTCCGACTCACTGTTTGTGACTGTCTCTGGTCCATAACAGGGCCAAGCGGTTTCGTCTGCCATCATTTCTAGGGGAATCAGACAAACCGTCATTCAAGCCTATGCTCTCAAAGGGCGGGCGCCTCCCTTTCCGGTTACAGCGCATTCCACCAGGGCAATTGGTGCTTCCTGGGTTTTCCGACATCAAGCGTCGGTTGCACAAGTGTGCAAGGCGGCGACCTGGTCGTCTGTTCATGCCTTTTAAGTTTTTTTATAAGGTTAATGTGGCTGC
The DNA here is from genome assembly GCA_029206835.1 of Rana muscosa. Lineage (NCBI taxonomy): Eukaryota > Metazoa > Chordata > Amphibia > Anura > Ranidae > Rana > Rana muscosa. The sequence goes on along the minus strand of CM055121.1, from coordinate 68,541,211 downwards.
ATCTTCGGATGCTTCCTTCGGCCGCAGGGTGCTGCAGGCCGCTGTTTAAAGTTGCGACTCCTCCGTTGAGGAGCTCTGCCTTCTTGGAGTGAAGTTTTTGGTTTTTCCATTTATACTGCTCCCATCCCTCTTGACACTGCTTTGGGACATCCCACGTGTAAAGTGTAAAGAGACACCGTGTCAGTCCATGGATAAGAGAAAATAGGATTTTTTGTACTCACCGTAAAATCCTTTTCTCTGACATCCATGGACTGACACGGCACCCACCCTTCCTTTTTAAGTTTTGTACTGCTTTGTTACGAACTGAAGTCTGCTGACTGTAGTGGGAGGGTTATGTCCGGAGGGACCGCCCCCTGGGCAGGGCTGTTCAGCTCTGGTTTTTAGTATGTATGTTGTAACATCTAACATTCTGCCTAGATCTTCTCCTGCGAGCAGGGACATATACCCACAAGTCGAGTATAAGAGGCTGTGTCAGTCCATGGACGTCAGAGAAACAGATTTTACGGTGAGTACAAAAATATTATTTTCCCCAAAGTAGTGATTGGGAACATATCTGCTTGGATCTATTGAAGGATAAGTTCACCTTTGGCTGACCCCACCCCGTTTATGGGTGGAACATGTAACCTGTCCCAAGTTCTGCAGCCGCTGCCTGATTTTTTTTTATTTAAAAAAATTTGACTCGGACGTGCAGGGTTCCGCCATGGCCACTGTGTGTGAGTAAACAAGTCCTGCCATCCTTTGCAGCTGTCTCATTGAAGAGTGAGGGCCACTTAAGCGACTTGGTAACCGGTCACGGGCCACAATGAGCGGAGCGGGTGGATGGCACGTTCGTGTCTGCTCTGCATATGCAGAGCGGACACTGACACAGCCCACTATACTTTTTAGCAGATTATATTGGAGGTAGGACACAAGTTTGTCTTCCACTACTTGGTGGTGAATGGAGGGTCCAATTGGTCAGACTGCCTGTGTGAAAGGGGCCCAAGGCTGCTTTCACACTGATGCACCCGTGGTGTGGGTAAACCACAGCACAACGCAGTGTACCTTTTTGGCTTTCCTGCACTTTGCAATAGACTTCTATTATATTCTGCAGTTTTGGTGCACTTTCAGAAAGCTCCCCAAACTTGCAGGTAATAACAAGTCTATGGCTCAGTGCAGGTAAACTAATCTGCACCTGCGGATCAGTTTAAAGCGGCCCAGTAACCACTGCAGAAAATATATGCCCATATATACACAGATTTTAGTAATAAATTGACCTTTTTAATAGCAGTATTCTATCCCAGAGCAGGTGGTCAAGGGGCCACATCAGAGGGCTCCGTGAGCCACATGTGGCCACTGGTTGGGCACCCCTGTTCTAAATGAACTACTGTGGTGCGACGTGGTCGTTCGTTGATACTTTGTCAGTGTGTTTGCTTGCCCATATGGGATGTATGGGCACACAGATGCACAGAAAGATCTGCAGGAGACCTGCATGGCACCAGAGATCATCTGATCACTGGTGCAATGCTTTACAGGCTCAAAATAACTTATTTTTTTTTTCTTACTTTTTTTATTTTATTTTTGCAGGTTAAAAAAAAAAAAGTTGAGAAAGTGAAATGATCCTTTTTTAAAATGGTTGTGAACCCTTACATACCACTTTTACCTACAGATAAGCCTATAATAAGGCTTGCCTGTAGGTACTGGAAATGGCTCCTAAACCTGCACGGTACCATATACGCTTGCACGATCATGCCGTTTCTACATGGCCCAGGCCCTGACCATCGGCTCCCGCACACATGCGTGGCAGTGACATCGCGCAACTCTGGCCAGTCGCAGAGCCGGAGGTCCCCGGAGAGAAGAGGGGTGAAGATGGATGCAGGGACCTCGGGGACATTGCGGGCTTCGTTTGCAGGCAAGTGGCACATAAAGGGCTAGTGTGCATAGCCCCATATGCTTTTACTTGGCAGGGGACAAAAGCGGAAGTAAAACCCATTAGGATTTACTTCCTCTTTAAAGCGGTGGTGCAGGAAAAAAAAAAAAGTCAGCAGCTACTAACAGTGTAGCTGCTGACTTTTAATAAGGACACTTACCTGTCCTACTCTCCCGCGATGTCGGTCCTGCCGCGGCGATCGATCGCTGCTGGCAGGCTCCCGGCTCCTCCATTCTGAGTAGGGGAAATAGGCTGTGAAGCCGTAAGGCTTCACTGCCCGTTTCCTACTGCGCATGCGCCACTCGCACGGCGCATTGTGAATGGGCGGCTTGCCTCCTGGGATACACAGTTCCCAGAAGGCAGCGCGGCCCATTCACAAGAAGAGGAAGCGGAAGGAGAGCCACCGCGGACGGAGAAGAGGAACATTAGCGGCAGATTAGGGGACTTCCGCATAGCAACAGGCATTTAGGGTGAGTATAAAAATTTTTTTTTTATTTATTTTTTTAGAATTTTTAGTGTGAAGATTTTTTCAGGGTGGACCTCCACTTTAAGTTCAGAGGGGAGAGTAAAGAAATAAAGCCCAACTTCAGGATGGCAGGATGGGGGGGGCGCCTTCTCCTCCCCTTTACACTGCAAGGGTATAAATGCTCTTTCACTCTACGGGTTGGATGAAGGGGCTATATTCTTTACCTTACCCCTTGCTCTGAATCTCTCCTCCGTTTTGTGCAATGGACAGTCTTTCTGTGCCATCACATACAATGCAGAGCTATTTGTCCTGGATTGTATGCGAAAGAGGCAAGTGGTGTGACTGCAGATGGTCGCACAGATGGAGAGCCTGCTGGACCAAGGAATAAGGGGCTGGCTGAATGAAAAAAGTTGGCCATCTATGGCCAGTTTAAGTCGTAACTTTTATCCATCTTCAACTGTCACTTCATTCACTTCCAGCATCTTTGTGATTTAGGTCAGGTTCACACTGGTAAGACACGACAGTAGCATGGCTGTGGATCTGACCTTGCCCTGCGACTTCAATGAATGGGATCTGACTTTGATCCCAACAATACCAGGCCCTTTGAGTCTGGTATAAATCTTAAGGAGGAACCCCTTGCCAAAATAAAATGAAAAAAACAGCGTAGGGTACCCCCTCACAATACCATACCCTTCTGGTATGGATTTTAAGAGGAACCCCCACGCCAAAAAAATACAGCGTGACCCCCCAACATCCATACCCCACCCTTATCCGTGCACACAGCCCGGCAGGTTAGGAAGAGGGGGGGGGGCGGGCGGACTAGCGAGCGCCCCACCCCCTCCTGGATCATACCAGACTACATGCCCTCAGCAGGGAGGGCTGTGTGCCCCCCACCAAAAGCGCCTTGTCCCCACTGCCCGGGGCATAATGGGGTGGGGGACATCAAAAAGGGGTGGGGGTCTCTAGATGACACCACCAGATGGTCACGTCCCATGGCTATATAAGTAATGGCACACGCGGTAGCTAACACTTACAGCGGGAGCAAGCGTCGGGAGGAAGACAGCGAAGAGAAGAACTTGCAGAGGAAGAATCGGAGGGGGAAGAAATCTAAAGGAAGATGCTGGAGCTGCTTTAATAAAAGACTTTGTTAAAAACCTGTGTGCTGGTTTTTATTTTTGACTTTCGAACCACCGTAGCTGTACGTCAGTCCCGTTAAGCGGGATAGCAGGGGCACACGATTGTGCACAAATCCCTGTTCTGAGGAGAGACAGATCGTGAGTTCCTAATTGCTAGAAATCACGATCTGTAATTTCCTCTGGTCAGTCCCCTCCCCCCACAGTTGGAAACGCGCGAGGGAACACAATTAACCCCTTCCCTGCCAGTCACGTTTTGACAGTAATCTGCATTTTTATAGCACTGATCGCTGTATAAATGCCAATGGTCCCAAAAATGTGTCCGATGTGTTTGCCATAATGTCGCAGCCTCGCTTAAAATCAGATCGCTGCCATTACTTGTAAAAAAATAACAATGCTATAAATCTATCCCCTATTTTGTAGACGCTTTTGCGCAAACCAATCAATATATAGAATACATATTGGCCTAAACTGAGAAAAAAAATGTGCTTTTAAAAAAATAAAAATAAACTGGGGATATTTATTATAGCAAAAGGTACAAAATATTGTTTTTTTTTTTTTTTTTTTTTTGTTTAGCGCAAAAAATAAATCGCAGAGATGATCAAATGCCACCAAAAAGCTCCATTTGTGGGGGGGAAAAAAAGGATGTCAATTTTGTTTGGATACAGCGTCGCACGACCGCGCAATTGTCAGTTAAAGCGCCGAATCGCAAAAAATGGCCCTGTCATTAAAGTGGTTGTAAACCCACTTTGTAAACAAACACCTACAGGTAAGCCTAGATTAAGGCTTACCTGTAGGTGCAAGAAATATCTCCTAAACCTACACGGTTTAGGAGATATTTGCAAAAAAAGACATGCACCGATGTCTACGGCGCATGCGCGCCATAGACAACGGTGCATTCACAGGGTTAATCCCATTCACAATTCAGGCTCTGCCGGAATATACAGCTCCCGCGCGCATGCGCGGAGTGACGTCTTCGCCGCTCCGGCCAATCACAGCGCCGCAGCGGCGCTGTGATTGGCTGGAGCGGCGATACCCGGAAGTAACCTTCCGGGTATCTGAGGAGCGATGGCGGGGGACGAGGATGGCTTCGGGGGTCCCGATCTAAGGTAAGTGATGCATAATGAGCTAGTATGCTAGTCATACTAGCTCATTATGGCTTTGTCTTGCAGGTGATTTAAAAAAAAAAAAAAAAAATTATCTGGGTTTACAACCGCTTTAAGCAGCCAATTCTTCCGGGGCTGAAGTAGTTAAAGCTGGCTTCCATATTTTGATAAACCCACCCCCCCACCTGGCCTGCAGCCCCTACAACAATCGGCCAAGGCTGTGGGGAAGAGGCCCTTGTCCCCTTCAGCATGAGGACAAGGTGCTTAGGGGCGAGGGGCAAAGAGCACCCCCTGCCCCAAAGGACCCACCCACTTGTCCACCCTCCCTTTCCTGACCTGCCAAGCTGCGTGCTTGGATAAGGATTTTGGAGGGAACCCCACGCTTTTTATTTTTCGCTTTGGCGTAGGGTTCCCCTTCAAGATCCTCAGGGCACAAGTTGCATGCCAAAGTCGGAGCAGTTAGGATGATCCCACTTTGAAATTCAATGGGCTGAAGTAAGACCAAAGTAGTGCAGGAACCTTTTTCAAAGTCGGACCAGTTAAGACGGCTCTCATAGGGAACCATTGATTTATAAACGTCATGCGACATGTGCTCCCAAAGTCGGAGCGTATATCGTACCAGTGTGAACCCAGCCTTACTGTTGCTTGTCTACTAGTAATAGTGTATTTTTCATTGATGCTTATTTTTTTTTTGTGAGTAGCTGCACCTGTCATCTGCCGGTTTCAGCACATAATTTAGCCCTTCATCTGTTGGCCGCCGCTGCGCAGTGTAGCAGCAAGGAAGTCTCCCCTCACAGGGTAGAGCATGCGCCAGTGAGCCCCGATCACTGCCTCTCCCATCCTACCATCAAGCTTCACTCACCTGGAATCAAGCTTCACTCACCTGGACTGACACTAGTTACTTTTTTGCACCTCCTGCTGGTCGCACAGCCTAAAGCCTGCTCAGTCTGCATGCTTCTGTTTTGTGAGTAGCTGCACCTGTCATCTGCCGGCTTCAGCACATGATTTAGCCCTTCATCTGTCGGTCGCCGCTGCGAAGCGGCCACGGCAGAGACAAGGCCGTTTGTGGCCGTTCACGGGCGACACGCGAGACCAGGAGGCCCCCTGACGGCTGTGAGGTCATTGTTAAGGAGGTCACCAGGTGGCTGATAAGGTTTGCAACTGCTCTTCGAGACTATATTTATTTTTTCTTTGAATTCCTCACTGGTTTAAATTTTTGCTTAAGGTTTGAGTTTGCACCCTTATGGATTTTATTTATAGGTTATCACACGTTTTAAACTGTTTGATTTAGCTTTATAGACTCACCACACTGTTTATTATGTATTAGGCCCCCGGCCCTCTAGTATTGTTACTATCTGAAGGGACTGGGTTTACTCCTATCATGCTTATGAGCACTCTTGGGTTGGTTTAGTTTTTGGTGTATTTTTATGCGGAGCTTTCTGTTTTAGTTTTAACTATAGGCTTTGGTGCTTCTCCCATTGGAGCTGCGAGACTTCCTGCTAGCGTAGTGTTTGCCCTCTTTTAGATATAACAATAGCCAACATGGCTCGGTGTGGACTTGGCCCTCCCAAGACCATTTCACACTCAGTCCCCATTTTTAAGGACCCGCAGTCCCCATTATTTTTATTATCAGAGGACAACAAGTGTATCTCGCATACTAATGTGACTGCTCAGTTTGAGGCCAATTGTTTTAATTCACACACTTCGTCTTCTCATAGATCGTTCTCACGGGTCAATGCTTCTAATACACTTCCTCATCCACTAAGAAACCTTCCTGCATCGTCCTTAACAGGGGGTCTTCTAAATTGCAGGTCGGCAGTGGCTAATGCAGCTAATATCGCGGCCCTTATTATGGATGAGGATCTGGATTTTGTTTGTCTCACCGAGACTTGGCTTCAAGATTTTAAAGCCCCCATCTTGGACGAGCTGGTCCCTCCCCATTATAAAATATTTCAATGTAACTGCCCAACTGGCAGGGGGGGTGGGGTAGCCGTGTTTTTTAAAAAAAAAAAACATTTTTTAGTATCAGTTTCAGGGAATTTTAACACTATTTACAAATCTTTTGAAAATTTTTAGTTTTTTCTTTTCAAGTAGCTAGCAAGCTCACTTACGGGTTTGCGTTGATTTATCGCCCCCCCCCCCCCTGCGTTAAAACTTGATTTTGTTTTTGAATTTCTCAGTCTAGCCTCACAGATGTCCATTGTGTTCAAAGGCTCCTGCATCTTGGGTGATTTAAACTTTTGGGCGTAGGATCTAAGTGATTCCCCCACCCAATCCCTTATCCAAGAACTGTTACTTTTGGGGTATAGGCAACGTGTGACAGCGGTCACCCACACTGCTGATCGTGTGTTGGATTGGCTCCTGTTCAGTGGATTGTTGGCAACCTGTGCGCTGCCTAGGGAGTTGACCTGGTCGGATCACAGGTTTATTTCCTTTAGCCTGGCCCTACCGGAAGGGAAACCTCCACATATCCCAGATCGCTCTGGCCCCAAGGTTTTCTCAAGAAACTTTTCAAAAGTCTGCCCAGACAGATTTGGAAACCTTGTGGCTATGAGTATTAACCAGCCAAACTTTTTTTAAGCTGGGCGACCCGGTAGAGAAACTGAGTATTTTTCAGGAGTCGGTTGAAGTGGCTCTTGATGTGTTGGCACCCCGTAGGATGAGATCTAATCCCCATCCCCTGGGCAAGAGCCCACAATGGTTTACAGAGGAGCTTAGGCTCCTCAAAAAGCGGGTTCGGTCCAGGGAGAGACGCTGGCGGAAGTTCCTTCTGGAAGCTGACAAAAAGCTGCATCTGGTGGTCCTCTATCTTTATAAGGGGGCTATTAGAGAGGCTAAAAACATCTACTTCTGAGAGCGAATCAGGAAGGCAGCCAACAGCATGGCCAAACTTTTCAAGATCTCCTCAGAGTTGACCCATCCTGAAGCTACCAGCTCTGCTCCCAAGGAGTCACAGGACTGGTGCCAGGAGCTCGCTGACTTCTTTGTCTCTAAAGTTGAGACCATTAGAGACTGTGCAAGAGGACACAGTGTTGGCCCCTGGATTGCCTGGTTTCCAACCAGTTACGGTTATACAGGTGGTTGAGGTAATTGCCTCTTTGAAACCATCTTCCTCTCCATTAGCTGTATGTCCTGCCGGGCTGGTTAAAAAATCTGCTGCCCTTTTGGCCCCCTTTATTGGGGAGACAATCAACTGCTGCTTCACGACAGGTACTGTCCCAGGCGCTCTGAAGCGGGGTGTGGTCTTGGCCCTGCTGAAGAAACCGACCTTGGACCCGAACATACTGGGCAACTACAGGCTGATTTCCATCTTGCCTTTTGTGGCAAAGGTGATGGGGCGCCTGGTGGTTATCCAGCTACAGGCTTACCTTGAGTCTTTCTATCTCTTGGACGAATTCTAGTCCGGATTTCGACCTGGACATGGAACAGAGACGAGCCTCATCTGTGTCTATGATGATGATGTCCTTCACAGCTTGGACAGGGGTGACTCCGTAGCTCTGGTTCTTTTGGATCTGTCGGCCGCATTTGATACCATTAATCATGGAATCTTACTGGAGCGGATGAAGTCAGTTTTGGGTATGAGTGGGTCGGCTTTGGCATGGGTGGCCTCTTTCTTGGAGGGCAGAGTTCAGGGAGTCAAGACTGGCCCCTTTTACTCTAAGTCCACTGCCCTGGATTGCGGAGTGCCACAGGGCTCTGCCTTGTCTCCCCTGCTGTTTAATATCTATATGAGGCCCCTTGCCGACCTGCTAAAGTCCCACACTGTCCATTACCATGTTTATGCGGACGACACCCAGGTTTACCTAAAGATTCCTAGGAACCAGATGGCTGATGCCACCCTTGCCAGCTGTTTGGAGGCCATCAACACATGGATGTCTGCCAACTTCCTGAAACTTAATGGGGGGGAAAAACTGAGGTGATCATCTTCAGCGATCTGGCCACCCCTGCAGATATCCCACCTTGGCCTCCCTCATTTGGTCCTGCAATGGAGGTGGCCCCCCAGGTCCGTGATCTGGGATTTGTCCTAGATTCAGGTTTAACTTTGGCTCCTCAGGTAAAGAGGGTCGTCAGTGCATGTCACTGGCAGCTAAAACTCCTGAGGGGACTGTTTAAATATTTGGCTACCTCGGCCAGAGAAACTGTCATCTGCGCCACGATAGGTAGCTCCCTAGACTACTGCAACTCTTTATCTGGGATTGCCAAAGATGTTAGTGCAGAAGCTTCAACTTATTCAAAATGCTGCGGCTAGGTTACTCATGGATGTCCCGCTGAGGGATCATATCACCCCTGTCCTCTGTGCCTTGCACTGGCTGCCGGTACACTATTGCACCTTATTTAAGGCTGGATGTATGTTTAAGATAATGAAAGGCCTGGCCCCAAGCTATCTCTGCTCTCGTTTTTCATAAACAAGCTTTTGTTAGATCACTCAGATCTACCGGCAGAGATCTCCTCCACATCTCGGTGCCCAAGAAGATCCGGTGTGGTGGTCGGGCCTTTTCCCACCAGGGTGCCGTTTTTTGTGGAATAGCCTCCCCGTCGAGCTCCAGGAGGCCCCTACTATTCCGGTCTTCCGCGGGTTACTGAAGACTTGGCTTTTCACGCAAGCCTTCCCTACGTAGCCTTCCTCTTCCACCCTTTCTGCTACTCTGTGCTGCTTCTGGTTCCTGGGTCCTTTTTTCCCAGAAACTCTGCTATACGCTTCGGGACCCTTCGGGGTAAGACTGCGCTATATTAGGATACCACTCAACTCAACTGATCAATCATCTGGTTTGGAAAGGCAAAGGTCTGTTATGTGTTTTTACAGTTTGATTGTAAATTTTACAGCTGCATATCATAACAAAGCTTGTCGTAAAATGTAATGTACAAAACCATTTCTGACCTATTCTATGTTGACTGGCAGGATTCTTGTAAAATATTAAAATGCAGCAACGTTGTAAAAATGGCAACATGAGCTGTATCAAGAATAACATGTTTTTAGACTTCAGTAGTATGCCCATCAGTTGATGTTTGCTTTTAAGTTGGTCTAAATTGCAGTAATGTCATTGTATATAGTAATGTGTGGTAACTGGAGAATGGCAATGGATTTCACATCCCTGAATATCAATCCAACGTCCGGGTACCTACTGTACCTAACATTATAGCTAAATTTCAGAGTATTTGTAGGATTGCGGATTATAAGTTTGAAGAGGAGAGAACTGTATGGAGTTATGTAGGCTATATCTATTCATTAATACATCTCTAAAATAGAATTTCTGTACTCTCCATAAAATCCTTGCTTGTAACCCATTGAACAACACAGGAAATCCTAACCTTTGGTTATACTGCCAATTGGACAAAACTGTAAGCCTGCCCAGTATAACCTTTCCACAACCAGCATGCCTTAATTTTGTAGCAAAGTAATACTGAAAGCAAGCTCACAAAGTTGTGGGGAACCGTGTCCCTCCATGAACTCAAAGAAATGTATTTTACTGTGAGTATAAATCCTATCGTCTTAATTGTACAGTAAAGGGCACAGGTTTGATTTTTCATAGACCCTGAGTTGAAGGCTGCTGCCTTCAGAAGATTGAACACTGGCAGAACCTTTAGATGCATCCCCCTTGGGCATACCTCTAGAACTTCAGCCCACTTCGTGAGACCTCTGTTTTTTTGGTAGTGTCCTGTAGGTGATGGACCTCTTCTCCCTTCTGAAAAAGTTTGTGCTAAACTAATTATGTACTTTTGAAGTCTTCAGTCGACTCAATCTTTTCTTGTAGCCATTACCTATGAAGAAGGTGCGTAGATGGAGGATGTCTGTAATGGATTCAAACAGGTTTCAGAAGAACCAGATTCAGATCCCATCAAGTTACAGGGGAACAGATGGGGTGCTACATGTAAGACCCATGTACAAAGGTCTTTATAAGCAAATGAAAAGGCAGCCGTTTCTGAAACGGAATAAAAAGGCCAGAAACCTGACCCTTGATAGTTCTGAGAGCCAGAGGTTGGTCCAGACCCAGGTGAAGGAAGGAGAGGATTTGTCCCACAAAGATGATCTTTTTGGGTGGAAGCCCAAAGAATCACTGAAGTATGCCTTCCATTTCTGATGGACTTTGCAAGAAGTAGATTTCTGAGCTCTAGTAGTAGGAATTGGACTCTGAGAGGCCTTCTGTCCCTCAGAGCCTGGTGTTGAATAGCCAAACCATTTTTAAACAGCAATCGTGAAACGGTATGGTAAAAATCGGTCTTTGGGACAGAGTATCCTGTGGATCCAGTAAAGCCTAAGAAGCCTTACCCAGTGCTGGCACAGGCATATAGTACCTGAGGTGAAAATGCCAAAGTGGACACCCATGAGCTGTAAACTATTTTAGCAGCATTGGTTGCAGAACAATGTGAGGTCAGAGTGGAAAAACATGAAGGATGTTTCTTAGATTACCATTAGATTAAGTACTCCATTAGAAATCGTTACTCACTTTTTCTGTTTTGTTCAACCTCCGCAGTCCAGTATCGTTCTAAACGATCTGTTATAAATATTCCTGCGGGACGTTACCATTTTGCTTGTGGGCACTAGAAGCCCACAAGCACCTATTTCCTGTATGCAGTGAATGCTTATTTCTCAGCATTTACTGCTAGATCCCGCGCATGCCGCGCGTCGTCAACACTGAGACTTGCCATCACAACGGACGGCGTTGTTGAAAGTTCCTGCCCCCCGTTGTGATGGCAACGCTAGTAAATCTCGCTGGATTTTGAAGGACGGCGTTCCGCATTGTCTCTTGGGAAGCATGACACTGCTCCCAGGAGACATTGAGGAGAGCTCCCAGACAACGCTGCGGCCCCGGGGAAAAGGAGTAGACGCCTACTCCTGCGGGAGGCAAAATCCGGAGGTCGGACTTTAGACTGCTCCTATTACGGTAATTAAAAGATACACATAGAATTGCCATAAGAATTTTTATTTTTTTATGATGATGCGGATAGGATAGTGTTGTGGGTGAACCTCCGCTTTAAGTGATGAGGAAGGAGAAGGCTGCAGTCTTTCTTGGGCTTCTTCCACTAAGGAAGTTAAGTGTTCGTGCCAACAGTAGTATTCTGGAAGATGTCAAGAGCTGGTTTGAAGAGTCACTGCCTCAGTCCATGCAGAGCAAACTTTTTTTATTTATTTTACACAAAATGCATGTGAAGTGACATGCCACGTGCAATAAATGACTGTAGCTCATAGCAAACAGTTACAGCTACTCGATATGTTCTATAAGCAAGGAATCATCCTAAACAGCAGTTAATGTCTTTTTAATGGAGTTTGACCAATCAGACATGGTTTTACAAAGTAAAGTCATAGCCAAAATCGAATTAAGGGCAGGGCCCACCAATGAGAACCACGCTCTAGAAAGGGGTTTCAACTGGTTATTGGTTGGGTCCTTAGAGGCAGAATGGTAAGCCTTCCTACGGCAGGATACTGTCAAATCCACAATTGGGATACAACACTTCTGAAAATAAATCATCACTAAACATATTTAATGATCATAAGTATTTAGGGAGAAAAAAAGGCTTGTCAGGGTGTTTTCAATGTCAATGGAGAAACAGCTGAAAAAAGTAGATTCAAAGGAAAAGTCTTTGCTGTATTGGGGGTTTTAAATGACTCAAGACTGGAAACGCTGGTAAAAGCAACAAGCTGACCCTTTTATTTCCGAAGAAGAAAAAAGATGCTGGCAAAACAAATCTTCCTGCGTCCCATAATGGTTGGAAAGAATGTATTTTTTACATGAGTGGTGTAAGAGCCTCAATATGACTTGGTATCAGCCTTTTTCAGTCAGTTTGGGTGAGAGAAGCAACAGAGTTGCAATCAGCTGGGCTCCAGCCCAACTGATTGCAACTCTGTTGCTTCTCTCACCCAAACTGACTGAAAAAGGACTGAAACAGGGGTGTCAAACTAAATTTTGTTGTGGGCCGCATCAGCATTATGATTGCCCAAAAGGGCCGGTTGCATTTGTAAGACTAGATGTCCAGAGCACCCCCTATCCTTACATCAGATGTCAAGAGCCCCCCCCCACCTTTTAGAAGTTGAGTCCCTCACCCTCCCTTACATCACAGTGCATCCTGTTTACCTTGTGCTGCTGCTGGGAAGAAGCTGGAGGCATTGCTGGAAAGCAGAAAGTATAGGGTTTGGAGGAGAACCAGAGGGAGGGATGGAGCTCTCCTGCAGCTACAGGAGAGGTACAAGGGCCATATTAAATGGCCTGGAGGGCCGGATTCATCCCGCGGGCCCTGCGTTTGACACGTGTGCTGGAGCATGCTGGAAGAATAGAGCAGAATGACCGAGACAAGATTATCAGTCTGTTGCTTCTCCTTTTATGCATGCTAGGGGAAAGAAATGGGTAATTTAACTTAAGTGTACTCTAAGACCTTTAACTTTACTGTAATATGACTGCAGCAGAGAAAAATCAGGTCTGCTACTCTGCAAACAAGGCTGTGCTACATGTAAACCTCGGTACTGCATTGGCAGAAATGCAAATAATTTGTTAGATAAAACTGCTCCGTTATTTGTATTTCATCCAGGGACGCACGTATAGGGGTTGCAATTGCGAACCAGCCCCATGCTTAAGGAGTCCGGTGTGCCCCCCCTGTACACCTGGATAGAAGGGGTGGTGGAATTTAGAGGAACCAATCCCCTCCATTTTTATTCTGCAGCCTTTCAGCGCCTACAGGAGGGAACCGGTTTGCTCTACATGCTGCTCCTTCTATCCACCACCTGTGATCGGACTCCTGTGCTCTCTCCTGGCCCCCCTTGTCCTGCAGTGCTTTTGAGTTCCCTCCTCCCCTCTCACTGTTTACTATGCTTCATTTTGTGAATAAACTTGAAGCTCTGTATAGAGCTATTCCTAATCCTTCTGTGCTGCTGAGGCTGCAGAGATGAAAGTTGAGGGCTGTGTCCTCAGTCTCCTTTCTATCTCAAAAAAGTTACATCCAAGGTCTGTTTAGCCCCCAAAGGTGGACTCTGAAAAAATTTGTATTAAAAAAAATAAACAAATATAAAAATCTGACACCAGTGGCGGGAATACCAAGGGTGCAACTTGGCCCTGGTGTTCTGCTGCCGGGGGGCCTTTATGTTTGCACTGGGGGCCCTGAGGGCAGCACAGTGGTGTAGTGGTTAGCACTTTCACCTAGCAGCAAAAGGGTCGCTGGTTCGAATCCTACCACGACCCATCTGCCTGGAGTTGGCATGTTCTCCCTGTGTCTGCTTGTGTTTCCTCCGGGTTCTTCTGTTTCCTCCCACACGCCAAAGACATGCTGGTAGGTTAATTGAATCTTGTCCAAATTAGCCCAGTGTATATGTGTGTGTACGACTGTGTGTCCCAAGCGTGTCGAGATCCTACGGGGTAAATGACCGCACCAGCCAAGCAGACACTGGCTGCAAAAGCGCCTAGAGGCGATTCAGTTCGCATTTGTAGCGCTATAAAAGTCATTCATTCATGGTTCTAATTGCGCCTCTGATTTCCTCTGTGTATTTAGGCACTTACCTTGAGTTCGATTGCATGTGTTGTGATATATTGGTTTATCACTAGAGCTAAGGTGACACCTACATATTTTAAGGTGTGCCTGTAGTAAACCACCTCAGTGAAGTAATGCCTTGCACCTCACTTGTTTTTATGTTCTCTAGAAAACTGACTACTATCCTGCAATCCCAGATCAAAAAGCTTAAACTTTGAAAAGACAGTGGTGACCAGCTTCCTTTGAATTAAAATACTTTTAAGACAGAACAAAATAAAAGATAAAAGCATGCCCATCCACAAGCAACTCCACAAACCATTTTTTTTTTTAGTCTACAATTGTGCCTCACATTTGTGCATTAGTCTATGTAATGTATAATCTGTTTTACTATCCTAGTTGATCTATTTATTTTTCTTTAGTGAACAACTCATTAGATGGGAAGAATGTGTTGATTGTTGGTGCCGATGGTTCCCTGGAGGCCCCCCTGAACTATCTCCTACAGAAGAAAGGTGCTGTGTCTACATTTTGCTCCTGGCAGTCCCAGCAGCTGCAGAACAAGGTACAATGCTGAGGAGGAGATGTATAGCAGCTGCACCTTCCTCTGGAATCATAGCAGCTGCTGTCTGGAGTCATTCTAGAAATGTTTACCTAAGATGTATAGCTGCTGACCTTGGCATGTTTGTTTTAAAGGCAATGCTTGGCTTATGTCATTTTTACATAATCTCTGCATTTAGAAATGAAAACCTTCTCAAGTGCTTGTATCTGAAACTGGCAAATTACATAATCGTACAAGAACAGTAACTTTATTTTTTAAAAGATCGTTTGTGCATTAGGTTAGAAAAGTTTAGTTCATGTTGCTATTGCTACAAGCGTCCCTTGTATGTAATCTGTGCTGTTGGCATAGTGTATTGTAAAAGGTGTGCACAAAAAATGTGTTAGTGTGCTTTACGTTTTATGTAATTTTTTTTTGTAGTCCTTGTTTTTTTAATTCAGAAAGCTACCACTCTAGCACATTTTTTCTTGTGTATATAATGTAAGATGCGTAAGGAAGAAGGATGCGTCTCAGTACCGATCTAGTATACACACCAACTACTTGTTGCCCAAGGGACTTTGTGAGTCACATCACAAAATTATTTTCATAAAAACATTTATTCAGATTTCGCACATATCAAAACATGAGTACCATAATATATCAACAGTAAAAGTACACATGTCACACTACTGTATACAAATTTGGAAAAATCTTGCATGAGCCAGATTTATCCATGCTAATATCCATTTTGCACAGTGGCCCCGATCCTCCTTCTGGGGTCCCACGATGGGTCTCGCGGGTCCTCCCCGCATTGGATAACCCCCTCTGGGAAGCTCTCTCCCGAGGGGGTTACCTTGCGGGCACGCTCCTGTGTCACACTCGGCGTCCATAGACGCAGAGTGTATGACTCGCGCCCGCATCATTGAATTTGACAGCAGCAGGAGCCAATGGCTGCACTGCTATCAATCTATCCAATGAAGAGCCGAGAACCTGTGGAGAGAGCGACGTGGGATCACGCCCAAGGTAAGTAAAACAGGGGGGGGGGCTGGGGGGCCGGACCCTGCAAGGTGTTTTTTTACCTTAATGCATAGGATGCATTAGGGGAAAAATCACGTAGGTTTACAACCCCTTTAAATGTCTTCAAAGAATTGTAACTGGTAACACTAATAGACTTCTATCACCCTAGGGGCTCATGGCTACACTGTAGCAAGTGTAAATGCTCCGGTTTCTGTGTGGTTTTTGTATTTTTTTTTGTGATTGCTTAAGGCTGGCCATGGACGGTTTGAATGCTGGACCAGCTGAGAGTCGAACCATGAATGGGCAGGCTGAATGTAGTGAGTTGATCGATCAACTTGGGTACAATCTGCCTGCTGGATTTTGCATGCAACTATTGGTAGTGGCTGCTATAGTCGCTACCAATCTGTTTTTAGCCAGCGGGCTGTTTGTTTTGATTTAAAAAAAGCAAGATGTGAGGATAAAGCTTTTCATCTATGGTTCCAAAACATGGATTACTAGAAACCACATAAAAGGATAGAATATATTTTAAATAAACTGTATTCTGATAGATGGATATAAATCTAGACAAGTACTTAAAGTGATCTGTAAACCATAACCCTGTAAAACAGGGATATGCAATTAGCGGACCTCCAGCTGTTGCAGAACTACAAGTCCCATGAGGCAGAGCAAGACTCTGACAGCCACAAGAATGACACCCAGAGGCATGATGGGACTTGTAGTTTTGCAACAGCTGGAGGTCTGCTAATTGCATATCCCTGCTGTAAAACACACGTAGTTGTAAATAGAAATGAAAGGCAAAACCATTGTTGTATAGCTATAAAAAAACATCCAATACATTTTTTTTTTTTTTTTTGTGATCTTATTCCCTCTGTTCTTGGCTGCATAAGAGCTGGGGGGAGGAGAAGTAGCACCCTGAGCTTCCCAGTGAATGGTTGTTGGGGCGAGTTAGGAGAAGTCTCAGTATACCTAGAGAGCTGACCATGGTGTGTTCTTGCTTGGTGTGGTCAGAGTTTAATTGGAAAGCAAGGACTGGCAGGAATACAAGGGATTTCACGTAAATGAAGCAATACAAAGAGAACAGAATACTTTCTCATACAAGTACATGATACAGCAGGCACATATCAGGAATATGTAATAAGTGTTGGGGTAACAAATTCTATAAACTAGTAACAAAGTTAAAGATAAATGTATTGTATAATTAAAAACATGATTTATGTAAGGAATGTAATGAGAAATTGATTCCATGACGACAAGGTGTTAAATGACTTCTGAATACAGGCTACAAATTCTGCAGGGGGTTCACAGTAAAAAAAAATTGTAGCAAAGAACAAAATGGTCAATATTTATTTATTTGGTTTCCACTGCAACAATTTAACGGATCGTAATATGGGTGCCTTAAAGGGGTTGTAAAGGTTTGTTTTTTATTTTCTAAATAGGTTCCTTTAAGCGAGTGCATTGTTGGTTCACTTACCTTTTTTCTTTGATTTACCTTCTAAATGTTTTTTCCTTTGTCTGCATTTCTCACTTCCTGTTTCTCCTCACTAAACTTCACACCATCATCCGAGTTGTGTGGAGTCACCCAGAACAGCTTACTGAACAGCTTACTGAGGAGGAACAGGAAGTGAGAAATTCAGACAAAGAAAACAAAGAAAAAAAATATTTAGAAGGGAAATCAAAGGAAAAGGTAAGTGAACCAACAATGCACTAGCTTAAAGGAACCTATTTAGAAAATAAACAAACCTTTACAACCCTTAATCAAGTGGACGTGGAGAAGACTTATAAAGTAAATATTCAAGTTTACTTGTTTTTCTGTGATCAAAAAATCTGTTAACATGAGATGAACAAAACGGCTGCAAATGGTTTTATTTTGAGAAGCAACTCCATTTAATGAACATGAAGTTTTTGTTTACATCCACTTGGGGGCAGCAAATTCCATAAAGTAGAACTTAAAATGTTTTTACAGCTGTAAGGCCGTTTTTTTTTTTTTTTTTCTCCTCCCATTGAATGAATTATCATATATCCACAGACAAGATAGCTTTGTTTTTACATGGGGCTGTAATGAATGAGCGATACATTCTTCTGAAAAGTTGTAATATGCAGTCTTCTACAGATGACCCATCCTTATACAGGGCATGGTCAGGGGCTATGCTAGGATTGCTGAACACCAAGGGCTCCCTGAAGCACACGTTCTACACAGAATACAGGCATGTAATTAGAACTGCTAAACACATATTAAACATTAACTTAATTAAAATATTTAATAAAGGTTGGTGGTCTTTAGTGGTTGTCACTTTTAAAGGTTAGTTGTAAGCGCAAAAAAGATTATATGCGCACAAAGGAAATAATAAAAATGGGTAGCTTCTGCTGTTTTAATATGGCAATTGCCACATAAAAATTGTTGCTATATTTGTAAAATGCTCGCATGTAAAAAAAAATAATTTTAATCAACATCAATCCAAAAAAGTGCCCTGTATATAAATGAAATGCCAAATTGTAAGTGTCAATGCTATTAAAGTGCATAAGTCTATTCAAGACGTGCATAAAGTGATATACAGATTCGCATAAAGTGCACAAGTCCATTCTAACGCGTGCAATGAATCTTCAAAAAAACACTGACTGTTGCATGAAGGGTGAAAGCTGGTATACTCCACTTGTTTCCTCCTAGTTTTTCTTCAAAACCACCACTTCTCCCACCTGGTTATAAACTCACTAGAAGTTGTTGACTACCTTGGCTTACACTCAGGGAGGTCTCAAATGCTTTGCCAATAGCAAGCTGTAACGGCACCCCAAGTATGAAAGCGGTTAACCCCGTTAGGATATTCCCTTTCCAACCACACTACAGCCACCAAACACTCCAACCAGCCGAATAAGACCCCATACGAATGATTCTCCCCCCAGATACGAGACAACGCTCTGTATTCAAGTTCCAAAACAGGGAATGACTTTATTTTCAAAACACATGGTAACACATTTCTCTTCAAAACCCTCCCCTCCCATCCTTTGGGGAACAGGGCGGGTTAAACTGTCCAATGACAATGGTAATACAGGTCAGGTGTGTTCAAACTTCTCCTTTGATAAACAGTCTTAGGCAGGAGGGGTGATCCCCCCCCCTCCTCACAGAAGACACTTCAACATCCCATAATATGCAGCCAGACGGTTGACCAGCTCCAATCCACATTGTCACAGTAGCAGACTTAATTCATAATAGACAATAGAATGCAAATAACCTTAACTCCTCACCGCAATGATTACACCCCCCCCCCTCACAGTACACATTCAATCTAGATACAATGTATGTGCAGCTTGAATATGGCCATCATAGGCCATATTGGGGTTTTCATTCACCCTGTGCCCCTAATAGAGACACAGGGTGATTGACACATAAGAGCCATTGGGGGAGCTGAAGCAAGGGTATCTCATACTTTCTAAGCGATTCTGAGTCCCCCGGGCCTTCCCGTTACACAAGCGTTATGCCATTCAGAAGCCTATATTCTCCATACTCAGATTGTCATAGGGGAGAGGCAAAAAAAACGGCAATCGCGCAATGTTAACCGTGCAAATTCCAGCACTGTTCTACCTGCTAGAAAATTACTAAGAACCCCCAAACATTATTTTTTGCATAAAATGGAATAAAATGGTCATTGCCACTTTTTATGTCGCACGGTATAAACGTGTTAAAAAAAAAAAGGAAAGTTGGCCCAGTTCTTTTGTATAATGTGATAGATGTTACGCAGAGTAAATGGATACTGAACATACCATGCTTTAAAATTGTGGATACTCGTGAAATGGTGCCATACTTCAGTTCTTAAAAAATCTCCATAGGCGACACTTTAAAATTGTTTACAGGTTACATAGGTCTAGAATTGGGATGAGCTTCATGTTCGACTCGAACATCGGCTGTTTGCCGAATTGCGAACATTATGGGCCGTTCGAGCCAAATTCGAGTGGCGCGTCATGGCCCATAATTCACTGCGGCATCGCAGTGCATTGCTGGCTGATTGGCCAAGCATGCACTATGACCCGCATGCTTGGCCAATCACAGCGTGGAAAAAACAGAGCTGTAATTGGCCAAAGCCAGGGTGGCTTTGGCCAATTATGGCTCGGGGTTTGGTACACGCCCGGCACAATATAAGGCCACCGGCTTGGCGGCCTGTGTAGTGTTGGAGTTGTTAAAAGAGAGATCAGAGTGTCCTTTTATATTGAATTAGAGCAGGCAGGCGAGCCAGCTGCAGTTGGTGTGTAGAGGATATATATGCATCCTAGGGGTGTGTGTGTGTGTGTGTGTGTGTGTGTGTGTGTGTGTGTGTATTTATACACTGTATTCAGTTTAGCTAGATCCATTCCGGTTATTCTCTATACTGTGACAGGCAGGTGATTGTGCTAGCTGCAGTTAGTGTACAGTGTGCTTTGCATAGCGTTCACCTAAAGCTTACCTGAATACAGTTAGTGACTATTATAGTGTTCTCATAATAAAACCACAGGCAGAGAGCTGCAAGTATTTAAAGTGTACTTTTTGTCCTCTGCACAGTTTTCACCTAAAACTAACTGAAAACAATTGCTGCTTTTCCCATACTAATACCACAGCAGGCAGTTGATTCTGATGGCTGCATTATCAGTACACATCCCACCTTTGTGCAGCTACATCTCACTGCAGGCCATTAGTATGTCTGGAAGGCAAACAAGGAGAGGCAGGCAGTCACTTGGCAATAAGAGGGAAAGCAGGCTCTGTGTCTAGAGGCAACAGTGCTGGTCGTGGACACTGTGCATCCTCATCAGCACGTGGCCGTGGGACACGCTTGTCCTTTTCGGCAGCTGGCCATGTTGAGGCGCAACATGCCCAAGACTTGGTAGAGTGGATGACCAAGCCGTCGTCCCCCTCATCCTCTCACCCAGGCTCAGGCTACTTTGGCAAAGCGGCCTCTTCCCTCGGCTCAATGGCATCAGTCACTCCTTCCCTAGCCCCACCATGTCCTCCTGAGGCGTCCCCCCGAACGGTTTGACCACCGTGTTGGGTACATGCTCCAGGAGGATGCCCAGCGTTTTGAAGGCTCAGATGATGGAACCCAGCTGGAGGAAGGCAGTAATGTGAGCCCAGAGAGAGGGGGTAGTAACGTGAGCCCAGAGAGGGTGCCCAACAAGGACAGCTATCTGGCAGTCATGTTCCCCCATCAGCAGCAGTCTTCAAGGGATCAATTACAGTCCCAAGACACCCATGGACTTGTACGTGGCTGGGAGGAGGTGGCTGCGGATCATGTCCTCAGACTCGGAGGACTCTGCACTGAATGCATCAGCAAACCTACGCTGCATGGCCTCCCTGATCCTGCAAAGCCTGCGGAAGGATCCTCGTATTCGTGCGATCAAGGAGAGGGATTATTACTGGCTGGCAACCCTCCGTTACAAGGGTAAGGTTGCGGACCTTATCTTGCCGTCGCAGAGGAAGAAGCATCTTCAGGAGGCCTTGCAGAAAGGTCTGCAACGTGTTCCCAGAGACTGGGAGGTTACAAATTCCTGGTCCTGGACAACTTGCGGAGGCTTCCGTCAGTCAAAGGAGCGGTGGAGAAGGTGGCCGTCTGGCCGATGCGTTCAGACAGTCTTTTAGTATGTAGCCCCAAGGTATGATCGGTTCCAGCAACCATCGCCAGCGTCTGGTTTACATGGTGCAGAAATACCTAGGGGCAAGATCCGACTTGGACACCTTTCCCACCGAAAATCCTCTGGGTTACTGGGTCTTGAGGATGGATCACTGGCCAGAGCTTGCACAGTATGCAATTGCGCTACTGGCCTGTCCTGCATCCAGCGTTCTTTCGGAATGCACATTCAGTGCTGCTGGAGGCTTTGTAACCGATCACAGGGTGCGCCTGTCCACCGACTCGGTCAATCGACTGACCTTCATAAAAGTATCAGTCTTGGATCACCACCAGCTACCAAGCACCTGATGCTGATGTAACCGAGTAAATTTTTTTGAAATGTCAGATCCCTTCAAGACTGCCTATGCTCATTCTGAGTGACTATACTCTTCCTCAATGATCATGCTGATAGCTTGAAAGAACATTTTTGGTTCTGGGCACCACCACCACCAGTGGCTGAGGCCCAATTTTTCAGCCCCTGTTTAACAGGGGCGTGTATTTACAATTTTTAATGCAATGCTTTGCAGCAAGGCTCATTGCTGCACTCCAACTACAGTATCTGTGAGGGGTTGCAGTGTTGTGGCACCAGTGCCTAAGGCCCAATTTTTGCCCCTGTTCAACAGGGGCAATGTAATTACAATTCTTGATCTAATATTTCACAGCTGGGCCCATTCCTGCACCCACCAAGAGTAACTGTGAGGACTTAGTGTTGTGGCACCACCACCAAAGGCCCAATTTTTCCTACCACTGTTCAACAATGGCATGTACTGTATTTATCGGCGTATAACACGCACAGGCATATAACACGCACCCTAACTTTAAGAGGGAAGTTTCAGGAAAAAAACTTTCCACAGGCCCGTGCGTATAACACGCAGGCACAGTTTACCCTCCTATATTTTCAGGGTAAAAAAGTGAGCGTTATATGCCAATAAATGCAGTAATTACAATTCTTGATATAATAGTTTACAGCAGGGCGTTCCAGCGCCCACCAAGAGTAACTGTGAGGGCTTACAGTGTTGTGGCAACACCAACACCTAAGGGCCAAATTTCTGCAGAGTATATACGGCAGGCCCCTACTTTCAAACATCCAATTTACAAACGACTCCTACTTGCAAACGAAAGGAGACAACAGGAAGTGAGAGGAAGTCTACCACTAGGAAGGGAAATTCTGTCCTGTAAGTTAATATGGGGAAAAAGGTGTCTCCTCTCCACTGATGCTTTATCACCAATCCTTGTTTCAATAAACCCCAAATTTTCAAAAAACATTTGTCATTGGGACAGAAATGTTCTGAACAGGGGCACAGACGGCAAAACAAATGTTACAGGGGTGATAACCCTTCCCTATGTTTTTCAAAAAGCTTAAAAATAGATTTATTTTTTTTCTGGCTGGAGCTACACTTAAAAAATGTACCTGTTCCAAATTACAAACAGATTCTACTTAAGAACAAACCTACAGTCCCTGTCTTGTTTGCACCGCCTGTATACTGCTGTTCAGAGTATATAGGGCCTTTTTTTAATTTGGGTGTGGGGTTCCCCTAATATCCATACAAGACCCAAAGGGGCTGGTAGTGGGTTGGGGGAGGGGGGTTTTTGGGTACCCATGCCATTTTTCTCAATGATTTTCATCCTTATTGCCGGGACCAGACATTACATTAAAGCCGCAAGCAGTTTTTAAATGACTTTTTTTTTTCCCTTTTTAGAAATGTCATTTTGTGTAGGGACAGTTCTAAACATGGGAAACGCGAGCCACTTTTTATTTTTTATTTTTTATTTTTTTCACTTTAAGCATCATTAAAATCGCTGCTCCTGAAAAAACGGCCGTTTTTAAAACTTCTTTTTGCATCGATACATGTTCCCTGGAGCAGGATCCGGGTCCCCAAACCCTTTTTAGGACAATAGCGTGCATAATAGCCGTTATAATTACCACTTTTGATTTCGAATGTTCGAGTCCATTGTATTTAACCACTTGGCAACCACCTGCCGACAAATAACGTCGACAAGGTGGTTGCTTAACTCTGGGAGGACGTTATATAACGTCCTCCCAGAATCGCGCTCCCGCGCGCCCCCTGGGGCATGCACACGGGAAACTCTGTGACCCGGTGGATCACGAATCGCGGTAAATCGCCGCTGATAGCGGCCGTTTACCACGTGATCGCTCCGTCAAGGAGCAATCACTTGTAAACAGACCGGCGTCATGTGATGACGCCGGTTCCTCCCTCCCCTCTCTGTACCGATCGGTGCAGTGTGAGAGGAGAGGGGGAGAGAGCGGATGGCAGCAGCACTGTGGGCTTGATCTGTGACAATTGCAGTCACAGATCCAGCCATCCATCCATCCCTGCTCAGCCATCCCTGGTGCAATACACCCTGCCAATACTCTGCAAAATACCCTGCGCAATACTCTGCAAAATACTCTACAATACCCTGGCGCAATACCCTGCAATACCCCCTGTGCAATGCCCGGCAATACTCCCTGTGCAATGCCCGGCAATACTCCCTGTGCAATGCCCGGCAATACTCCCTGTGCAATGCCCGGCAATACTCCCTGTGCAATGCCCGGCAATACTCCCTGTGCAATGCCCGGCAATACTCCCTGTGCAATGCCCGGCAATACTCCCTGTGCAATGCCCGGCAATACTCCCTGTGCAATGCCCGGCAATACTCCCTGTGCAATGCCCGGCAATACTCCCTGTGCAATGCCCGGCAATACTCCCTGTGCAATGCCCGGCAATACTCCCTGTGCAATGCCCGGCAATACTCCCTGTGCAATGCCCGGCAATACTCCCTGTGCAATGCCCGGCAATACTCCCTGTGCAATGCCCGGCAATACTCCCTGTGCAATGCCCGGCAATACTCCCTGTGCAATGCCCGGCAATACTCTGCAATAACCACTTCCCACCCGCGGCCGTCATATGACGTCCTTGACTTTGTGCGGAGATATCTGAATGATGGGAGCAGCTACAGGCATCATTCAGATATTAGCTTTTTCAGCCGGCGATTCCCCACACCAGAACAACAATCATAGCGGCTGTTCCGCCGCTTGATCATTCTTACGGAAGGTGAGAGGGGATGCCCCCCCTCCCGCTGCCCTCCGGTGCTTCTACCGACTCACCGCTACGATCAAAGCCAGGATTGTTGTTTTTTTTTTTTTTTTTTTCAGGCTTCCCAGCCTAGAGGTGAGATGTGGGGTCTTATTGACCCCATATCTCACTGTAAAGAGGACCTGTCATGCCATATTCCTATTACAAGGGATGTTTACGTTCCTTGTAATAGGTATAAAAGTGATCAAAAACATTTTTGGGGCTAAAAAACATGTCAAACTAAAATAAAGTAAAATGAACAATAAAAAAATAAATATTTTTTTAAAGCGCCCCTGTCCCCGTGAGCTCGCATACAGAAGCGAACGCATACGTAAGTCCCGCCCACATATGAAAACTGTTTTCAAACCACACATGTGAGGTATCTCTGCGAACGTTAGAACGAGAGCAATCATTTTGGCCCTAGACCTCCTCTGTAACTCAAAACATGTAACCAGTAAAAATATTTAAAGCGTCGCCTATGGGGATTTTTTAAGTAGCGAAGTTTGGCGCCATTCCACGAGCGTGTGCAATTTTTAAGGGTGACCTGTTAGGTATCTATTTACTCGGCGTAACTTCATATTTCACATTATGCAAAAACATTGGGCTAACTTTACTGTTTTTTGTTTTTTTAAGCACAAAACATTTTTTTTCCGTAAAAAAATTGCTGCGAGAAAAAGTTGCAACAACCACCATTATATTCTCTAAGGTCTTTGCTAAAAAAACATATATAATGTTTTGGGGTTCTATGTAATTTTCTAGCAAACAAATGATGATTTTTACATGTAGGAGAGAAATGTCAGAATTGGCCTGGGTGCTCCAGAACGCCTGAAGGTGCTCCTTGCATGTCGGGCCTCTGTATGTGGCCACGCTGTGTAAAAGTCTCACACGTGGTATCGCCATACTCGGGAGTAATAGCAGAATGTGTTTTGGGGTGTAGTTTGTGGAATGCATATGCTGTGTGTGAGAAATAACCTGCTAATATGACAATTTTGTGAAAAAAAAAAGAGAAAAAAAAAATCTTGATTTTGCAAAGAATTGTGGGAAAAAATTACAACTTCAAAAAACTCACAATGCCTCTTTCTGAATACCTTGGAATGTCTCCTTTCCAAAAAGGGGTCATTTGGGGGGTATTTGTACTTTTCTGGCATGTTAGGGTCTCAAGAAATGAGATCGTCTGTCAGTACTTCAGGTGTGATCAATTTTCAGATATTGGCACCATAGCTTGTGGACTCTATAACTTTCACAAAGACCAAATAATATCCACCAATTTGTACTTATTTTTACCAAAGATATGTAGCAGTATAAATTTTGGCCAAAATTTATGAAGAAAAAATAGTAATTTGCAAAATTTTATAACAAACGGAAAAAAAAAAATTTTTTACAAAATTTTCAGTCCTTTTTTCTCTTATAGCGCAAAAAATAAAAAACCCAACAGTGATTAAATACCACCAAAAGAAAGCTCTATTTGTGTGAAAAAAAGGACAAAAAATTCATATGGGTACAGTGTTGTATGACTGAGTAATTGTCATTCAAAATGTGAGAGCACCGAAAGCTGAAAATTGGTCTGGTTATTAAGGGGGTTTAAGTGCCCAGTGGTCAAGTGGTTAATAGGGTTCTAAAGTTCGTAAACTTTCGGTGTTCAGCTCATCCCTAGTCTAGAATTATTTCTCGAATGTTCGCAGTGATACCTCATGTGTGGTTTGAACGTTGTTTACATGTGCGGACACGACCTATGTATGCGTATTTTTAAAAATTTTTTTTTTTTTTTTTTATACTTTTCCCTTAAAAAAAAAAAAAAAAAAAAAAAGATTTTGATCACTTTACATTCCTTGTAATTGGAATAAAACATCCCTTTTGTAATAGGAATAGTTTGTGACACGTCCTCTTTATGGAGAAATGTGGGGTCTATAAGACTGGAAGCCTGAGATCTAAAAAAATTATCTCAGGCTTTCCAGTCGAGTCCCCGGCATTGTCTACTTCCGCCAACACGGACATGGCATTAAAACATCGCGCCCAGGCCTCCAAGTCAGAGACTGCCGGTGAAAATCTGTCCCTTGGAAATCTCTGGCCAACTTTTACCGGTGGTGGATTGCTTCTCTGGCTCGCTGATTGCATGGGAGAAGCACCGGAGGGTGGCGGGAGGTGGGGGGGGGGGGATGTCCCTTCCCACTGCCTGTAAGAATGATTAAGCGGATGAGCAGCCGCTATGATTGTTACCGTGAAGGGAATTGCCGGCTGAAAAAAAATCCACTATCTGAATGATGCCTGTAGCTGCAGGCATTCAGATATCCCCACTAAAAGCCCCAGGATGTCATATGGCCTGTGGTATGGAAGTGGTTAAACCCCAATGAATTCACCACTTTCAATCGCAGTGCTTTTTGCCGGATTGAAAGTGGTGAACTAATTGAGGTTAATTTTTTTAAAGTTGCAGATAATCATCTTTTTTTCTACTCACTGACACTGTTTGCATCTATTGCACGAAGGTGGGGGTGTTGTAGAATAGGTGACGGTATACAATCTTCTTTCAAATATGTTGATTAAAATCGTACAAAAGTATTGCACTTACAACTTTCTGGTGCTTCCCTGGCACCTGGAATCATCTGCCTGTACTCTTGTAGAACTGGTGGCGCTCCACCAACCAGTGAGCCTTTGTGCGTTCCAAACAGCGCAAGTGATGTGCTACTGCAAGTCCCTGCCCCTGTGCTTCCACTTTAAAAAGTGATAATCTGTGCTCAATGGCTTGCTTAAATGGTGGTGGTCAGTGCCCAAGATTAAGATTTTGGTGTTCTCTTTTCATGCCCTTTGTAGCATGAGTGGTTGGTGTCCCCTGTGGCATATGGGGTCTATGCCCCCACTCAGCATTGCCATTGAAATATATACTGCTTTTGTATATCTCTTTATATCGGGTTGGAGGCTCATGAAGCAAATCTGGTAGGTTTACATTTGAGCGTTTCAGCCATCCACAACATGATTCCAATTTACAAGCTGATAAAGACCAGTGAAGTTGTGGCATTATAGACAGTTTGTGGGGGAAGGCTAGAACAGCGGGAGCAAGTGAAAAGAATGAGGGGGGTGGAAAAGAGGAAAGGGAGGAAGAGAAGAATGGGGTTGGGAAAGAGGGGGTGCCTGGAGAGGTCCTTGCATTCAGTGAGAGAGGGCTTTGGGTCCCATGTTCAGGGGCAAGGTGAAGTTAGTCAGCCAAGTCGGTCTACCCAAGATTGCCATATGGATTAACAGTTTTGCCCAGGGCAGTAGAGAAAAGGGTGAAAACCTCGGGTCACAGTTTATGCACAATTGGGGCATGCCCACCAAATGTGGAAATGTGGTCCTGGTGTCCTGTAGCCTCTCAAACAATCAGGGGAATAATTGGGTACATATTTCAAGATGCACCAGGTACAAGCATGAAATAACTTTTTTGTATGTGGTTTCAAGGGCAGCAGCATTTCTGGAACATGATTTAGTTGTTTGCTATCCCAATATGCCTTTTTAAGCACACTGGTGTGAGCTGAGTGTTGAATGTCCAGAAATACCATAATTCTTGGTCTTAAATTGGAATGAGGATACAAAAAATGTCTTATTGCATGAAACATTAGAGTTGCCCTCCACTGCACAGTCTTTATGTCAGATTTTATACGCAGCTGAGCAAGATTTTAACATCCTTACAAAATGTAGGAGGACTCGATCTGATTTGCTTCTTTTCTCAGACAAGTAATGCATGCTTTATAGTGTCTAGACACTGAGCAAAGTTTTAAAAAAAAGCTGTCTTTCCTTAATATTTGTAAATGCAGAATATTGTTTTTTGACTTGGTGTAACACAGCTGGTGGTTGTCATCAACTGTAATCCTCAGAGGGGTTCTGGTGTAAAAAGAAGAGAAAAGTCTGTAATCTAGATGCATATTTCTTGCATTAGTTCTGTCTTTCCATAGTGGTAATATTTTTCACTTCACTAAACACTTGTAGAGCTCAATGATTTCTCTGTATAAACACCTTCCCTGAAATTCTGTGGAGGTCTGTTCTCCTATACTCCATTCAGACTAACCAACTAATGAGCAGAAAAATAGTATTCCTTCCTTCTGTCCTCGTCTACTTCTACTACTATGATGGTTCTTGTGAACTCGCCAGATGAGACCATGCTCCTGTTACTGCACCTAGGTAGGGCCACATGTGCATGTGGTGGTAGGTATCCAGCAGCTATCATGGATAAGCATTTAATAGGTAGGCTTACATTTTATTCTGATGAAGGAATTTTAGCCATGATTCCCACCCAAGGTAAGTGGCACCAGCAAATTTGCACTGCAAGCCTAAAGTGTATTCTGCAACACTATGAAGATTTGGTGAGCTGAGGACAGTCAGGTTGGGAGTGCACGTATAACTGACTAGTAATACTGAGGGTAGCCTCATCGGAGTGGACAACATAATGCCCTTCTTGGGAGGTTGGGAAGGGATAATGATCATCATATGATTTACTTGCAAATGCTTGGCCATATTAATGTTTAAAATACCTAGCATGTCAAGTATTTGGTTGTTTTATAACTATTTGACTGCTAGAAATTGCACAATTTAGGTCATTTTTATATTGTGTAATATATCGTATCATGACAATTAAAGCTAACTCACGCCATGAAAATCCATCCACACAACTTTTCGGAAACAATTTTGGGGCATTTGTTTGGAAGAATGGTAAATGGATAAAGCTAAAAAGATTTAGTGTCATTTTTGCCTATTTACAGACCCTTTTTTTCTTGTCAACCATTTTCTAGTTTTCTTTAGCTGGACTTCAGACCACCTCCCTCCTTGTAGCTATACCATAAAGTGTTCTGTGGATTAGAAGCGACAACCAAGGCAGGGCTGATAAATCTGTTTGGTAGGCTTACTGGACTGCCCGCTGGGTCAGCTTGTATTTTTCTATATAGTTTGCACATTCCCCCATGTGCCTCTTAAGCAGTGTGTCTCGGATGTGCTAAATAAGTCTGTTTATATTTTTGCCCAGACATGCATTTTAAGAACCTAGATGTTTAGGAGTTTTGCAGTCTAAACTACTAATTGTATTGTCCCTTCCTTTTTTTAAGCTTGGTGCAGCTAATGTTGTTGTTATGGGAAGCACAAAGCCTCAGGAGATTCCGGTTAGCTGGATAAAACCTGGAACAGTGGTTGTCTTTGCAGGTAAGGACCATGATCATGTTTATAACTTGTAAAGCTGATGCTCATGCACACAAATTTTTTATTTTTTTTTGTGCTGCTCCTAGGGGCATTTGGCATGTTTAGTCCAAGAGCAGCAGAGTTTTGGCAGAAAAAATGCATTTTCCGCTTGAGTGATGATTAATTTCACGTTGGAGAAGTTCACAAGCACCCCCGCCCCGCCTTTTTTTGTTTTTTTGTAAGCTATATTTGAGTTGCAGGAAACCTTGCAATACATAAAAACAAAAAAGTGGAAAACCACAAATAATTGTATAACCTATGTAACACCCCTCTACTTTGAGGGGTGCTGTGTGCCTAAATTTAGGGGTTGGTCTGAGCTAGTAGCCAGGCTCAGACTGCTTTTATTGATAGGTTTGGTTATTTGTTCTTCAGGTGTTTGTACTGGTGTGCAGTTCCCTGTGGCCTGTAGGTGGCACTGCCATGACAGGTCAGGGTTGAACCACTGGTAACAGTGCTGTGCCTTTTTTAAAGTGTCCTCTCTCGGCAGTAGTGCAGTGGGCGTGGTCAACCTGCTGTGCATGCTGGGAGAGGATACATGAGGGGCAGACGCCGCCTGGAGGTGGTTGTTCCAGAGTTCCGGAGTTCCGGTCGAGGGGCCTGGCCCTCCAGGCCAGGGGTGCGCATATGCATCGGTCCCAGGCACCTTTTTAGTCTTGGGTTGCAACTTCGCCATTGAGTCAGCACCTTTAGCTGGGGCTCAGCTCTAAGAGGAGGAATCCCAGGGTGCCCTTGAGAGGGGGGACCCGCTCTAAGAAGAAGAGACCGGGGGAGGACCTTTCTGAGGGACCGGTGAGAGTTTCTTGGTGAAAGAGTGGCCCGGTAAACTTCTGGAGGGATTCCGCTAGTCATCTAAGGCCTTGTAATGTGCAGCAACTTGCACCTGTTCTTGAATTAGAAGAGCTGAGAGGTTCGGGGCTCAGATTCTGTGGCAGAGGATCTCCCGATTGTGTCTCCAAAGAAACTTAAGTGAAGTAAAGTTTGTGCATCACTCCGGCTGCTAGGAATGTGAGAGGGGACTATCCGGGTGAGCAGAGTTCACTCGGGATTGAGTACTGATACCAAGTGCCTGAACCTGCCTCCCTGTTTCTTTAGTCTTCAACTCCAACTTTCCTATCCAGTTATCAGCATAAAGAAAATAAACCTTCCTTCATTAAGGTTTAACCTTGTCTGGACATTGGCCTTATTGGTGCACCTACAACAGACTCTTCCCTACACTCTAGGGGTGAGAACCAGCCCAGGGAAGGTAACTCTCTGCGGGACTCAACAAATTCTGAACACCTCTCACTCTCTTAAGAAGGAACCTGGGCATTGTGGTACGGTGTGTCCCGCCTCGAGGAGGTAAGGCCAGGGATCTGTGTGCTACACCTATATAGGGGTAAAATATACGGAGTAGCAGTGACAGTAGAGAGGCCCGAAACTCCATCCTGTGACCGCCCACGAACTGCTAAATGCAGACTGATCCCCCTTTTTAAATGAAGGGGAGATGACTGATCATGGCGAAGCAAGTGTGTGCTCCATCTTCCCGGGTCTGAAGTGACATTAAAATACAAAAAATTAATTTTGGTGGAAACCTCATATATGGAAGCTACAGTCATTAAGGTTGGTGATTTTTATATAACAAGGCACTCCATAAACCACGATCAGTTGTGTTCATAGGAGAGACATAACATGGCTACATAAAGTGTTCATTAAGAAACGACAGGCAGGCTAAGCTTTCAGGAGGCCTAAGTAACATTGAAGGACTTGGGATTAGGACCTCTGAGGTGCCCAGCTGCCAAATGTGTGGTCCGTTTTTAACAGTTTTTTCCAAAAAAAAAAAAAAAATGCCACCAAAAGCTACTGCTTTGTTTTCAGATTGTGTAGCCTTAGGCACATGTCTGTGATTTCTATCATTTTTTTTGTAAAATCTTTTTATTGAAGTTTTATAGACACACACACATTTTGCCCACACATAGGCACAACATCTGCCCACGTAGGGGCCGTTACCCTGTTTCGGCAACATACCGCCACAGGGCAACAAATAACACATACACTTTAACTTGACTTACACTGTAACCCCAAACTGGGGGAGAGGGTCCATTCAAGATAAGATAAGTCATGCTCAAAGTGATATCAATAGAGGATGGTAGCCTGAAAAAATTGTTTGGGTTAATAAAGTGATAACCTAGTGATACATTACAAGTTTAGGCATTGGTCACTATTCACTTGCCGTGTTTCTGTCCTCTAGCCAACAACTCCACACCTTTTCAAATTTGTGCGGACAACCTCTGGACGAGTAGGTGGCTTTATATAGGGGCAAACTGGCATTAACTAATCTTTTCCAGAATTTAACAGAGGGGGGAGACGGTTGTTTCCAGTTCATCGTAATGGCTTTGCGCGCATAGTATAGTAGCAGGGATATGAGTGTTTTCCTGGCTCTGATCATTGGCAGTTGATCAACTAGTCCTAGCAAACAGTATATAGGCTCATATGGGACGCAAGTCCCAGTGGCCTTAGTGATCACCCGTAGCACTTCATTCCAATAGTGTACGATTGCTGGGCAAGCCCAGAAAATGTGGAAGAAACCCCCTGGTTGGTAGGAGCAACGCCAGCACTCTGGAGAATGCTCCGGCGACATCTGGTGTAGCCTGTGAGGTGTGTAGTGAGCTCTGTGTACAATTTTATATTGGACTAATTTATCCCTCGCTGAGACCAGTGGGGAGAAGGGAAAAATCCCAAACCTCCCTCCAGTCGTCTTCGTCCAGCCCCGGTATGTCCTCCACCCATTTCCTGCGAAGGGAAGACAGCTCGGGGATAGCAGCAACCAGCAGGGATCCATAGATCTGAGACGTGGGCTTCTCCAGGTCTTTCACCCGGATGGTAGATTCTAGCTCGGAGTATGCCAGTTCAACTGGCCTGCTCAAAAATTGGCACCTGTAGGCATGTGCAATTTGGAGATATCTAAAATGGGCTCGTTCAGGCACGTTAAATTTGGCGCATAAAGTGTGAAAGGGGGTGAGATCTCCTTTGGTGATATGTTTGAGGGTCAGTATTTTGTATTTGGCCCAGGCCTGCGGATCTGGGATAGTGTGGAATTGCGATAGGTTAGGATTCAGCCACAAGGGGGTGTGAGGAGACCAAGAGTTCGGCTGGGGTGTCCTCAGCGCCTCACCCGCCTTCCATGCCCGCATAGTGGTACGCATCGAAGGGGTGAGATTGTGGGGTGCTTTAGGCCCCCTGAATAGCAGCCCCTCCAGTGCCTCCAAGGACCCCACTATGGCTGCCTCCAGCACCGTTGCAGAGTTTGTCAGGTCCGGTCGTAACCACCAATGGGCAGTCACAAGCTGAGTGGCCAAATAATACTTGTAACAATCAGGGAGGGCCAGGCCTCCACTGTCCACAGGCCTGGTCAAGGTGGAATATTTGAATCTAGGCGGCCTGGACCCCCAAATGAAGGAGAGGAAGAGTTGCCTGAGGGAATTAAAGAAAACTTTAGTCAGCCAGTGAGGAGTTCCGAAAAATGTATGAGTTTAGGGAGGACTTTCATCTTGAGCAAGTTAAAACGCCCAATGAGCGAAAGGGGGAGATTACTCCACGCCTTAAGTTTGGCTTTAATGGCTACCAAGACAGGGTCGAGATTGAGCCGCACAAAGTCCCCACTCTCTCGAGACAACAATTCCCAAGTAGGTGAACTGCTCAACCCATTGAAGCGGGAAAGAGGAGGGTGAGGAGGACCTGGCCCCCGCATCCACTGGAAACAACTGCGACTTGTGCCAGTTCACTCTCAGCCCCGTGAAGGCGGCGAAGGCATCCATGATGCTAAGTGCGCCCCGCAGAGAGTCACCAGCGTCATTCAAGAACAGGAGCATATCGTCAGCGTAGAGAGCCACTCTCCTCCAGCCAGCCCACCCTAAGACCACGGACCTCGGCCGAGCTCCTAAGGGCTTCAGCAATAGGCTCCATGGCCAGGGCGAACAGAGCCGGGGAGAGAGGGCATCCCTGTCTGGTGCCCCTCTGCAGGGGGAACGGAGGAGACAGGGAGCCATTCAGCTTAATGCATGCCAAGGGACCAGTGTAAATGTGCGTATCCAACCTATGAATTTTAACGGGAACCCCATTCTTCTAAGCACCTCCCATAGATAGACCCATTCCACTGTGTCGCATGCCTTCTCTATATCTAAGGTGGCAATGGTTCTAGTACCTTGGTTAGTATGGGGAGCATGAATATTAGTGAATAATCTGCGTATGTTAATGTCTGTAGATCTACCGGGCATAAAGCCCATTTGGTCAGAGCCAATCAGGGATTTTATTACTACGTTAAGTCTAGTGGCCAATAGCTTGGTCAAGATTTTAAGGTCACAGTTGAGAAGTGCAATTGGCCTGTAAGAGGCGCATAACTTAGGGTCTCTATGAGGCTTTGGAATGAGAACTACGTGGGCCTCTCTCATAGAGGGCGGTAAGGAGTCTTGGTTCAAGCAAGCTTGAAACATCTGAGCTAGTTTGGGGGCAAGCAATTCTGCGTGGGCCCTATAGTACTCAATGGGCAGGCCGTCCGGCCCTGGGGTTTTACCTGCCGGAAAAGACTTAATGGCCAATGTGACCTCTTCTGGAGTGATTTCCGAGACAAGGAGTTGCCTCTCCGTGTCAGAGAGCCATCCCAGGGCTAGCGTGTCCAGTAGGGAGATCATAGGTGTAGGGTCAAACCCGTCAGGAAGTGAAGAGACTTACAAGGAGGTGTAAAATGTGGTGAACGCAGCCAGAATATCCTCCTGAGAGGTGACTAAAGCGCCATCTGTCGTGAGGATCTCCGGTATACCCACTGAGGGCCTGTCCTGCTGCGTTAGCAGCGCTAGTAGTTTGCTGTTTTTGTCTCCATGTTCAAAGTATTCCTGTCTGCTACTTTGTATACCAAGCCTAGTGGTATCTGAAACATGGAGATGTAGTTCTCGCCTAAGCGATGAAAGGTGCTCAAAATTGGAGACCGTTGGCGAGGCTGAATACCGATTCAGTGCCTCGTCCACCCTACGCTGCAGGTCAGACACCCCGTCTCCTAGTTCCGCCTTTACCGCCGCCACAGCCGAGATATACTGACCCCTGCTGTGAGCCTTGGAGGCATCCCAGGTCATCTCCAGAGAAGCCGACCCTGCATTGTGTGCCCAATATTCCCCCAGGGGAGAAAGAACTCTGTCATGTACAGCATCATTGTTGATCCAATGGGGTTGTAACCTCCAAAGGGTTTTGTTCCGCGACCTGGTGGTCCTAATGGTCAATTTAAGTGGGTAATGGTCAGAGAGGCCAGAGGGAAGGTAACATGCCTCCTGAATGTTAGCCAGCATGGTGGAATTGGCAAAAGCCAGATCAATGCGGGAGGAGGTTCGAAATGTGGTCGAAAAGCATGAGTACGTTCTATCGTGGGGATGAAGCCACCTCCACGCCTCCTGGAACTCCGTGGCCTGAGCCCACATTCCGAGATCAGAATTAAAGTTGGATTGGGGGGGAAGGCCTGTCCAGGTCACGGGACAGTGTAGCATTAAAATTTCCCATGAACAGAACCTGTGCTGGGCAATGCGGAGCCAGCCTCTCATAGAGAGTGTACAAAGTCTGTATCTGACTCGGGGGAGGCAGATAGACATTCACAATAACATACTTTTTGTTATATACACTTAGCACTACCATAACAAATTTTCCCTGGGGGTCCAGATGAACATCATGAATCACACACGGTATACGTTTGCTAATCAGGATAGACACCCCACGAGAATACGTAGAGTAGGTCGCATGAAGCGCCCTCTGCACCCAGGGCTTCTTCAGAGCCAGAACCTTGCTACCGGTTAAATGTCTCCTGCAATAACACTATATGGGGATTATGTAATTTCAAATATTGGAATAATAGTGACCTTTTAAATTTTGAGTTGAGCCCCCGAACATTCCATGACAGAATGGTCAG
Organism: Rana muscosa; assembly: GCA_029206835.1. Taxonomy (NCBI): domain Eukaryota; kingdom Metazoa; phylum Chordata; class Amphibia; order Anura; family Ranidae; genus Rana; species Rana muscosa. The sequence continues at coordinate 68,505,766 of CM055121.1, read as the reverse complement.
GAGTTCAGCGTCCGGGGGACCCATCAAGGAGCACCAGGGGGAAATAGAAGCAGGATGAGCCCATTAACCCAACACATATAATTAAACTCGGCATTGGCACACCTATTCAATAGGGTCAGAGACCCATAAGTCAATTGAGCAACACAGTAATTATCTGGACCGTCATAACAATGAAACCCTCCTCCCCAGAACATAGAACACCCTACCCAAACATCATACAAACCTAGCTTCAAGGGCCAAAAAAAAGGGGCCCAAGAGCCATAAAAACTGATGCAGGGTTTCGTCCCATAACTGAAAAAAACATAGAATCTTTAGGTCACTGCGACCTCAAGAAGTCGGCCCATAGGACCGCAGGTGAAGAAGAAGTCTCCAGGGAAGTCCGTCTCGACTCTGGGTGGGGGTCCAAAGCGTGGACAAGGGACAACTCGGGTCACCTCGGTTCACGGGCGGGGCAGTTCAGTATTTGCTGTTGGAGCTCCTTAGGCAGGAGTAAGTGGCAGTCTAGCCAGCAGAAGTTAACACTTATGTAGATGGAGTAAAGGTGGAAGTCAGCAGGGATAAACAGGATTGGGGACACAGAAGGGGGTATTGCAGGGATTCACCATGAGACAGGAGAGACGGCCATTGATGGGATAGTTGATGCGCATCCGCTCCCTGCCGGGTGTATTCCACCATGGGTCCTCGGCTTTGTGTAGTTAACGGGCGTCTAGCCACGCCGTTGCCGCCTCCGGTGTCAAAGAAGTGAGTGTCGCTACCATCAGTGATTCGCAGTCTGCTGGGATACAACAGGCCAAAGCGTATTCCCTTCTCCCGGAGCTGGCGTCTCACATCAGTAAAGGACTTGCGACGTTGCTGTACCTCCTGAGAGAAGTCTGGTATTCTCATATTTAATTTCAGGCATGACGCGTGCCGCCGCCAGAATGCGGTCCCGGTAGTTCAGCATTCGTAGCAGGAAGGGGCGCGGAGGGGCCCCAGGTCTCGGAGGGAGCGGCGGAACCCTGTGGGCTCTTTCAACCACAAAGGTAGATGGCGTGGCACCCAGGTCGAACAGGGTGGTCAGTAATTGCTCAGTAAATTCAGCAGGTCTAGGGCCCTCAGCCCTCTCGGGCAGTCCAATTATGCGGATGTTGTTCCGCCTGAGGCGGTTCTCTGTATCTATTGCGCGCGCCTGCAGCGCTTTCACTTGAAGTTGGAGGGCCCGCACCTCCCTGGAGTCTGACCGGACCGTATCCTCCACCATGGAGACCCTGTCCTCCACCTCCGTGATGCGAGAGCGAAATATATCCATATCTTGACGGATGAGACTGACATCTAAGATCGACTTCTTGACAGTGGATGTCGGAGTTTCCTTACAGGATGTGATGGCCGCCAGGATCTCCACTCCCGTGGGGGGCGCCGCCACCCCCGACTCCGCAGCCGTCTGTGTATTGGCCGCCATCCCAGCCGAGGAGCGCTGTTCAGACAAAGCAACCGCTGACGGGGGGATATGAGGAGCCTTCGGGCCCTTGTTTGTGGAGTAGCGGGTCTTAGGGCGGCCCATCCAAGCCTTACCCCAAGATTAAGGAGAGTTTGGGGGGGGTTCGTGGGCAGGGGGCTCAGTTCAAGGGGGAGGATGGAGGCTGTAGTAATGACAAGGTGGAGAGGTGCAGGAGCGGGACAGCCCCCCCCCCGCAGTGTTGCGGAGCAGTCAGTTAGCCAAGGATCACAGGAGGAGGGAAGGTATGACTGTCCCACAGTGTCCGGTGGATGGGGCTGGCACTGCAGGCCGCAAGATAGCAGCGGGCCACAGGTGTGGGTGCGGGGGAGCAGCTCTCTAAAAAAACCTCGGATGCACTGCCAACCCCCCCCCCCCCGCACGGATGGTACTACAGGAGGATGTGGGTGTCCGCCGCTCGTCCCGCGGCATAAAGTAATTGAGGCCGGAGGCTGCGGGAAGTGCGGTAGGCCGCAAGATGGCTGTAGGCCGCGGGCCGGGGCAATCAACCTCCCGAGGCCCCCCGGTGGTCGCAGCGCAGGTCCGGAGCACCCTCCTCGCCACTGGCGCCCTTGGTGTGTGTGGATGAGGCCCCTCCAGCCCCGCGAATCGCGGCAATTTAGCTCAGAGGATTCGGGAGTGTCAGCAGGCCGCAAGATGGCGGCGGGTCCCAGGAGCACAGAGCCAGCCGCGGGTCCCTGTAGCGGCACAATCGGGTGACCAGGGCAGAAAATACCAGCTGGGGCCGAGGCAGGGGACGTTTAGGAGCCCACAGGGTAAGTTTGGGGGCTTACCAGGGCGGTGGGAAGGCAGGATGGCATTGGATGGAATCAGGATGTGCGGAGCTCCTCAGCAGCACGTCTTCCTCACTCTACATCCGGACACGCCCCCGTGATTTCTATCATTTAGTTGTACATGTAAGAAAGTGTTTTTGACGCAGAACAAATTTTAAATAAGCAAAAAAAATTTAAAAAAAATAAAATTCTGTCTTTAGTCTGTGTAATTCTTTGTGTCATGTCTTTCTCATTGGGAAGCACTAAACACTGTAAAACATTTTGTGTACATTTGTTTAACCACTTGCTTACTGGGCACATAAACCCCCTTCCTGCCCAGGCGAAATTTCAGCTTTCGGCACTGTCACGATTTGAATGACAATTGCGCGGTCGTACGACGTGGCTCCCAAACAAAATTGACGTCCTTTTTTTCCCACAAATAGAGCTTTCTTTTGGTGGTATTTGATCGCCTCTACGGTTTTTATTTTTTGCGCTATAAACCAAAAAACGACAATTTTTGAAAAAATAAATACAATTTTTTTGATCTTTGCTATAATAAATATCCCATTTTTTTTTTTTTTTTTAAAACAATTTTTTTTTCTCAGTTTAAGCCGATGCGTATTCTTCTACATATTTTTGGTTAAAAAAATCCCAATAAGCGTATATTGATTGGTTAGCGCAAAAGTTATAGCGTCTACAAAATAGGGGATAGAATTCTGACTTTTTTTATTTATTTTTTTACTAGTAATGGCGGCGATCTGATTTTTGTTAGGACTGCGATATTGCGGCGGACACATCGGACACTTTTGACACATTTTTGGGACCATTCACATTTATACGGCGATTAGTGCTATAAAACTGCACTGATCCCTGTATAAAAGGGACACAGCATCGGTCTCCTCTCTCCCTGACAGGACATGGATCTGTGTGTTTACACACACAGATCCATGTCCTTTTCTGTGTACCGGCCGATTGCCGGCACCTGGCGGACATCGCAGCCGCCAGGCACGCGCATCGGCATCTCAGTGATGCGCCGGAGGAGCGGAGGCCGTATGACGGCCTTTCGGCATTTTAGAACCACTTTTGCGGCCGTCATTTGTCGTATGGACTGTAGTTAATACCTCTAGCATATTGGCATGTATACTTTACCTATGAGACTGTCTCAATTCAAAACAAATAAAATGTGATCTGTTTTTATTAGCTCTAGAGGTCAGCCATAAAGAGGAATTGAATGTGTCTTTCTTAATCTGTCATTTTGGCTGGGCCCCTTCTCTCAGCAAACTTTTATTACCTTTTTGTGGTTTTCACTTTTCCAGGAAAGGTTGTAGATGCAGTTTCAGGATTCTGTATTTTGATTTATGGAAGACACGCTGGGAATAAAAACCTTCATTTACAGCTGGTAATCAGTTTTATTTAGGGTATTTAGCATACCATTTTTAGTGTGCATATGGTTTGTAAAAAAATATTCACCTCCCTATAAACGTTAATACTTCATCAAAGAACAAAAAATCCAGGTGGATTTATTTGTGAAAACAGATCTCTGTAATTTAAAATCCCACTAAATGGCTAATTGCATAAGTATGCACTCCCTTCAAGTCAGTATTTAGTAGATGGTAAAAAGTGTAAGTCTGTGTGGATAGGTCTTTATCGGCCCCGAACACTGCAATTTTCCCTATTCTGCTTTCAAATCTGCTTTTAGCTCTGTTCGTTTTGTATTGAAAATTACAAATGCTACATAAGATTGAGATCTGGATTCTTACCTGGCCACTCCAAGACATAGCACTGTTTTCAAGCCATTCATATGTTGTGTTGGCTTTGTTTGGGGTCTTTACATTTGTTGGAAGACCAGTGTTCCTAAACTTGGTTTATTTTTGGAGACCTCAGGTTTACTTTACAGCAGGCTCGTGAAGATCTAGGATAGAATGCAGCAAAGAAGTATTTTCACAGAATATGTATTTCACCACTTGCATAACCTATTTAGCCTGGCCCAAAAGTTCATAGAATCTTTTTCCAGCTGAGTCCCCACTTGCCTTCAGGCAAACTGTAGGAAGAGATCATTTCACATTCAGTGGTCAGTGGCTTTCTTTTTTTTTTTTTTACCTCATTCCTATGACTGCTGTAGCACCCAGGCAACAGTTGTGTGCATAGTCTTAATTACAGTGCCTTGAAAATGTATTCATACCCCTTGAAATTTTCCAAATTTTTGTTGTGTTGTAACCAAAAATGTAAATCTATTTTATGTGATGGACCAAAACAAAGTGGCACATAATTGTGGAAGGAAAATGATTTTACCATTTTCTTTTTACAAATATCTGAAAAGTGTGGTGTGCATTTGTATTCAGCCCCCTTTACTCTGATACCCCTAACTAAAATATAGTGGAACAAATTGCCTTCAGAAGTCACCTAATTCTTAAATAGTCCACCTGTGTGTAATTTAATCTCAGTATAAATACAGCTGTTCTGTAAAGCCCTCAGGTTTGTTAAAGAACCTTCGGCAACAAACGGCATCATTAAAGGCCAAGGAACACACTAGACATGTCAGGGGTAAAGATGTGGAGAAGTTCTAAAGCAGGGTTAGGTTCTAAAAAAAAAAAAAAAAAATCATGATCATTTTATAGCAATGCAGCATACCACAATACACGATGTTCGTACATTTTCAGGAATGTTTGGTAACTTGAACGTGCTTTACTGCACGTTGGCACAACACCCAAGTATGAATAGGTCCTTGGTGAATTGTTTACTATATGGCAATGTTTGGCTCAAACTAGAGAATTTACTATTTCTTTTAATAGTCCCTAGCACTATTTCAGCAACTAAATGAAACTTCAATTGATATGCTTCTAGTTTTAACATTTTGCTTAAAGGCATAGAGGTTGATTTACTATAGGCAGATATATAATGGGCACTTACTCTAGATCTGAGGGGAAGTTTCTATCATCCAATCATGTACGAACAAAAATGCTGTGTTTTTTTTTTTATTTTTTTTTTCCTTGCATGTGATTTAAGTATTTGTTTCAAAGTGAAGCTTTTATCCACTCTCCCTGTCACGGCAAACCGAGGAAAGCCGTTTACGGGCACTTCCTGGTTCACTCTGTGATTGGTCACAGCTGATCACGTGGTAAGGAGCCTCCGTCTGAGGCTCCTTGCTACGATTGGAGATGCAGATTCAGACTGACACACAGCACCACTGATCGCTGCGTGCCCCCGTGGGCGCACAATGGCATGTTATCCTGCTGGATGTCTTATGATGCCCAGTCAGGATATATGAACCACCGACCGGCCATCCTTCTACTTTGGGTGGGAAGTAGTTAATCAGTGTAGATAAAAGGCATACACTTTTTTTTTTTTTTTTTTTTTTTTTTTTTTTTTTTATTATATATAATTTTACTTGTTTGAAAAAATTTGCACCAGGATCCAAATTTTTGTGCAATTTTAGAGTGATTTACAAATTAAATTATGTGTGAGACATTAACCACTTGCTTACTGGGCACTTAAACACCCCTCCTGCCCAGACCAATTGTCAGCTTAGTGCTGTCACACTTTGAATGACAATTACTCAGTCATGCAACACTGTACCCAAATGATTATTTTGTCCTTTTTTTCATACAAATAGAGCTTTCTTTTGGTGGTATTTGATCACCTCTGGGTTTTTTATTTTTTGCGCTATAAGTGAAAAAAGACCGAAAATTTGGAAAAAAACAACAACTTTTTTTCTTAGTTTCTGTGATAAAATTTTGCAAATTATTTATTTTTTCTTCATAAATTTTGGCCACAATTTATGCTGCTACATATCTTTGATAAAAAATAACACAAAATTTTTGGAAATTATTTGGTCTGTGAAAGTTTTATAGTCTACAAGCTATTGTGCAAATCATAAAAAAATTAGGCCACCAGTACATCAGATGTGATATCTCATTTCTTGAGACCCTAACAAGCCAGGAAAGTACAAATGCCCCCCAAATAACCCCTTTTTGGAAAGTAGACATTCCAAGGTATTTAGTAAGAGGCATGGTGAGTTATTTGAAGTTGTAATTTTTTCCCACGATTCTTTGCAAAATTACGATTTTTTTATTTTTTTCCTCAAAATTGTCATTGTAATAGCTTATTTCTCACATGGCATGTGCATACCACAAATGACACCCCAAAATACATTCTGCTACTCCTCCTGAGTATTATGATACCACATGTGTGGGACTTTTTTACTGCCTGGCCACATACAGAGGCCCAACATGCAGGGAGCACCATCAGGTGTTCTAGGAGCATAAATTACACATCTAACTAGTTGACTACCTATTACACTTTTGAAGGCCCTGGAGCACCAGGACAATGGAATCACCCACAAAATGACCCCATTTTGGAAAGCAAACACCCCAACGTATAATCTGAGGCATAATGAGTCTTTTGAACAGTTCATTTTTTTTTTCCAGAAGTTTTTGGAATATGTGGAAAAAAAATGAAAGCATTTTTTTTACGCAAAGTTGTCAATTTTATATGATATTTCCAACACATAGCGTGTACATAGCAAAAATTACACCCCCAAAATACATTCTGCTACTCCTGAGTATGGCGATACCAAATGTGTGGGACTTTTACACAGCCTGTCCACATACAAAGGCCCAACATGCAAGGAACACCATCAGATGTTCTAGGGACGCATAGCATGCACATACCAAGAATTACACCCCAAAATACATTATGCTGAGCAAAGCGTAAACAAAAGATTACCTGTGGTTTTAGTAGCGCAGTTCTACACAGCAGGATAGCACTGGTCCAGGCAGCAGGCAGGGACTTCGTCAGCAATGGCATACATAATTGTCCAGGCAGCAGGCAGGGATACTGTCCATAAACAGTCCAGGGTCAGTGCAGGCAGAGATATTGTCAGCAGTGCTAAAAATATTAGTCCTGGTAGTAGGCAGGTCCATGTGGTGTGGTCAGTTCATGCGACAGGCAGAGGCATGATGGCATAGGTCCTACAGGCAGCAGGCAGAAGTAGGGCCTTGTTCAGGACAGAATGGGGACAGGGGTAGAGGCTTCTCCCACCCAAATCTCTTTGAAGCCTCGGAGTCTCCAGACCCTAATCTAGGATGAGAAAACAAAAAAATAGTTTTCTTCATCCAGAAAAACTTTTCTGGAGCCCGTCACATATGCGAGACCCCTGTGTTGAATCCCACTAGTCCAGTAGCAGGGTACAAGATCACTCCAAGAGGCAGGCAAAAAGCATGGTCAAACAGTCCAATGTCCGTTCCAGATCAGGCAGAGGTAGTACAGAATCGTTAGGCAGAAGCGTGGTCGAATACCAAGCCAGGGTCAGTTACAGAGCAGGCAGTAGCATAAGGGGTGTGAAGGCAGGCAATGAGTATTACGTTTACCATACTTCACTAATAATTTAGTGAAGTATGGTAACGGCGAAAGCAGTCAATTACACAGAAGCCTGGTTGGGAAGGACACTCGGCACAATAATAAACTGTGTCTCGTCTGACTCCTCCACTGGCACACACCTTACTTTTTTTTTTTTTTTTACCTAGTCGGCCTGTTGCTGTGGGAGGGACTTTATCGGGAAAGTGACGTTCGGAGAGTCGACTTGGAACATCTGATCGGATGTTTTGGGGTGGGCCATTCTGGAATATCAGGGCAGTGGTGATTTCCTCCTGGTAGCGAAGGAAGGGTAGGGGGTTTTGGGTGGACTTGCGGTAAATAATATAAGAGTTTTATATATGGCCAAATGAAAAAAATTAATTGCTACTTTTTTTATACCAATGGTATGTCCGTCTTGTGGCAAGGTAGGGTTCCAGCATTTGATCGTTAAAGTCGACTCCCCCCATAAACAAATTGTAATCCTGGATGCATGTGGGCTTTTGGATGGTGGTGCCATTCCTTCTGGGGATTTCCACGAAGGTATCGTTGTGGATGGAAGATAATATGTATACATCCCGTCTGTCCTTCCACTTCTCACTGCCAGAACCTCCTGGTTTCGCAGACTTGCCGACTCTCCTTCTCAACTTCTTATTTACAAGACTTTGAGGAAAGCCCTTCCGGTTCTTTCTGACCGTGCCACATGCTGGTGTCTTCTTCAGGTGAAGGTTGCGAAACAGGGGAAGAGATGTATAAAAGTTATCTACGTATAAATGGTAGCCTTTGTCCAGTAGGGTGTTGATGAGTTGCCAAACAACTTTCCCGCTTGATCCCATGTAGTCTGGGCAATTGGGGGGGATGCAGCTTGGTGTCCTTCCCTTCATACACTAGGAAGCCATACAGGTACCCTGTGACTCGGTCACATAGTTTGTACACCTTCACCCCATAGCGGGCCCTTTTGCTGGGGATAAATTGCTTTATTTTAAGCCTGCCACTAAATTTAACAAGGGACTCATCCACACATGTGCTGGTCCGGGGTATATAACTGGGGGATTCTTCTGAAAAATAAGTAAGGGCCGAATTTTGAAAAGCCTGTCATAATTTGGGTGATTTCGGGGAGGGCACTGGGTATTATCGTTGAAGTGGAGAAACCTCATGATCATGAGGTACCTGGTTCTGGGCATTGCCTTGGAGAAGATTGGCATATGGTAGATGGGGCGTTTGGACCAAAAGGAACAAAGTGTTTTTTGGGTTGAGTCCCATGCAAAATGTGAGGCCTAAAAAAAACCTTCAACTCGTCCACCGTTGGGTCTCTCTACTCGAAGGGACGGGCATAATATGATGTAGGATTACTTGCAATAAATTGCTGGGCATATAGGTTGCACTGGGTGACAATGTTGGATAGCATGTCCTCGGTAAAAATTAGATTGAAAAAATTGATTGGGGGAAAAATTGTTTGTGTAACCTGGACTCCTGGCTGGGCAGTGAAAGGGGGAATGTTGGCTTCTCCTGAATTAGGAGGAAGCCACAAGGGGTTCTGGAGGGCATAGGGAAGGCCGGCATGGGTCCTTGGCCTTTCTTGCTGAGGCACTGTGGTGCTGGTGGATGGCACTGCGGTGCTGGTGGATGGCACTGCGGTGCTGGTGGATGCTACTGCTGCCTCACCAGAGCACCTTCTTTTGGCGGGCCGACTATCTTCCTCCTCTGAGGCTGTCTCTGTTCCACTACTGAAGACTGGCTCATAGTTTACGTCCGACTCAGAACCTGAATCGGAATCTGAAAAAGAGAGCTCCCCGTTGCTCTCAGGCGTGGAAAGAATTTGGTATGCCTCGTTGGCGGTAAAACACCTTTTTGACATCTTTTGGTTGCTGGCGGTGGTGATGCGACTTCACAGGTGTGTGGCACAGATGGGCCCTGATTAGAGCTCCTCTGTGCCGCCTCATTAGTGCCCATCTGTGCCGCCAATGAGGCGGCCCAGGTGGGCACTGAGGCGGCACGGATGAGGCGGCACAGGTGGGCACGGATGAGGCGGCACAGATGGGCACTGTTTTCACGTTTTTTTTTTTTTTTTACTGGGAACTGATTGGGCACTGAAAGAAGCTGTGTGTAACTCACTTACACTCGGATCGCTCTCCCTCCTCACACGTGGTGTCTGTGTGAGGAGGGAGAGCCGGCAATGAGAGATGATCTCATATGTTTACATTTGAGATCATCTCTCATTGGGCACGTCGATTGCGCTGTAAATAGCCGCTGTGATTGGCTATTTACAGCGATCTGTGAATGGCTGTGTCCAAGGGACACTGCCAGCACAGAAGTTCCCCGATGCGCGATCGGGGAACGCGGAAAGGGGAGGCCGTATAATGACGGCCTCCCGGCATTGTAGAGCCACATTGTGGCCGCTTAAAGTTGTATGCTGGGCGTGAAGAGGTTAAAGAAAAATAAATAAATAATGGTTGGATAAGAATTGATCTTGGAAGAAAAGATACTCATTTGTTCATCACTGTCACGTGATTGCACTGCCCAATGACTGTGAGCTGTTGCCAGCATTATGCTACTACACAGAATCCAGGGCCTTGTACAGAGCTTTTAAAAGTGTACAGATCGGTACATTGGCAGATATGGGTGGCGGATGATTCTTGGCACAGCAGATGTGCAGCGGGGAGGATTTTGGGAATTCATTATTTAGGTGCAAAGCTGAAATTGCCCTTTAAAAAATTACAAAGATAAAAGGATGGCAGGCAAAGAAAAGGGTAAAATAGTTTAAAAAAATAAATAAAACCATTTATCTGCTAAAGCACAGTCTAAATATATTTCCTTCACTGGCCTGAGTAAACGCCTTGGTAAAGAGGAACTGCAGTCTACTCACATAATTTGTAATTAATAAAAACATCTTTGCCATTCTGAAGATTCCCTCCAACCACTTTGTATATTTTATATATACTGTGATTCTGTACTGGCCAAATATGCTGCAGAAATCTCCCTCAACTAAGTCTGGCTGCATCCATTTTAACTGTGGGCAGCTGAATCTGCCGCCTGTTCATTACATGGATTTACACCGACAGAGCCACGCCTGCAGCTTTCATTGGCCCTCTTATGACTCGCATGCCCCCCCGACAAACTCTTACAAGAGTGAGCTGTGCATGATGTCATAAGCAAGAAACAGGAAGTGGGCTGTACAAGGTATTTACTGGCAGAAAAAAAAATAACAAATAGTTAAAACAAGGGCAGAAGATTTAATAGATGGAAAGTTGAGAATTACCGAAGGTCCCGCTTTAACCACTTAGACGGAAGATTTTGCCCCTTAATGACGGGCCATTTTTTGCGATGCGGCACTGCGTCGGTTTAACTGACAATTGCGCAGTCGTGCGACGCTGTACCTAAACAAACAAAATTTGACGTCCTTTATTTTCCCCAAAAATAGAGCTTTCTTTTGGTGGTATTTAATCATCTCTGCAGTTTTTTTCAAAATTGTGGAACCGTTTATCGCGCCCAATTTTTTTTGCTAGATTTTTCTCAAAAGAAACAAATTTTCTTCATCAGTTTAGGTCCATATGTATGCTACATATTTTTGGTAAAAAAATAAATCACAATAAGCGTATATTGATTGGTTTGCGCAAAAGTTATAGCGTCTACAAAATAGGTAATAGATTTCTGGCTTTTTTTTTTTTTTTTTTTTAGTAATGACGTGTGTGTGTGTGTTGCCTTTTTTGTACAGCGATCAGTGCTATAAAAATGCACTGATTACACGGTGAATGTCACTGGCAGGGAAGGGGTTAACACTAGGGGCAATCAAGGGATTAAATGTGCTCCCTGGGAGATGTTTCTAACTGTGGGGGCAGTGCACTGACTGGAGGAGAGATCACTTTTCCTAATCACTAGGAACAGCAGATCTCCTCTTTCCTCCTCTGTAAGAACAGGGATCTGTGTGTTTACATTGACAGATCCCCGTTCTGGCTCTTACCCGCGATTACGGGTGGCCACGCGCATCGGGCACCCCGCCATGCAGCGGTCACGCGCCTGCTATGGCTCTTAAAGGAGCCGACGTACAGCTACGGTGATTTGCGGGAAAGAGCCGACCTGCCGTAGTATGATGGCGGCTGGTTGGCAAGTGGTTAAGACTCATTCACATGGGCATTGTGCCCTATACAGTGTAAATCTAGGTTTTTGTTTTATGTGGCTGGAGCTGTGTGCAGGCAGCTTATGTTATGGGGGACGCAGCAGCTGTTCGAACACAGCCACGGGTCTTTGACAGGCATTTGGGTGCAAGTGTATGGCCCCTAACACGCACTGCATTTTGGGCCACTTATCCACACCTGCACCCCTGTCAAATTTAAGTCCTGTGGCTGTGTTCACACATCTGCTGCATCCCCATAGAGTAACGGGGGCTTCTGTTACATGAGCCCCTATTTTTTTTTTTTTTTAACATGGATCCTCAATTATTTTCTCTGCAGCCTCCGCTGCACTGCAGATGAGTGAATAGGAGGTGCTCTGTACAGAGACTCCTGTTCATAAACTGAAACATAGTGAACAGTTTACTATGCTTCAGTTATGAATGAACACTGAGTGATCGGTACCAATTGCTCACTGTGTTTGTTCAGAAAAGGTCATTTTGCCCCAAGTGTGAGGGAGGGGGGCAGTTACCGGAGTGGATCCCTTATGGTTTCCTCCATGCAGCAGCTGAAATATGATGGGGAGGGAGAGGGAAGCCAGCAGCACTGCGTGGGAACAGGGGCTCACAGGGGAGCCGGGGCAGCATGAAGAATCAGATTGTAGACAGGAGGGGGTGATGAGTGGAGGGGGGGGCAATTATTGCAAACTATTACCCTGTGTTACTCTTCCTGCAGCAGCTTAAAGTCGACAGTGAGGGAGGAGTAGAAGCCAACTTTCAGCTGCTGCCCAGAGAGCCTCACATGGTGTACGGGTTGCAGAAATTGCCCACCCCTATCACACTGATCACCTTCTGTCCACCATCCATTTCCCAGAGCTGCCTGGGTCCCCCTGCTAAAGTGATGGGAGCCAGGCCCGGCTGTACCCCCTTATCGGCTGCCCTGACTGTAACAATGCATGGGTTTCTACATAAGTACAGATCCAAAATCCAGTTTGTGGATATTCCTCCCTGCTAGAAACTGTTATAGCAGTAGAAAATTCACTCCAGGACGCCAGCTACTTTGTGATTTAACTGATCAGAATACAGTGCTTTATGATTTGTATGTTCTGATAATGCATTAGTATTTTGATTCTTCAGGTTCTGACCAGAGTAGTGATGGGTTAGCTGGCAAAGCTGTAGGACCACTGACAGCAGCCCTTAGGATGGAGGTTAGTCTATTGCTTTAAGGAAATCCTGGTATCACTTTAAATTCCATTAATTACTGATGTGTACTTTCTTTCTCTTTTAACAGAATTTGGCACAAATCAGTAGAAGATGGCTTGATGCTCAGAAGTATAAGAAGTGGAACCTTCGTTGCTTAAAGCTACAAACTCTTTCTCCTGTACCCAGGTCTTTATTTTTGCTTAACTTTTCTGGGGAAAAATGTGTATCTAAAGCCAAGTATTGAAACCATGTCTTCTTTTTTTTATTTTTTTTATATCATCAAGGGGTGTGTGGTGTGTGTGTGTGTGTGTGTGCGTGCGCACACGCACACACTTATAGTTCTCCACCTAAACTATTAAAATATTATACAGCTTTATCGATTATAAAATAACTTTTAGTACATATGTCTACCTGCATAATCTTTTGTTGAATTAGCTGGCTGGAATGCATGATACATTGGTTATTTGCCTGCAGCAGTTAAAGTGGTTCTAAAGCCTAACAATTTTTTTACGTTGCTGTATTCCCTGCATCAAGGTAAAAAATGTTTAGGTAGTATGCCAGAGTCCTTACTCGGTCTAGCACACTGTGCCTGTCTGTACTGGCTTTCCCTGCTCGCAGGCTTTGCTGAGGCCTCCTGCTGCTGTTAGTCAAATCCTGTCATGAGGTGGCAGGGCTGAATTGCACGGTCTGTGTCTATGGATGCAGGCAGCGTGGCTTGTGATCCACCCTACAGGTGTGCCACCATTTTAACATCTACTGAGCATGCTTGTTTCAGTTCCCTTTAAAGCTGTTTATTTCACACATATGGGTGTATACACTCCAGATAAGTGACGGCCCACTTCCTTCCCTCCTCCTCATTCCCCTTTAAACAGCTAAACGCAATGGGATATTACATGTTCATGACGGAGGCTTCACCATTTTAGAGTCCCAACCTTTTTGGAATTGGTTGTATTTTTTAGGAGGAATTCAAGGGAAGATAATTATTAAAGCACTGCTTTAGCACATGTAATATTTTTAGATGGCCTCTAACTGCTAAATTTCACTTCTTGAGTTCAAATTCACTTAATTTTCTCTATTTGTTTTGTTGTCTGTATATATTGCTTTTATAGAGCTATTATAGAGCTCTTTCAAACAGCTGTATCTCTTGCAGAATTCATGCAACTGTCTGAACTTCCTCAGTAGCTACATGTGCCTTGCTGTAGCAATGACAAGCTTTGTTCTTTTATGTAGATTAATGGTATTGTCATTTAGGCACTACATGTGTAAACACAGGACATGCATGTGTTTTTTAGATTGCCACTTCAGCTGCCTTTATGGGGTATATTCTATACTGCTCCCCACCGAAACCAATGGATCTGTTTATTTTCATTGTTTCAGCGATATTGAGATTTCTCGAAGACAGAGTCCAAAAGCTATTGATGTGCTTGCCAAAGAGATAGGATTGCTTTCTGATGAACTTGAAATGTATGGCCGCACCAAAGCCAAAGTACGCCTGTCTGTTCTGGACCGATTAAAAGAGCAACCAGATGGAAAATATGTCTTAGTTGCAGGGTAAGAATACTCGGTTGCACCATTTTTTAATGTTTAACATTCTGGCCTTTTTCTTTGTAGAGTTAAATTGGCTACTGTAAATTCTTACTTAACAATCTGGTAATGTGTGTAGTCTGATGTGGTATAGTCATAGTATTTTCATTATCGTGTATACTTTATATTAATGTTTTGAATGCCGTTTTCATCAAATAGCAAAATCTTAGTTTTATGACCAAGATACATTCAATGGTTACCTTTTTTTATTCGCTGCGGTTTTTAATTTCTTTTACTTGTTAGAAAATGACTTGCTTGTGATAGCATTATGTGATACAGCTCCCAATCAGTCGCTCTATGTATGAATCTATAAATCAATTACACTATGCAGACATTTGTTCTCATTCTCCAAGGCTCTGATGAAGAGGGAACCCCCCGAAACGCGTTAGCCTACCACTAAGCATCTGCCCTTGCATGGGCACTACTTTTTTAATTGAACATTTTGTAACCTAGTCTATATGAATACGTAGTAATTTATTTGTATTTATCTACTTGGTTTTAATAAACTGTATCCATTTGATCTATGCGTTGGATCACGTGCCTTTTTTCTCTTTTTTCACTTGTGATAGCAGCCAGTGTATGGGTAGAAGAATGCTTCTCCTATTCACATTAAATAGTTGCACGATAAAAAAAAAATCAAATGTACATGATGATGCTTGGCCTCCTTATGCATATAAAACTGAGCTGGCCATTATCAAAATACATGTAGGGGATGAGGGTATGATCGATGTGTTTGGTCAGGCCAGCATCCTAAGTCAAATGGAAAAAGGCAAAAGGAGAAAACCCCCTAGTGGGACTTTACGGCCTGTGATATTTGTTTAAATCGTATGGAGATATAATGCATCAAAAGAAATATTAAAAATTCAATACAAATTTTATTAAGAACAATTAAAGGCTGGTGTACATTTAGGCCAACAAGGTACAAAATACATAGGTGCAAAAAGTTCTGCGTCATCCACGGACTACTGTCATGGCTAGCACCACGGCTGAGCGACCATGGTCCATTGAATTTTTAATACTCCTTTTTGATGCATTACATCTCAATACGATTTAACTATCACAGGCCGTTAAAGTCCCACTAGGGGGTTTTCTCCTCTTCTTTTTTTTTTTTTTCTTTTTCCATTATCAAAATGGTTAACCTGATTTTCCAGTGTATGGGAAGCTGCTCTTTCTAGTTCATAAGCAGATCCTGTCATCAATGGTAACCATTTTAGTTCGAAAACGTGGCTTCTATAGATTTGTAAAAAAAATAAAAAAAAATTAAATACTAGTGCACATTTTAACTGTATGCCTTTTTTACTTCCCAGTGATGAGCTCCATTCACACTTGTGCGTTTTGTGGTTAAAACGCGTCTATCGCAGTACTCCTGGTCTATGCATGCATTTCACAATGCACAGCAACAACCTTGTGATTCAATGTGTTGTGGTTTGTTCTAACAGCCTGTTCATAATGAATGGGCTGCCTTAATGCAGCACACATTTTATGTGAGTTTTAAAGTGGGTTTAAAGGCAGTTTTTTTTTTTTCTTTTTCGTACATCACGGGACACAGAGCGACTTAGTCATTACTAATGGGTTATATAGTTTACCTTCAGGTGTTGGCACTGGCCAATTCCAAACCGGAAGTACCCTCCCCTATATAAGCCCCTCCCACCCGGGAGCACCTCAGTTTTTTGCCAGTGTCTAAGGTGTTGGCCAAAGAGTAACATGTGTTTTCACTGGGCTTGCGTACAGGTTCTTTTGGGCCTTAGTAAGCTGTTCCGGATCCCACCAAAAAAGCTTCATAGCTAAACGGTCGGTACCCGGGCCTTGCAGCAGAAGAGCAAGGTTTTGCCTGTAATGCTTCTCTTAGGAGGGCTGGACCCTGGGATCCAGAGCTCTGGTCATACCCACGACCAAGACGCTGTCTGTGCAGGGTGCTATACAGGTCCAGGGGAGTGGAATCCTTGGGAACCCGGTCCCTGAAGGTTTAATTACAATGCCTGCCGTGATAGGTGAAGTTTGGACTTTTGTGGACCAAACAAAGTCCTGCGGCGGGGATCAGGTAAGTGGGGGCCCCCAGGAACTTGGTTCTATTGGGGGACCCCCAAGCCTAATTTGTCTTTCTGTCTGTTACCTAACGGTATTCCCGCTAAATATCTGTGTTTGCCTATAACTACTGAAAATGTAAAATTTTAATAGTAGTCAAGAAAAAAAAAAAAAACAGGGACCGCGGTACCTGTGTTAACCACTAGAGGCCGCTGTAGTCCATTTTTCTTGTAAAGTGGATCTTTGGTTTTCTCAACTCAAAAGATCCAGGCAGCTGGTAAGTTTCTCTGAGGGAATCCACTTCCTCTGCCCTGTTGCTGCGTTCATCCACCGCACAGGCCCTCCGGCAAAAAGGGCCCTGGCTCCTAGTCCTCTGTTGGTTTTCGAAAAGGGCGCCATTGGCGCACGGGCGCGCGCGCGGGCGCGTGCACGCGCCTCCTATGAAAAAAAAGGGGCGGGGCGGGTGGATGACGCTCGATGCGCGCCGCGGCGCTTCTGCGCATGTGCGGGCGTCCCAGCATGGTTAAAAGACACAGTACAAGTGTCAGCTGCATGCAAACAGAGCTAGCAACAAACAGTGGCACACAGAGGCGGTTGATGCAGGCATCCCCATAGAAAGGCACTTTAGTGGACACCAGCTGGTATATAGCAGCACCTGTGTTAGACTATTACCAGCAAAAATTGGTGTATGACGACGGGAATACCTCAGCTTTGTGCTTAAAGGATATGTCGTCCAGACGCTCCGGAAATAGATCTTCCAGGAAGCCAAAGGGGTCTCCATCGGGCTCTGAGGATATTGGGCATGCTTGCACTGCACCAATCTCCCCTGAGAATGCAGAGGTCAGTAGCCGTAGAAACCCCGCAGGAATGCCTGGTGCTGCGGCTGTCCCCAGTCCACCTGCTCCTGTATATATAACAGAGGAGGTTTTATCCTCAACTCTGGGAGGATTAGAAGAGAGATTAACAGCATTGATCGCTGCTTCCCTATCTCAGGGAAAGCGCGTCCGATCTCCGTCTCCTCCTTCAGAGTGCCTGTTAGTGGAGGAACAGCCCCACACAGAGATCGACCTACCTGAAGGGGATCAGGATGAGGTTGATTCACTTATAGAGGAATCAACAGTGGAAGAACCTTTCTCAGCTTCTCAGGCTGAAAGATTATGGGTTCAGTCTCTGACTAACATGGTCCGATCAGCATTTAAAATGCCTCTGGCGGAACCACCATCCACTACGGTTTCCTCGCTGGGGTCGCTAAAAGCTCCCCAGGCGGTCTGTTCCTTCCCAATCCACCCTTTATTAGAAGGGCTTATTTACCAGGATTGGGAGCATCCTGATAAAATATTTGCTCCCCCCAAGAGATTTCCGGTGATCTATCCCATGGAGGATAAGTTCATAAGAAAATGGAGGGTCCCTATAGTGGACGCAGCCATCTCTTCTGTTAACAAATCACTGACATGTCCAGTAGATAATGTTCCAATGTTCAAAGACCCAATAGATAAAAAATTGGAATCTTTACTAAAATCTGCTTTCTCTACAGCAAGTATGGTGACACAACCTGCGGTAGCAGCGATTGGAGTCTGCCAAGCAGTGAAAGATCAGTTGAAACAAGTCTTAAGGGACTTACCAGATCAGCAGGCTCATGCCCTAGCTGACCTGCCTAGAGCCTTGTGTTTTGCGGTGGACGCCATAAAGGATACAATCCAACAGGCCTCCCGCTTTACGCTGTCTATAGTACATATGCGTAGGCTTCTGTGGCTCAAAAACTGGTCTGCTGAAGCTCCCTGTAAAAAACTGCTGGTTAGCTTCCCATTTCATGGAGAACGCTTATTTGGAGAAGATCTGGACAAATATATCCAGAAAATTTCTGCCGGTAAAAGTTCACTCTTACCGGTTAAGAACAAGGGTAGAAGTCCTTCTTTTAAGAGGCCTACCTCTCCAGTCCCGGGCACATCGGCTGTGAAGCAGTTCCGACGGCCTCCGCGGTCAAATTCAGGGGGCAGAAATCAGGGACAATCACAGGGTAACAAGAAGCCCTGGATCAAGAGAGGTACAAAACCTCCCCCTAAGGCATGAAGTATTGCCCCCGCTCAATCGGGTGGGGGGAAGACTTCAGTTGTTCACAGAGACCTGGCGGGACACCATCAGAGACAGATGGGTGCTCTCCGCAGTAAGTCTGGGATACAAGCTGGAGTTAAAAGGCACTCCTCCTGCCCAATTTATGAGGTCAAACGTGCCAAGAGATCCCCAAAAGAGAGGATCCCTCCTTCTGGCACTAGAACAACTATTGCTCCAAGGGGTAATCATGAAGGTTCCCCTGGAAGAAAGCGGATTCGGGTTTTACTCGAACCTTTTCACAGTCCCCAAACCAAATGGGGACGTGAGGCCCATATTAAATCTAAAAGGGCTAAACAAGTTCCTAAATATCAGGACTTTTCGGATGGAGTCGATCCGATCAGTGGCCACCGCCCTACAAGGGCAGGAATGGCTAGCCTCGATCGACATAAGGGATGCTTATCTGCATATTCCCATCTTTCCGGCCCATCAGAAATTTCTACGCTTTGCAGTAGAAGGGCGCCATTTTCAGTTCAGAGCCTTACCTTTCGGTCTGGCCACAGCACCACGAGTGTTCACAAAAATTCTGGCCCCATTATTGGCCAATCTAAGAACACAGGGTGTAACGATAATGGCATATCTAGACGACCTGCTACTAATAGACCACTCAGTGGAAAAGCTGGAAGTAGCTATTCACAAGACAATCGAGTATCTGGAATATCACGGTTGGATTATCAACCGGGACAAGTCAGCTCTAAGACCAGTCAAAAGTCTGGAATACTTAGGGCTAAGGCTGGATTCAAATCAGAGAAAGATTTTCTTACCTCCAGAGAAGGTGTCGTCTTTAAGAAATTTGACCCACTTAGTGGGTACAAAAAGAAAACCATCCATACGTCTCTGCATGAGGCTGCTGGGAAAGATGGTGGCTTCATTCGAAGCAGTACCCTACGGTCAATTCCATTCAAGGAATTTGCAAAGGGCCATACTGTCAGCCTGGAACAAAAAAGTTCAGGCTTTAGACTTACCAATGTCCCTGTCCCCTTCCGTTCGCAAGAGCCTCCATTGGTGGTTGGTGCCCCAGAATCTGGAAAGAGGGAAACCCTTCAGTCCGGTTTCTTGGAAGGTGGTCACTACAGATGCCAGCCTCATCGGCTGGGGGGCAGTGCTGGAGCAATGGTCTCTCCAGGGCAGGTGGTCAGAAGCAGAAAAGGCCCTGCCCATCAATCTCTTAGAGATACGAGCAGCCCGGTATGCCCTAGTAGCATGGACATCCAAACTCCAGGGGTCCCCTGTCAGAATTCAATCAGACAATGCCACGGCAGTGGCATATATCAATCATCAGGGTGGCACCAAAAGTCGTGCAGCCCAGAAGGAAGCAAATTGCATCCTGGAGTGGGCAGAAAGATATGTCCCAGCCATATCCGCGGTTTTCATCCCAGGAGTGGAAAATTGGAGAGCGGACTTTCTAAGTCGCCAACAATTATGCCCGGGGGAATGGTCTCTTCACCCCGAGGTTTTCCAGGCAATATGCCAGCGGTGGGGAACACCGGATGTAGATCTGCTAGCATCCAGATTCAACGCAAAGGTGGACAGGTTTGTGTCTCGCACAAGGGATCCCCTAGCTTGCGGCTCGGATGCCCTAGTGTTCCCTTGGGATCGGTTCAAGCTGATATATGCATTCCCACCGCCACAATTGTTACCGCGATTACTCCGCAGAATCAGGGTAGAAAAGAAACCAGTGATTCTGGTGGCTCCAGCGTGGCCCCGAAGGGCATGGTACGCGGAGATTGTAAAAATGTCAGTGAGGAGTCCGTGGACCCTCCCACTTCGTCCGGACCTGCTGTCGCAAGGACCGATATACCACCCTTCCTTACCAGCCCTAGGTTTGACGGCCTGGCTATTGAAGCCCACATTCTGAAAAAGAGAGGGCTCTCTAATTCTGTGGTATCTACCATGATCAATGCCAGGAAACCGGTATCCAGGCAGATCTATTATAGGATCTGGAAAGCGTACATTACGTGGTGTGAGACCAAGAAATGGCATCCACGTAAGTACATGATAGGGAGGATTCTGGACTTCCTACAGTGGGCTGTAGATAGGAAGCTGGCCTTGAGTACTATCAAGGGTCAGATTTCGGCCTTGTCAATATTTTTTCAAAGGCCCTTGGCTTCGCATTCACTAGTCAAAGCCTTTATACAAGGAGTGATGCGTATTAGCCCTCCGGTTAGTATTCCCATATGTCCTTGGGACTTAAACCTGGTTCTGTCGGTTCTACAGAAACAACCGTTTGAACCATTACAACACATTTCCTTGGTTCTTCTCACCAGGAAATTGGTTTTCTTAGTAGCCATTTGTTCGGCTAAAAGAGTGTCGGAATTAGCAGCTATGTCCTGTAAGGAGCCATATCTGGTTGTCCATAAGGACAGAGTAGTATTACGTCCTCATCCAGCCTTTCTTCCTAAGGTGGTATCGAGGTTTCATTTGAACCAAGATGTGGTTCTTCCTTCTTTTTTCCCCAAATCTAGCTCAGTAGAGGAAAAGTTATTACATTCTTTGGATGTGGTAAGGGCAGTTAAAGCTTATCTAAAAGCCACTGCTCAGATTCGCAGAACGGATTCTTTGTTTGTTCTGCCAGAAGGCCCCAGAAGGGGTCAGGCAGCATCAAAATCTACTTTAGCCAAGTGGATTCGACAGGTCATAATACAAGCCTATGGCTTGAGAAAGAGACCGCCTCCGTTCAAAGTTAGGGCGCACTCCACAAGAGCGGTTGGAACTTCATGGGCAGTGCATCACCAGGCCTCCCTGGCTCAAGTATGTAAGGCCGCAACATGGTCTTCGGTACACACGTTTACTAGATTCTATCAGGTAGACGTTAGAAGTCAGGAGGATGTCGCCTTTGGGCGCAGTGTGTTGCAGGCCGCAAAAGATCCTCATGCCTGATGGCGCCCAGCTTATGTACCCCCCCCTCATTTGGCATTGCTTTGGGACGTCCCATTAGTAATGACTAAGTCGCTCTGTGTCCCGTGATGTACGAAAAAGAAAAAGGGATTTTTATAACAGCTTACCTGTAAAATCCTTTTCTTGGAGTACATCACGGGACACAGAGCTCCCACCCCTCTTTTTGGGACACTTATTGCTTGGCTACAAAACTGAGGTGCTCCCGGGTGGGAGGGGCTTATATAGGGGAGGGTACTTCCGGTTTGGAATTGGCCAGTGCCAACACCTGAAGGTAAACTATATAACCCATTAGTAATGACTAAGTCGCTCTGTGTCCCGTGATGTACTCCAAGAAAAGGATTTTACAGGTAAGCTGTTATAAAAATCCCTTTTTTGCCTTCATGCATTCTATGTATTAAAGCGGAGCTCCACCCTAAAGTGGAACTTCCGCTCATCGCATTCCTCCCCCCCTCCGGTGCCACAATTGGCACCTTTCGGGGGGGGAGGGGGGTGCAAATGCCTGTCTAAGACAGGTATTTGCACCCACTTCGGGCATACACTCTGCGGGTAGACTGCAGGTAGTGCGTCCCTTCCCGCCCCCCCCCCCCCCCGTTGTATTCTGGAAAACACACGGCTCCCAGAACACAGCGGGGGCCAGTGAAAGACGCGCATTGCTACTCGCGCATGCGCAGTAGGGAACCGGGAAGGTAAGCGCAACGCTTCACTTCCTGATTCCCTCACCCATGATGGCGGTGGGGGCAGCCGAGAGACTAGCAATCGCTCATCTTCTGCTGCGGATGTCGCTGGACTCCAGGACAGGTAAGTGTCCTAATATTAAAAGTCAGCAGCTGCAGTATTTGTAGCTGCTGGCTTTTAATATTTCACATTTCAATGACTGGGGGACATGCAGATCTTCCTTTTTTTGAATATGCATGCTGTGTGCAATATCACCCTTCTGTCAGGTTTCTTTGTAAGCATAGATTCCTATACATAGTACTAGTTGGTTAAATGTTAACGTCGGTTAGTTCTCATTCACATAATTCAGTGTCTTCGTTTTAGGATTTACATACATTTATTGTCTTATGGCTGTGTATTTTCTTTGCATTTGCTTTTTGCAAACCTAGAATTGTGATGCTGTTCTGATGAGGTGATTTTACACTTTTGCACATTCAGGGATTCACGGAAGCACACGAACAGCAGTTAAAGCAGCTCTGCAGTGGATAATTTGATAGTTTTTCAGATTTTGGCTCCGTACTCGTGTAAACCCTTATCAAAAGTCACTTCAGTCTTTCGATTTCTTGCTAGAATAATATTTGATTCTTCTCTTGTGTATCACGCTGAATTGTTTAAATGCAAGCCATGTGTGCTGTCTGACAAAGTACAGCTTACAGCAACCCCATTCTTTCACGTTGCAGATTGACCCTTTCTTCTTTTTATTTTGGAAGTAGAACCATCCCATAGCGAGTGTCCTAAAGTCATTTGACATATATTTCTTCTTATTTTTCACACTTTTAGCATAACTCCTACTCCTCTTGGTGAAGGAAAAAGCACAGTTACCATTGGGCTGGTACAAGCACTCACCGCACATAAAGATATCAATTCTTTTGCCTGCTTGAGACAACCTTCACAAGGGCCCACTTTTGGAGTTAAAGGTAAGTTTGGTATGATGGGAGCTGGAGTAGATGCTTTCTTTCACTAAAACTAAAATAGAAGGCACTTTTGGGTAAATAATCATGTGGTAGGCTTGGATGTAAATGCCTCCCCATTTAGACCCAAATAACAGTCCTCCCTCTATTAGAACCTCCACCCATGGACAGTTCTGTTTTCGTTTACTAGGTTGTATAAAAACTGCCTGGTAGTCTTGGTTGGCAGTTGAATCTGTACCATACACAGGTTCCTCCTAGCTGACTTGACCTAATTTTCCAAATTGAATATTTTACCACCTTAGTTTCTTTCCAACCCAGACCTTGCATCCAAGCCACACCTTGCATCCAAGCCACATGTAGATCCTCTAACCTTGGCTGTATCGGCAGCAGTGCAAGCAGGATCTCCTTCTAGGAGTCTGGCTCAACCAAAAAAAAAACCATTTGATTTGTATGCTCTAATAAGCAGGGCCCTCTTATTTCACATATATTGAGTTGTATTTTAACTGTCCTGATGTTGTAAAGCATTGTGCAAACTGTTGGTGCTATAAAAAATCCTGTATGATAATTCGCTTTTTTTTAGATTGCATGTGGTAGACAGCACACCATTGTCTGTAAGCACATGCTTTCTCAGACTGAAAGCGGTAGTAAACTGCACTTGTTTTTTTTAAATCCTGTAAGACAATGGCATAACGTGCTAGTATGCATCGCATACTAGCACATTATGAAATACCTACCTTAGAATGAAGCCCTCCAGCAGAGTGCTTTCACAGCTGAAGATTCTTCCATTTTCACCCGGTCTTCCTTCCGGGTTTGTGTCCTCCGGGCATCTGATTTGGCCATGTTGCGATGACGTCACTCCTGCACATGGAAGTCACGGACTGCAGCACAGCACTCTGAAAGGACGGCATACCCATGTGATGTCATTGGCTGCATGCAGTGTGACTATCTCTTAAGCCGTGCAGGTTTAGGAGATATTCACTGTACTTGCAGGTAAACCTTACTGTGGATACAAAATCACTTCCACGTTAAGTTAGTACTTTTAAAAACAATGTATTGTACCTCCTGGCCCTGAAGACTTTGAATCATACCCGTTGTTTTATTTTCATCACTGAAGTGAACTTTTTTCTCTGCTGCTTATTTAAATTTTTTTACTATAATACTTTTCATCAGTAATTACATTTTCTTATAATGCATTCTTACATTAGAGCTCAGTGAGGGTGTGAATTATTATAGCTTGAAATAGTTTTGAGGTATACTTGGTTGGTTTCATGGTGATTTGATGGATGGAGCAAAACTTGAGAATCGTTTTCTTGTAGCGTGTCTATCATTGCATTCTATGGGGTGGCTTTTATTAAAGGCAAATAGATGGGTTGATTTACTGAAACTGGAGAGTGCAAAATCGGGTGCAGCTCTGCATAGAAACCAATCAACTTCTAGGTGTGTGTTTTTTTTTTTTTTTTTTTTTTTTTTTTTTTTTTTCTCTCAAAGCCTAATTGAACAAGCTGAAGTTAGAAGCTGGCTACTGTACACCAGATTTTGCACTCTACAGTTTTGGTAAATCATCCCCAGAGTGTGTACATTGCATGTGCGGTTACACCTATTTCCCCCAGGCCTAGTAAATGTGGTAAAGGTTCACTTTGTAAAGAATACCCAATCGGATGCAAGGAAAATAAAAAAACGCTTGCACATGATTGGATGATGGAAAGCAGCAGAGCTTTACCACATTTACTAAACTCTCTGAGAAAATTGGTGCAACCACACAGCCTTTTTGCCTTTAGTAAATCCACCCCTATGACTCCTAGTAAGTATCATTTTATTTAATTTTTTTCATTAAAATGTTATGGTATTCTGCTTTATATAATTTTTGTTATATTCATAGGTGGAGCAGCAGGAGGTGGTTATGCTCAAGTTATCCCTATGGAAGAGGTATATACAAGAACAAGCGATGTAATGCAAAGAAAAAGTTTGTTCTCATGCTGAATGCTACAGTAGTTGCCTGACTGCCATGCTGGTCTAATTCAGCTTGTGAAATCATTCGCCTAGAACAAGTATGCAGATAAGTTCTTGTTCTTGGGGAACAGCTTAAAGTATTGAATGACCTTTTTCAGGAGAGACGAGTAATGGCATCCTAGTTTCCCACTACAAGCTTCCTTTAACATACGTATAGACATCAGATGATTGACTAATCCATGCAACTTCAGTCATGTTGATTTTTGTGATCTGTATGGACTACATTCACTTGTGTTCATCATACCCCTACATTAACACGAAGGCCAAATGAGGTAGCTGGATAAAGCAAACTTGTTGTGTGGCCACATACAATTGCCTGCAGCTTGTTGGCAAAGCGAGCACCCTCTAGTGCCACACAGTACCTTTTTTTTAATAGTACTTTTTATAGTGTGCCTGGTCATTAGGGATGAGCTTCGTGTTCGAGTCGAACATACGTTCGACTCGAACATTGGCTGTTCGATCGTTCGACGAAGATCGAACGATTTGGGCCGTTCGCGCCAAATTCGAGTGACGCGAACGGCCCACAATGCACTACGCCATTGCAGTGTCATCCAGGCGCTGTGATTGGCCAAGCATGCACTGTGACCCCGCATGCTTGGCCAATCACAGCGCCGGCAGCGAGGAGAGCAATGATTGGCCACAGGCAGGATGCCTGTGGCCAATTATTGCTGAGGGTGTTTAGTACACGCCCCACACTATAAAAGGCCGCCAGCACGGCGGCCTAGTGTAGTGTGTTCCGGAGCAGGGATAGAGTAGCATAGGCAGGGACAGTGACTGTTATTTCTTTCTTGCTTAACCTGGATTCCTTTAGTTTAGGGAAAGAGAAGGATAGGTAGGGAGAGTGTCAGTGTGTTTTGTGCTTCTGCTATAGTGTGCTTAAAAAAAACATTTATTCTAGGGACAGAAAACTCTAGGTAGGGACAGTGTCAGTTTCTTTCACTCTGCAAGTCCTTGTTTCCAGGGACCTGTAAGGACAGTGAGTTAATTGTCCTTGTGCTATATTGTGCTTAAAAAAAACATTTATTCTAGGGACAGAAAACTCTAGGTAGGGACAGTGTCAGTTTCTTTCACTCTGCAAGTCCTTGTTTCCAGGGACCTGTAAGGACAGTGAGTTAATTGTCCTTGTGCTATATTGTGATTAAAAAAAACATTTATTCTAGGGACAGAAAACTCTAGGTAGGGACAGTGTCAGTTTCTTTCACTCTGCAAGTCCTTGTTTCCAGGGACCTGTAAGGACAGTGAGTTAATTTTCCTTGTGCTATATTGTGATTAAAAAAAACATTTATTCTAGGGACAGAAAACTCTAGGTAGGGACAGTGTCAGTTTCTTTCACTCTGCAAGTCCTTGTTTCCAGGGACCTGTAAGGACAGTGAGTTAATTGTCCTTGTGCTATATTGTGATTAAAAAAAACATTTTTTCTAGGGACAGAAAACTGTAGGTAGGGAGAGTTTTTTTTCTTTCACTCTGCAAGTCCTTGTTTCCAGGGACCTGTAAGGACAGTGAGTTAATTGTCCTTGTGCTATATTGTGCTTAAAAAAAACATTTATTCTAGGGACAGAAAACTCTAGGTAGGGACAGTGTCAGTTTCTTTCACTCTGCAAGTCCTTGTTTCCAGGGACCTGTAAGGACAGTGAGTTAATTGTCCTTGTGCTATATTGTGATTAAAAAAAACATTTATTCTAGGGACAGAAAACTCTAGGTAGGGACAGTGTCAGTTTCTTTCACTCTGCAAGTCCTTGTTTCCAGGGACCTGTAAGGACAGTGAGTTAATTTTCCTTGTGCTATATTGTGATTAAAAAAAACATTTTTTCTAGGGACAGAAAACTGTAGGTAGGGAGAGTGTTTTTTTTCTTTCACTCTGCAAGTCCTTGTTTCCAGGGACCTGTAAGGACAGTGAGTTAATTGTCCTTGTGCTATATTGTGCTTAAAAAAAACATTTATTCTAGGGACAGAAAACTCTAGGTAGGGACAGTGTCAGTTTCTTTCACTCTGCAAGTCCTTGTTTCCAGGGACCTGTAAGGACAGTGAGTTAATTGTCCTTGTGCTATATTGTGATTAAAAAAAACATTTATTCTAGGGACAGAAAACTCTAGGTAGGGACAGTGTCAGTTTCTTTCACTCTGCAAGTCCTTGTTTCCAGGGACCTGTAAGGACAGTGAGTTAATTTTCCTTGTGCTATATTGTGATTAAAAAAAACATTTTTTCTAGGGACAGAAAACTGTAGGTAGGGAGAGTGTTTTTTTTCTTTCACTCTGCAAGTCCTTGTTTCCAGGGACCTGTAAGGACAGTGAGTTAATTGTCCTTGTGCTATATTGTGCTTAAAAAAAACATTTATTCTAGGGACAGAAAACTCTAGGTAGGGACAGTGTCAGTTTCTTTCACTCTGCAAGTCCTTGTTTCCAGGGACCTGTAAGGACAGTGAGTTAATTTTCCTTGTGCTATATTGTGATTAAAAAAAACATTTTTTCTAGGGACAGAAAACTGTAGGTAGGGAGAGTGTTTTTTTTCTTTCACTCTGCAAGTCCTTGTTTCCAGGGACCTGTAAGGACAGTGAGTTAATTTTCCTTGTGCTATATTGTGATTAAAAAAAACATTTTTTCTAGGGACAGAAAACTGTAGGTAGGGAGAGTGTTTTTTTTTTTTCACTCTGCAAGTCCTTGTTTCCAGGGACCTGTAAGGACAGTGAGTTAATTGTCCTTGTGCTATATTGTGCTTAAAAAAAACATTTATTCTAGGGACAGAAAACTCTAGGTAGGGACAGTGTCAGTTTCTTTCACTCTGCAAGTCCTTGTTTCCAGGGACCTGTAAGGACAGTGAGTTAATTTTCCTTGTGCTATATTGTGATTAAAAAAAACATTTTTTCTAGGGACAGAAAACTGTAGGTAGGGAGAGTGTTTTTTTTCTTTCACTCTGCAAGTCCTTGTTTCCAGGGACCTGTAAGGACAGTGAGTTAATTTTCCTTGTGCTATATTGTGATTAAAAAAAACATTTTTTCTAGGGACAGAAAACTGTAGGTAGGGAGAGTGTTTTTTTTCTTTCACTCTGCAAGTCCTTGTTTCCAGGGACCTGTAAGGACAGTGAGTTAATTGTCCTTGTGCTATATTGTGCTTAAAAAAAACATTTATTCTAGGGACAGAAAACTCTAGGTAGGGACAGTGTCAGTTTCTTTCACTCTGCAAGTCCTTGTTTCCAGGGACCTGTAAGGACAGTGAGTTAATTTTCCTTGTGCTATATTGTGATTAAAAAAAACATTTTTTCTAGGGACAGAAAACTGTAGGTAGGGAGAGTGTTTTTTTTCTTTCACTCTGCAAGTCCTTGTTTCCAGGGACCTGTAAGGACAGTGAGTTAATTTTCCTTGTGCTATATTGTGATTAAAAAAAACATTTTTTCTAGGGACAGAAAACTGTAGGTAGGGAGAGTGTTTTTTTTCTTTCACTCTGCAAGTCCTTGTTTCCAGGGACCTGTAAGGACAGTGAGTTAATTGTCCTTGTGCTATATTGTGCTTAAAAAAAACATTTATTCTAGGGACAGAAAACTCTAGGTAGGGACAGTGTCAGTTTCTTTCACTCTGCAAGTCCTTGTTTCCAGGGACCTGTAAGGACAGTGAGTTAATTTTCCTTGTGCTATATTGTGATTAAAAAAAACATTTTTTCTAGGGACAGAAAACTGTAGGTAGGGAGAGTGTTTTTTTTCTTTCACTCTGCAAGTCCTTGTTTCCAGGGACCTGTAAGGACAGTGAGTTAATTTTCCTTGTGCTATATTGTGATTAAAAAAAACATTTTTTCTAGGGACAGAAAACTGTAGGTAGGGAGAGTGTTTTTTTTCTTTCACTCTGCAAGTCCTTGTTTCCAGGGACCTGTAAGGACAGTGAGTTAATTGTCCTTGTGCTATATTGTGCTTAAAAAAAACATTTATTCTAGGGACAGAAAACTCTAGGTAGGGACAGTGTCAGTTTCTTTCACTCTGCAAGTCCTTGTTTCCAGGGACCTGTAAGGACAGTGAGTTAATTTTCCTTGTGCTATATTGTGATTAAAAAAAACATTTTATTCTAGGGACAGAAAACTGTAGGTAGGGAGAGTGTTTTTTTTCTTTCACTCTGCAAGTCCTTGTTTCCAGGGACCTGTAAGGACAGTGAGTTAATTTTCCTTGTGCTATATTGTGATTAAAAAAAACATTTTTTCTAGGGACAGAAAACTGTAGGTAGGGAGAGTGTTTTTTTTCTTTCACTCTGCAAGTCCTTGTTTCCAGGGACCTGTAAGGACAGTGAGTTAATTGTCCTTGTGCTATATTGTGCTTAAAAAAAACATTTTTTCTAGGGACAGAAAACTGTAGGTAGGGAGAGTGTTTTTTTTTTTTCACTCTGCAAGTCCTTGTTTCCAGGGACCTGTAAGGACAGTGAGTTAATTGTCCTTGTGCTATATTGTGCTTAAAAAAAACATTTATTCTAGGGACAGAAAACTCTAGGTAGGGACAGTGTCAGTTTCTTTCACTCTGCAAGTCCTTGTTTCCAGGGACCTGGAGAGACATTGAGTGAATTGTCCTTGTGCTATATTGTGATTAAAAAAAACATTTATTCTAGGGACAGAAAACTCTAGGTAGGGACAGTGTCAGTTTCTTTCACTGTGAAAGTCCTTGTTTCAAGGGACAGAGAAGGACACCTGAAGGTAGCCCTTATTGCTTTTTTCCCATCTCCCTGCAGGCCATCTATTAGAATGTCTGGAAGGCAAACAAGGAGAGGCAGACAGTCAGGAGGCAATAAAAGAGGGCAAGCAGGCTCTGTGTCTGGGGGCAACAGTGCTGGTCGTGGACGCGGTGCATTGTCATCAGCACATGGCCATGGGACACGCTTGTCCTTCTTTTCGGCAGCTGGACATGTTGAGCCACATCATGCCGAAGACTTGGTAGAGTGGATGACCAAGCCCTCCTCCTCCTCCTCATCCTCTCTCACCCAGGCTCAGGGTACTGGAAAAGCAGCTGCCAAAGCGTCGTCTTCCCTGGTATCAATGTCAGACAAATCATCAGTCACTCCTTCCCTAGACCCACCATGTCCTCCTCCTGAGGAGTCCCCCGAACTGTTTCAGCACAGTGTTGGGTACATGCTCCAGGAGGATGCCCAGCGTTTCGAAGGGTCTGATGATGAAACCCAGCTAGAGGAAGGCAGTAGCGTGAGAGCAGACAGAGGGGATGCTCAAGAAGGACACCAATCTGGCAGTCATGTTCCAGCAGCTGCAGCATACTGCCAGATTGGCTCCAGTGATGAGGAGGGAGGGGATGATGAGGTCAATGACTCCACGTGGGTGCCTAATAGGAGAGAGGAGGAGGAGGAGGAGGATGAGGAGGAGGCACATCTCCAACGAGGCAGGATGCCCTTTGGTGGCCAGCGTAAGGGCAGTACACCGACGGAATCACACCGCAGAGCTCCGCCTGTGCAGGGCGCTGCCTCTGCCCGTCATTCAAAAAGTTCTTTGGTGTGGGCCTTTTTTGAGGCTAGTGCATCAGATCGCACAGCTGCTGTTTGCAACATATGTCTCAAGCGTATATCGCGTGGCCAAAACATCAGCCGCTTGGGTACCACATGCCTGACCAGACATATGTTGACCTGCCATGCAGCTCGTTGGCAAGCCTACCTCAAAGACCCACACCAAAGAACCAAGCGGACCTCTCCTTGCACCGCATCAGCTGGGATCTCCAACCCCACTATAACTTCAGTCCTCTCTGAAACATGCACTGAGAGGAATGAAGGTGTAGAATTAGGTGTGTCACAGCCAAGTACTTGCGCCCACTCTGCTAGCAGTACACCGACGTCCGATTCTAGCAGGCAAATTTCCCTGCCCCAGCTGCTGGACCGTCGAAAGAAGTTCACTCCCAGCCATCCACATGCCCAGCGGTTGAATGCTAGCTTGGCTAAATTGCTAGCGCTTCAACTGCTGCCTTTTCAGTTGGTAGACTCGGCCCCCTTCCGTGAGTTTGTGCAATGTGCGGTTCCTCAGTGGCAGGTTCCCAAACGCCACTTTTTCTCACGGAAGGCTATTCCGGCTCTCTACCGGCATGTGGAAGGCAATGTCTTGGCCTCGCTGGACAGGGCGGTCAGCGGTAAGGTGCATATTACCGCTGACTCATGGTCCAGCAGGCATGGACAGGGACGTTACCTTTCTTTCACGGCCCATTGGGTCACTCTTTTGGCAGCTGGGAAGGATTCAGGACAAGGTGCAGTAGTGTTGGAGGTTGTCCCACCGCCACGCCTCCAAAATGCTACTACTGGTTGTGACACACCTCTCTCCTCCACCCCCTCCTCTTCTTCTTCCTCCATGGCCTCTTCCTGTGGTTTGTCCTATGAACCAGCGGTGCTCCGTAGCCGTTCACGGGGCTACGCAAGTACGCAGGCAAAAAGATGCCATGCCGTGCTTGCGCTGGTGTGTTTGGGGGACAGAAGCCACACTGGGGCAGAGGTCCTGTCTGCTCTGCAGGGCCAGGCCGAGAGGTGGTTGACGCCACGCCAGCTTAAGCCAGGAATGGTGGTTTGCGACAATGGCACCAACCTCCTCTCCGCCCTCCGACAGGGACAACTGACCCATGTGCCCTGTGTGGCTCACGTCCTTAACCTGGTG
This sequence comes from Rana muscosa, assembly GCA_029206835.1. NCBI lineage: Eukaryota > Metazoa > Chordata > Amphibia > Anura > Ranidae > Rana > Rana muscosa. Next base: position 68,473,997 of record CM055121.1, on the reverse strand, counting down.
GTGCAGCGCTTCTTGGGCAGGTACCCGGGCTTACAGGATGTCCTGAGGCAGGCCAGGAAAGTCTGTGTGCATTTCCGCAGATCTTATAATGCCAGTGCTCGCCTGGCTGAGCTGCAAAAGGAGTTGAACCTGCCCAAGAACCGCCTTATATGTGACATGCCCACCAGGTGGAACTCAACGTTGGCCATGCTGCAGCGGCTGCACACGCAGCAGAGGGCCATCAATGAGTACCTGTGCGACTACGGCACCAGGACAGGGTCAGGGGAGCTTGGTTTTTTTTCTCCACGCCAGTGGGGCATGATCAGGGATGCATGCACTGTCCTGGCACCATTTGAGGAGGCCACGAGGATGGTGAGCAGTGACAGTGCATGCATCAGTGACACTGTACCTCTTGTCCACCTGTTGGAGCACACGCTGCGTGGAATAATGGACAGGGCACTTGAGGCAGAACAGAGGCAGGAAGAGGAGGACTTCCTTGCCTCTCAAGGCCCCCTTTACCCAGACAGTGTTCCTTCTGTCCCACCCATCGCACAGGAAGAGGAGGAGGAGGAGGAGGAGGAGGATTGTGTCAGCATGGAGGTGGAGGCTGGCACTCAGCATCATCAGCAGCAGTCTTTTAGGGATGATTTACAGTCCCAAGAAACCAGTGGACTTGTACGTGGCTGGGAGGAGGTGGCTGCGGATCATGTCGTCCTTAGTGACCCAGAGGACTCCGGAGCGAATGCCTCAGCAAACCTACGCTGCATGGCCTCCCTGATCCTGCAAAGTCTGCGGAAGGATCCTCGTATTCTTCGGATCAAGGAGAGGTACCATTACTGGCTGGCCACTCTCCTTGATCCACGGTACAAGGGTAAGGTTGCGGACCTTATGTTACCGTCGCAGAGGGAGCAGAGGATGAGACAACTCCGGGAGGCCTTGCAGAAAGGTCTGTGCAACGCGTTCCCAGAGACTGGGAGGTTGCAAACTCCTGGTCCTGGACAACGAGTTGCTGAGGCTTCGGCCAGTCAAAGAAGGAGCGGTGGGGAAGGTGGCCGTCTGACCGATGCGTTCAGACAATTCTTTAGTCCGCAGCCCCAAAGTATGATCGGTTCCAGCAACCATCGCCAGCGTCTGATAAACATGGTGCAGGAATATCTAGGGGCAAGGTCAGACTTGGACACCTTCCCCACCGAAAATCCTCTGGCTTACTGGGTCTTGAGGATGGATCACTGGCCAGAGCTTGCACAGTATGCAATTGAGCTACTGGCCTGTCCTGCATCCAGCGTTCTTTCGGAACGCACATTCAGTGCTGCTGGAGGATTTGTCACGGATCACAGGGTGCGCCTGTCCACCGACTCGGTTGATCGACTGACTTTCATCAAGATGAACCAGTCTTGGATCACCACCAGCTACCACACACCTGATGCTGATATAACAGACTAATTGATTTTAAAATGTCACATCCCTTCAAGACTGATGCTGATGCTGAGTGCCTGTGCTGTTATGTTGACTGGCTATCCTCCTCCTCCGAGTCCTCAATGATACGATTGATGATGATAGCTTGGAAGATCATTTTTGTTTATGGGTGCCGCCACCAGTGCCTAACGCCCAATTTTTCAGCCCCTGTTTAACAGGGGCGTGTAATTACAATTTTTGAAGCAATACTTTGCAACAGGGCTCATTGCTGTGCTCCAAGTACAGTATCTGTGAGGAGTTGCAGTGTTGTGCCACCAGTGCCTAAGGCCCAATTTTTCAGCCCCTGTTTAACAGGGGCGTGTCATTACAATTTTTGAAGCAATACTTTGCAACAGGGCTCATTGCTGTGCTCCAAGTACAGTATCTGTGAAGGGTTGCAGTGTTGTGCCACCAGTGCCTAAGGCCCAATTTTTCAGCCCCTGTTCAACAGGGGCATGTAATTACAATTCTTGATCTAATAATTCACAGCAGGGCCCATTGCTGCACCCACCAAGAGTAACTGTCAGGGCTTACAGTGTTGTGGCACCAGCACCACCATCAAAGGCCCAATTTTTACTACCACTGTTCAACAATTATATGTAATTAAAATTCCTGATATAATAGTTGACAGCAGGGCGTTCCAGCACCAACCAAGAGTAACTGTGAGTGCTTACAGTGTTGTGCCAACACCAACAACTAAGGGGCCTATTTCTGCAGAGTATATACGGCAGGTCCCTACTTTCAAACATCCAACTTACAAACGACTCCTACTTGCAAACGCAAGAAGACAACAGGAAGTGAGAGGAAATCTACCACTAGGAAGGAAAATTCTCTCCTGTAAGAATAAATATGGGAGAAAGGTGTCTCCTCTGTACTGATGCTTTATCAGCAATCCTTGTTTCAAGAAAAACACCACATTTCAAAAACAGTTGTCATTAGGACGGAAAGTGAGGTGAAATGTTCTGAACAGGGGCACAGACAGCAAAACAAATGTTACAGGGGTGATAACCCTTACCTATGTTTTCCAAAAAGTTTAAAAATAGATTTTTGGTCTGGAGCTACACTTCAACAATGTACCTGTTCAAAATTACAAACAGATTCTACATAAGAACAAACCTACAGTCCCTGTCTTGTATGCACCGCCTGTATACGGCTGTTCTGAGTATATAGGGCCTTTATTTTATGTGCGGGGTTCCCCTTAATATCCATACAAGACCCAAAGGGGCTGGTAATGGGCTGGGGTAGGGGGGGGGTCATGGGGTAGCTATGCCATTTTTCTTAAAGATTTTCATCCATATTACCGGGACCAGACATTACATTAAAGCCGCAAGCAGTTTTAAATGGCTTTTTTTTCCTTTAGAAGTGTCATTTTGTGCAGGGACAGTTCTAAACACGGGAAACACGTGGCACTTCACAGGCATACTTTAGACACCCCCCAGGTACGATATTTAAAGGAATATTTGACTTTTTTTTTTTCACTTTATGCATCATTAAAATGACTGCTCCCGGAAAACGACCGTTTTTAAAACTTATTTTTGCATTGATACATGTCCCCTGGTGCAGAACCCGGGTTCCCAAACCCTTTTTAGGACAATAACATGCATAATAGTTTTTATAATTAGCACTTTAGAATTCGAACGTTCGCATCCATTGTATTTAATAGGGTTCTAATGTTCGTTCGAACTTTCGGTCCGTTCGCGGGTTCTGGTGCGAACCGAACCCGGGGGTGTTCGGCTCATCACTACTGGTCATCGCCTACATCTATTTTGACAGCTTTTATTTCCATAGAGTGCAAAAACTTTTGTAGCAGCAATCTTGTATCCTCCACACCCATCAAACAATGCAATGCACTGATTTCCCTAATACAATCCTTTCTGTTTCCAGTGCAGAGGAAAAATAAAATTTACTTGACTTGCCCCTCCCCAGCGGTTTGCTCTCTCCTGTCATTCCGAGTGTAGGGAAAGAAAAAGCCTGATGTAAGCTCACAGTTCAGTTTGTCCAAATAGCCACAGAGCTGTGGAGTCCTTCCCTGCCCTTGTGTGAAACTGTTGGACCAATAACAAGGCACCAATGCTGTCACATGGAATAGAGGGGGAGCCAGTCTTGTGCTCACCCATACCCAGAATTCCAAGTATTTTACTTTGCTCCCAGCAGGCATGTAATTAGCACAGGGCCAATAGGCACTGTCCAGACAGAGGGTCAGGGGTCCTGCATTCTCATTGGACAATTGAGGGAGAATGAAAACTCTTCCTTCAAGCTTTAACGAGACACTGATAGAAGTCACAAGACTCCTCTTACTGCTGATGAGAAAAGATATTTAGCAGTTTATATTTACTAAAACTATTGCATTTCCATGTTCTGTGTACTGTGGGAGACGAGATATAGTGAATGCAGGGTCCTGGGTTTAGTAACACTTTAAAGAAGGGGTGCTCAACCTGTGACCCTCCAGCTGTTGCGAAACTACAAGTCCCTTGATGCCTCAGCCTTTGGGAGTCATTCTTGTAACTGTCAGCCTTACAATGCCTCATGGGACTTGTAGTTCTGCAACAGCTGGAGGGCCACAGGTTGAGCATCCCTGCTTTAAAGCATGTTCTACAGAGTCTGCATGTTGCCTAGTACATCCATTAACCTTGATGTGCTTTGGAGAGAACATGAAAGCCTGTATTAACTTCTTACTGTAGCTAGATCATTGATTGCAATCTGATCTTTTCTCTGCATGCTAGATTGGAAGGTTTCATGAATCCGAAATCAAGTCTTTTTTAACCTGAACTAAACATTGTTCACCCTTACAGAAGGACCATAATCATGGTTGGGGACTAAATCGTCTTCTAGACTGTAGAAAAAAACTGTGTGCACCATCTCCCCTCTGTTTATTGTAAATGGGCTTTTTTTGCACAGCCTACTTTTTTATATCTTTTTCTTTACACGTAAATTGAGTGTCATTGTTTTTAGAGGGTTCAAGCTGTGCAATTCTTTAACTTCGCATTGGATAAAAAATTATAACTAGCAAATTAATATTACTATGTGTAAAAGTGAAATTTGTGCACAAGAAAAAACAGTGAGCAGCAAAAGTGACCAAAAGTCACAAAAATATACAGTTGTAAGTGTTGTGCTAGAGTCTAGACTTCAGTAATGTAACATATTCAAAAAGGTAACCAACTAATAACCATAATGTGACTGAAAAATATGTAAAATATCATTCTCAAATTCAAAGTGCTCAATATAAAAGAATTTAAAGTCAAAATCAATTGTGCATGTTAATGCTTAAGACGTGCTCTCCATGGGAGCCCTTTACTTCCTCCTGGGTGCTGTCTCGCTCACTTTCCATATCTGACCTCATTGGATCAGATCACATGTGTCTTTAACCACTTCAATACTGAGCACTTTCACCCAATTCCTACCCAGGCCAATTTATAGCTTTCAGCGCTGTCGCACTTTGGCAAATTTTATCATTTTTTTTCACACAAATGGAGCTTTCTTTTGGCATTATTCACCACTGGGGTTTTTTTGCTACATAAACAAGACCATTTTGAGGGAATCCTATAAAGAAAGTCTTCTCCGACACTTCTTGACTTCTGCACTTACTGATATTGCCGGGGCGTGGCAACAGCCACACCCCCATCCTATTTGGATTGGGACTGTGAAATGGATTCTATTTGCCATGCAGAAAATTTGATCTCCTGGGACACGGATAAAATGAACGATTATACCATGACCTGGTCGTGTCTGAAATCACACTCGATTTTCCCCTAAAGTCGCCTCCTACCTTTGATCTCCCTGGCATTCTATTTATTATCCTTCTTGGAGGCCTGTTTTTATTTTGCATTAGAGATGTCATCTGGGGCACATTGATATTAGATTCTTCACCTGTCATAATAACCGAACAAGACCTGCTGCTTTAGTTCTAAACCGTTGGGTCTTCCCAAAACTGGTATTTCAGTGTTTGATAGAGGTTTAGAATCATGTTAACTGATAATATATCCCTTGTGTCCATTAAGAGGGTGTCGCTATCTATTGGATTTTTTAAAATGTATTTCATGTTAAGGAGAAGACTTTAAAATGTTTTAGCAAAATGAAGAACTATGGGAGTTACTGGTCCACTGGAGCCCCGAAGAAGTATTCCGCTGATTCAGTCCTGTGTACTCCACTGTACACTGCCATTAGTGACCCCTCCTTTGAAAGATGTCTGACTTCAATACTTTGAGCTGCTGCCCTGTAGCAAGAGAACAGATGATAATTTCTCACTTTTCTTTTACTGTATACTTGTTTCTCATCTATACTGTGAACAGGAACAGATGATCCATAAATTTAAGAGGTCTGAAACAGCTTTTTTTTTTTCTCTCATTTAAAGTATAATTAAAGGCTTTTTTTTTGTTTGTTTTTTTTTGGATAGTGGAGAGGAAGGATTAAGACCCCTCCTGTCAGTTTCTAGTGCAGTCTCTACTTCCGTTAGAGAGATTCACCCTCTCTATTTGTCCTGTTTACCATTATCATTAAAAGTAAAAGAAAATCCCAAATTTTGGGTTGTTCCCAGAAAAGTAATAGAGGGGAAATCTTCCAATGGGACACTAGTTCTGGTGACCTGGGGATCTCCAACAGATTCCCTTAATTTGCAGAGATTTCCACTCCCTTCCTGTTTTGGTTATGGGACATGAAGTGAATGGAAATCTTCTAAGCGAGACAGATGGCAAAAATCCTCCCTTGAGTATGTGAAAGTAGTGCTGAGCTGATGAAAATAGTGTATTATGTGCTGTGTCAATATTGCTACTTTTCAATAAATTCCTAGAAGTTAGCATCCATAAATATTATACACATAAAACATCAAAAATTGTGCCTTAATAATAAAGTGCCAATATTACCAGCAAGTGCTGTAGTAATGTAAAAGTGCAAAATAATCTGTGACACAGAATAGTAAATTAAATAATTGAGACAGATAATAAATTATATAAAGTGCATAAAGCTGTGAAGGGAATGGTACTAAGCAGTACCTATATTGTCGGTGGGGTGCTACTGCATGGGTCTGTTACATAGAAAATTGCATATTCTAAGCAGTAACAGGGAAAAATGAGGAAGGGGGTGTTCCTATACTCATATTTTTCTCTTTTCTGACCAAATTCCGCAGCCACTATGGAAGTTTTTTCATTTCTTGATAAGAGACAGATTAATTTAGATGAAATCTTTAACGCTGATAACCCCATTAATACAAAAAATTTAAATTTGGAAGACCTCATGCGCAAATTAGGACAAAACATGGAGAAAAAGATAAGCATCTGGTGGGATACGATCACTTTAGAAAGATATCTAAAAGATAGTATAGTACCTAGACGTCTAAGGTGGGATGTGCCACCAAATGATGGATTGATGGACAAAGAATCATTGGATGATTGGTTTAAGTTCTTTAACGATGAAGGGCTAGAACTTCTGACATTTTTACTCAAAAGAAAACAGATGAAGATGAAAAAGATAGATCAAACAATATCAGAAGTAAGGGAAGAATTAGAGAAATACAAAGACACAACGGAATTCACCACACTCACAACGCAATTAAACAGAGATTTGACAAAGAAAGACAGAGGTACAACAAAGAAAAAGCAAAAAATATACAAGAGATATAAATGACTTCAGAAATGATCAAACATTCAAATGGCAAAGCCAGACCGGACGAACTGACCCCATTTCAACATACTCAATGCTGGAGAAAACGGTCCGGATGCAATTACAACATATAAACACAAACCAGGTCCATAACACACCAAATAGACCTCACCAAGATCCCAGATCTAGGACAGACTCACCAAGTGGCCCTAGAAACAACACGGGCAATGGAAACCAACAACACAATACCCCACACAGAGGGGATAGAAGACCACACAACAACAGAACGCCACAAAATGGCTGGAAGAAACCACATTGGAAAAATAACAAAAAAACGTATTATGGACATAACAATTGGCATAAACCACAATGTGAACAAAGGGACAACAGAGGATACCCACAAGACCATGGGAACAGGGGAGGCTACTATGAACAGAGAGGCCCACCATATGAACAACAAAGACAGAGGCAGAAGCCCCATACCATACCAAGAATATGGATATGGCAAAAGAGGCCCTCAAACCCAGGGCCCATATAGACAAAACGAACGGAGTCCAATACCAACATACAACTATTATGCACCACTAAAAAATTACCAAGATGAATATAGACAGGAGGTACACCACCTAGACTACAACAGGTCTTTTTTAGAGAAAGGTCGGGATCATTATCCACCGAGGAATCTGGAGGAAACAGGAAATGGAAGAAGCCCAAAACAAAAAGAGGATGCAGATCGGGAAAGAGAACAAAAGAAAAAGGGAAGGGGAATAAAAGGAGAAGGTATCTTCAATCTCAGTGGAAAACCATTAACCCATGAAGAAATACGAGTCCTTGATAAAGGACTAAAATATGCCCCTACAAAAAATCTAGATAAATTCCATACCTACATCGGAATCCAGAAGTACATAAGAAAATTAAACATCAAAAAATACGTTGCAAGCAATACAGCCAAACCCAAGTCAAGAAGACATAATTCACAGTAACTTGAGAAATAAATCAACATTTAACCCTGCAGTAAAAAACAATAAATACATTGAAGTGTTTAAAAAACTAGTAGTAAAAGATTTAATGAATCTAAAAATACACAAAAAAGAAAAACCTAAACACATCAAGAGGTGGCATCAACAAGCTTACAAAAAGAAAAGACCTAGTGAACCGACCGGCAGACAGAGGAGGAATAGTAGTCTTTACAAAGGAACAATATCATGAAAACATGAACACATTACTTCAGGATGAAAATACCCATCACAAACTTTTGGGGAATCCAATGTTCAAATGTAGAAAGGCCTTAGAACAAATTGTACACTTAGGCCTGAAACGAGAAATCCTAAATAAAAAAGAAGCAAAATACCTAATTCCAGAATCATGTCGGACCCCAGTCATATACAGTGTGCCAAAAATACACAAAGACGGCACCAAGCCACCTTCAAGACCAATAGTAAATGGAATAGACTCTAACAACCAGGATGGGTGAATACATCGATCATTACTTACAACCGGCAGTACAAGGAACAACTATAGATCAACCTTTTACCTTTTAAAAAAAAATAAACTATAGATCAACCTTGGATAATGGCCACAGCCGATTGTCTCTTCTCTCTATACAATCATTCCACACCATCTAGCACGTGAGGCTGTGAAATGGGGACTCAGAAAACATACTAATCTACCATGTGTACAAAGAAAATACTTAGTGAAAGGACTGGATTTTTGCCTCAAGAACAACTACTTCTGGTACAATAGAGACTACTACTTCCAACGTACAGGAGTAGCAATGGGAGCTAAATTTGCCCCGAGCGTTGCAGGCCTCTTTATGGCACAATGGGAGGAAGAAGTTGTCTTCTCAAATCCCAAATGAATTAATCATCTTTTAGACGCTACATTGATGATATTTTCATCCTATGGAAAGGAGAGGAACAAGGATTGGCACTCTTCCTGGAAAATCTCAACCAAAATGATGGAAACATAAAACTAACCTGGGATATCAGTGAGAAGACAATCACATTCCTAGACTTAGAAATTACACAAGAAAATCAAGTCATTTCAACAAACACATTTCAAAAATGTAGACAGCAATAGCTACCTACTCATTGAAAGTTGCCACCACAAAAACTGGTTGTGCAACATACCAAAAGGACAACTAATGAGATTAAGACGAAACTGTACACAAATAGATACATTTACATCCCAGGCCAATCGCATAGGGAAGAGATTTATCAAAAAGGGCTACAATCCCAAAATAATTGAAGAAAATATAAAAACAGTGGTAGAAATGAATCGTAGTGATCTACTAAAAGAAAAGAACAAACGAGAGCATACTCTGGATAGAGTCCCCATCATTCTGGACTACAACATACAACACAAAGTGGAACAAATCATAAAGAGACACTGGAGTGTCCTATCAGACACCCAATTGTATAAAATACTACCACAAAATCCCAATTTTATATATAGAAGAGCCCTTGCCCTCCGGGACAAACTTGTAAAGAATATACCAAATCCTCCAACTAAAAGCCTTACCTTCTATACTGGAAAAGGTTTCTTTCCATGCAAGCGCTGCTATGCCTGCAAAAGAACTAAGAAACCAAATGAGAAAAATTCAAGTTTACTGCAAACAGCACAGGCAATACATATGACATAAGGGAATTCATATGTTGCAATACGGAAGGAGCTGTATATATGCTAGAATGTGGCTGTGGATTACAGTATGTAGGACGCACAAAGAGACTTAAGAATCAGAATAAAAGAACATGTACAAAACATTTAAAATGGTTTTGATAAACACAATGTGTCCAAACATTTTTTATTACACCATAATAAAGATCCAACACATTTGAGATTTTGGGGACTTGAACCTTACACCAGACACTGGAAAGGAGGGCACAAAGTAAGAACATTTAGCCAAATGGAATCCAAATGGATTTTCCTATTGGACACCTTTTGTGCCCCGGGGACTCAATGTGGAATTCGACCTAAACTGTTTTCTCAGTGATTTTTGAATGAATTTGTAAATTTAGTTTTACCACCCCCCTTCTCCCCTTCCTGAAAGTGGCTCTTAAATAATAATTTTTCTCTATCAATTTCCCTCTCTATTAATTTTCACTGCACAGCATAATTTTATTTATATGCCAATTGTACCACGTCCGTGTCATTTCCGGTACTAGGACAATTTTGAATTCATTTTTAACTTTGCTTTATTCCATAAATTGATTTAAACCCCTTTTTTAACCTATTTTAATAAGTTCAGCAATGATATATTTTACACATACAAGTTCGTATAATTTTTTTAATACTTTATTCGTCTAACACTAAGGACGTAATCGTCCTTTGCTTTTTCTTCAATATACCAACCAACAAAATGGCCGCGCCCAGTGATGTAAACAAACCCACAGTAACATGGCCACAATAAAACTTCCTGGAATTAGACTTCAGGAAAATGGCCGCCGTAACGTAATTAAATACACCAATTTAAGGACCTCTCCATTGCTTGTTTCTCATCCCCTGATGAAGTCACGTGACCTGTGACGACACGCATAGGGACAGTGCAAGCACCGGAGGTGACGCGGACGAGCTCTGCGCTCGTATCTGACACACTCATTTTTAACTTGCCAAATGTGAGTACTTGTGATTTGTTTTTAAATTTACATTCTATTGAAACAATATCACACTGTTTTGGGATTCCTTAGTTTTCCCCCCAAACTTCTTTGCATATTACCTTGGAGTTTCCACGGCCAGAGGGTTCGCCCTCCCCATTCCATACAAGGCAGCAGACCACCCCAGGCTCCAGAGGACCATCCGGACAGGAGGGGGTTGGACCTACAGAAGGGTCTTTTCTATATATGCTGTAACCTCACAGCAGTGAGGTAAGGGGCCATCTAAACACCACGGAAATCACAGCTTGGCGTGGACAAGCACGAAGTTTCTAATCATCCATCACCCAACACTGATCACAGCACTGCTACTCAGTCCACAAGGGATTCCCCTACTCTTGGACTTTCTTTGTAGCAATACCTTTTTGCTTTGATGCACGATTTAACCTTCTTTCACAGTATATAAAAGGACAGTCATTTTACTGCAAGGAACACCCCCCTTCCTAATTTTTCCCTGTTACTGCTTAGAATATGCAATTTTCTATGTAACAGACCCATGCACTTTAGCACCCCACCGGCAATATAGGTACTGCTTAGTACCATTCCCTTCACAGCTTTATGCACTTTTATATAATTTATTTTTGTCTCAATTATTTAATTTACTATTCTGTGTCACAGATTATTTTGCACTTTTGCACTTTAACATTACTACAGCACTTGCTGGTAATATTGGCACTTTATTAAGGCACAATTTTTGATGTTTTATGTGTATAATATTTATGGATGCTAACTTCTAGGAATTTATTGAAAAGAAGCAATATTGACACAGCACATCATACACTATTTTCATCAGCTCAGCACTACTTTCACATACTCATTCACACTAAAGGATTCGGATATCACCTTTCAGTGCTTTGAAGCAAATGACCTTTCGATCACTCATATTGCAGTAGCGCGGAATTACTTCCTATACACAAAAATCCTCCCTTGCTCTATCCAAAATAAAAATAAAAGTTTTGCCTATAGATCCACTTTAAGGCCTCTTTCAACTTTCACACCTATATATTTCATGTTGCTTGTCATCCTATTTTTATTGGGTCTGCTTTATATACAGTGGCTTGAAAATATTTATACCCCTTGACATTTTTGAACATTGTCATGTTGCAACCAAAAATGTAAATTTTTATTTTATTGGGATTTTGTGTGCTAGACCAACACAAAGTGGCACATAATTGTGAAGTGGAAGGAAAATGATAAATGGTTTTGAAATTGTTTTACAAATATGTAAAAAGTGTGGTGTGCATTTGTATTCAGCCCCCTTTAACTCCGATGCCCATAACTAAAATCTAGTAGAACAAACTGCCTTCAGAAGTCACCTAATTAGTAAATGGAGTTCACCTGTGTGAAATTTACACTCTGTATAAATACAGCTGTTCTGTGAATCCCTCAGAGGTTTGTTGGAGAACCTTATTGAACAAACCGCATCATGAAGGCCAAGGAACACACCAGACAGGTCAGGAATAAAGTTGTGGAGAAGTTTAAAGCCGAGTTGGGTTATAAAAAATATCCCATGCTTTGAACAACTTACGGAGCACTGTTCAATCCATCATCCAAAATAGGAAAGAGTGGCACAACTGCAAACCTACCAAGACATGGTTGTCCACCTAACTGACAAGCCAGGCAAGGAGATAATTAATCAGAGAAGCAGCCAAGAGGCCCATGCTTACTCTGGAGGAAATGCAGATATCCACAGCTCAGGTGGGAGAATCTGTTCACAGGACAACTATTAGTCATGCACTCCACAAATCTGGCCTTTATGTAAGTGTTGAGAAAAAAAGCTATGGTTGAAAGAAAGCCACAAGAAGGCCTATTTGCAGTTTGTGAGAAGCTGGTCAGAGTTAATGGGAAGATGGATGGAGCCAAATACAGGGCAATCTTAGAAGAAAACCTGTTGATCTGCAAAACATGTGAGACTGGGGCGGAGGTTCAGCAGGGCAACAAGCCTAAACATAAAACCAGAGCTACTAGGGTTTTTATGGTTTAGATCAAAGCATATTCATGTGTTAGAATGGCCCAGTTAAAGTCCAGACCTAAATCAAATTGAGGATCTGTGTCAAGACTTGAAAATTGCTGTTCGGACACTCCACCCAATCTGACAGCTTGAGCTATTTCAGGGGGGCTGAATACAAATGCGTGTTACACCACACTTTTCAGATATTTTGTATAAAAAAAATTATTGAAAACAATTTATTTTCCTTCCACTTCAAAATAATGTGCTACTTTGTGTTATAGCTCATAAAATCCCAATAGAAAAAAATTGTTTTTGGTTGTAACATGGCAAAATGTGGAAAATGTCAAGTGGTACGAATACTTTTTTAAGGCACTGTATAATGTATATATGCATTGTGATGTGATGTGTTGTGAAAAGTCTTTAGGCACCTTTTTATTAGATCAGTGTACATTGAGGAGCCTGTGGAAGTCGAAATGAATTGAAATGTATGATGTGGCAACAGAGCATTAAATTCATGAAAAAAATGCATGGAAACTGAAGCATGCGGTGTAAAGCCAGCTTAAAGGCTTACTTAAAATGCAATTTTTGAGTAATAGTCTGAACTTTTAAACTAAAATAACAGTTTACTGTTTGTAGCGATTTTTGTCCAAGCCCCATGTATAATCACAGATTTTTCTTATTTTGTAGTTTAATTTACACTTGACTGGTGACATTCATGCTATTACAGCAGCCAATAACTTGCTGGCAGCTGCCATAGATGCCAGGATTCTGCACGAGAACACTCAATCAGACAAGGTAATCCATTACTTTTGTGGATGGATCTACAGCCATTGCTTTTCTTCCTTGGTACACAAAGTAAAATGTTATATTTTCTATCTGTGGCCTGTAGTATGTAAAATATTATTATATTTTTTATTGCATGTTGTGTATGCCCTAATAGTTCTTTTTTTGTTTTTTTGTTTGAAGTCTGACAACACCGCTGTACAAAAAATTCTTTGTTTTTCAGGCTTTATATAGTAGACTTGTTCCTTCCATAAATGGGGTCAGAAGCTTCTCTCCAATCCAGATTGCTCGTTTAAAGGTAAGTTTAGCAATTGTCCTTTAAATCGCGACTGAGCTATGAATGGTATCTTTGTATACAGTATAATATAATGAATTAGAATACCAACGCACGCAAATGCATATTTGAGTGCAGGAACACACCGCTATATCCACTTGAGAATGTCAGATTGTTCCTTTCCCTTGGTTTTACATACATCAAACACAATATAAGATTTCCAGCCTTCTGAGCTACAATGCTCCAAGATTTTTGGGTTGACACAGCCTTTGCTGTCATTTGCAGTTGGCAGCGATGATGTCTGATACATTTCTGTAATCTTACTGTTCTTCTTTGAAATATAGTTGGCTTTTAAATGGGTTTCACCCTTGGCTTAAAGTTATATCTTGGCCAAAACGTTTATTACTCTTTGGTCCATGGACCGACACAGCTTCTCTATTGACAAAGTGGGTATTATCCGTTAGGAGTGACTAGGCAGAAAAACTTGTAAAAAGTGTCCTGTGGACGAAAAGTGCGGACCCTCTGGGTATAACCTCTCAGTCTGCATCTCGCAGATCAGTTTTTTTCTGTCTAGCAAGGAGTAGGACATGGCTCCCTTCGGGCCCATTGGTCCGGGGGAAAAAAGAGAGCTATCTATATCTATCTATATCTATCTCTATCTATCTCTATCTATATCTATCTATATCTATCTATATCTATCTATATCTATCTATATCTATCTATATCTATCTATATCTATCTATATCTATCTATATCTATCTATATCTATCTATATCTATCTATATCTATCTATATCTATCTATATCTATCTATATCTATCTATATATATATATATATATTTATTTTTCATTTGTTTCCTGCGATCTTCGATCGACTGGGTGACAGGCTGGATCCTCGATCCTTGTAGTCTCTCCAGTTTCGGCCATTGAGCGTGTGCCGACCCTAGCTACGCGCTGGGTTTTCCACGACATGCCCGTCGCTCCACGGGTGGCCAGTGAGCCTACGCTCCAAGGCTTGCATCGGACCGCTCAGCTTCGGCTGACCTTACGGCCGAGTCGCAGCAGCCTGTCCGGTGAGCGTCATGCTCCAGGGCATACATATGATCGTCCCTTTTGGGTCCAATCACAGCATGCCTGGCCAACAGTCACTTTCCGTGCGCGGACGATGATCTGTTTGGAATGTCTTCCAGCATAATACATGCAGGATAGGTAAGTAAAACTCCCCTGCCTCGGCTGGGTGATTTAGCTGGACATTCCTGGAGAGATCAAGTAAGTGGTTGTGGCCCCTTTCTTCCCTTTCTCCCTGCCTTTCCCTCCTCCCTGGGCTTCTAGCTAAAGGGTGCTGGGGGTCACCTAAGGGGTCCCACTGGAGCGGGGCTGGCTGTAACTAACATTTAAAAGAAATGTCATTTCTGCGTGTGTGTGCGTGTGTGTGTGTGTGTGTGTGTGTGTGTGTGTGTGTGTGTGTGTGTGTGTGTCCTTCCTCCTCCATGCTGTCGGTGGCCATTTTGAGGTGGTCCATGCCAAGTTTGGCCTCTTGTGACTGCCCGGCGGCCATCTTCCTGTGGTTCGGCCACACCCACTGGCCCCTGTCAGGTGATCGGTGGCCATGTTTGTCAACCCTGTATGTATAGATTGCCATTCGGCAGCCATATTTTTGTGGGCTATGGCTGCTTGACCTCTATCTTCGGCTCCGCGGCCATTTTCTTGGAGCCCACATTATCTTCCATACAGACGTTTTTGGCAGCCATTTTGCGAGAGCCTCCGGCCTCTAGGGTGCATTACACTGGCGCGAAAATTCACACAGCAAGTGCTGATAAAAGAAGCAGACTGACACAGCAGCAGAGGGACAGCATCACAGGCGCAGCACACGGCAGCATAGCAGTAACTGTCCAGGGTGGTGAGTCCTCTGGGTGACCCAGCCTCTCTGCAGCACAGGAGGGTGGCCTATTGATATCTTGCCCTGGAGCCCTGTGGGTGTCAGCGTGTGGTCAGCATGGCATCTGAGCCAGATGTCTTCTCCCCTGAAACACCAGATTTAGCAGCTGGTGTCCCTGAGGTGTCTATGGACGCTATGTCGGCAATCCTAGAGGCGTTTGCTGCCAGGGTGGAAGCAGCACACGGGAATACAGGGGGTAATAAACGCCCCCGTCCCCTGCAATCTTCTGGGGATATTTCTGATGCAGAACCAGGTCCAGCTACGGCTCATGGCCCAGATTCTGATGCATCAGAGACTGCAGACCGTGACCGATCGGACAGTGAGGAGGACTCCAAGTCCAGGTCAGTACGCGAGACGGGTTTGGTATCTGACCTTATTACTGCAGTGCTGGATACGCTAAAGTTGGAAAATACTGCAGAAGTAGCAGATACTCCAGTCCCCTTTTGGGTTTCGTAAACCTGCCCGCACTGCTAAGGTGTTCCCTTGTGTGTCTTATTTTGACAAACTCTTATACAAGGAATGGGAGAACCCACTGAGGGTCTTTACAGCCCCAAAGAGGTTTGCAGTACGGTACCCCTTTAAGGAGAGTTTTCTGAAGATATGGACCTCTCCCCCTATAGTGGACCCTTCGGTGTCCAGACTTAATAGAGCCACCACTATTCCAGTAGAAAGGGCTCCTGTTTTCAAGGACCCTGTGGATAAGAAGGCTGAAGCACTCGCTCGCTACCTATACTCAGTGGTAGGCTCGGCAGTACGCCCGGCATTGGCGGGGGCCCTAGTGTCTCAGACACTTACTGAATGGGCAAAATTGCTACTCCAGGGGTTAAAGGAGCGAGATGCTCCTCCTAATGAGATAACTTTGGCCGACCAGTTGGTCCAGGGCCTTAAGTTTGTCTGCGAGTCAGACATGGATACTATTCCCCTGCTGTCAAGAGCTTCGGTTTATGCAGTAGCAATACGCCGCCTGATCTGGCTAAAGGGCTGGTCTGCGGACCAGACTTCCAAGAAAGCCCTGTTGGATCTGCCTTTTAAGGGCGACAGACTTTTTGGGGCTTCTCTGGATGACATCATCAAGGATGCCACAGGAGGTAAAAGCACTTTGCTTCCCCAAACTAGCAAGGGTAAGGGGCCCTGCCAAGGGCAAGGGCCCTCCTTTACTGCACGCAAGCGGTTTTTTCGCCCCCTTAAGGCGACAGGGAAAAGACCCCAGGCCGATAAAGCGCCTGCCCAAGGACAAAAGCGTCCTTGGTCCCGCAGACCCAACAAGCCTGCGGACAAATCTGCGTCCACATGAAGGTCCGCCCCCACCCAGCTCTCGGGTGGGGGGACGTCTTCGCAAATTCGCGACTCAGTGGACTGCTTTAGTCTCCGACAGGTGGGTTTGCGAAGTAATCTCCTCAGGCTACAAGATAGAATTTCTCTCTTGTCCACCGGACAGATTCATCACCTCCAATCTCCAGCTACTACCGACCCGTCGGGAGGCCCTGTATGGGGCGGTCCAGGGTCTACTGGAACGCGGGGTAGTTATTCCAGTTCCAGAACAGGAATGGGGTCAGGGTTTTTACTCAAATCTGTTCATTGTGCCGAAGGAGGGGGTTCGGCCAATCTTGGATCGCAGAGCCCTCAATTGCTTTGTGAAAGTACAAAGATTTTGGATGTTGTCGGTTCGATCTGTAGTCACGGCTCTCCATCCGGGGGACTTTCTGGCCTCCTTGGACATCAAGGACGCATACCTGCATGTCCCCATATACTCCAGACACCAGAGGTTTCTGCGATTTGCTATCGGGAAGAACCACTACCAGTTTGTGGCCCTCCCGTTTGGCCTTACCTCAGCACCCAGGACGTTCACCAAGGTGCTCGCTCCGATTCTGGCACTTCTAAGACAGCGGGGTATCGCTATCACAGGTTACTTGGACGACCTTCTGCTGAAGGCCCCTTCAAGCTCAGAATTAGAGGTAAGCGTGTCCATTACCTGTCAGACTCTTCGAGACTGTGGTTGGATACTAAACACGCAAGAGTCAGTATTGGTGCCCATTCAACGCCTAGTGTACCTGGGGTTGATTCTGGATTCCTCAGAGGCAAAGGTATTCCTCCCTGTGGAGAAGTTGCAGACCCTCCGGGCTGCAGTACGGCAGCTGACTTCCAGGAATTAGTCGTCACTCCGTTTTTGCATGCGAGTGTTGGGCCTCATGGTAGCCTCCTTCGAGGCGGTCCCATATGCTCAATACCACACTCGAGTGTTACAGAAGGAATTTCTGTCCAGATGGAACAGATGCCCTTCATCTCTGGATTATCAAATCCGAGTGAGCCACCTAGTCAGGAGATCCCTGGTATGGTGGCTGACAGCACCGGCTCTAATGGCCGGGAAGTCATTTCTTCCGGTTTACTAGATAGTGATCACGATGGACGCCAGCCTTACAGGTTGGGGGGAGTCTGGGGTGTCCAGTCGGCGCAAGGTCGCTGGACCCCAGAGGAAGCCCTCCTGCCGATCAATGTCCTGGAGATTCGGGCGATCAAGCTGTGCCTCTTCAAATGGTCTCAGAGACTGCAAGGGCGTCCAGTCAGGATCCAGTCAGACAACGCCACAGCGGTGGCATATGTCAATCCTCAAGGAGGAACAAGAAGCTCCGCTGCAGCATCGGAGGTTGCTCGCATCCTGAAGTGGGCAGAGAAGAGCGTACCGGCACTATCGGCCGTGTACATTCCGGGTGTGGAAAACTGGCAGGCGGACTACCTGAGCCGCCAGATGCTGGACCAGGGAGAATGGTCCTTACACCCGGAGGTGTTCCAACTCCTCTGCCAAAGATGGGGCACACCAGACGTAGATCTTCTGGCTTCCCGACTCAATCGGAAGGTATTGAGATTTGTGGCCCGGTCAAGAGACCCATGGGCAGACGCAACGGACGCGCTGGTAGCATCGTGGGGTCAGTATCGGCTAATCTATGCCTTCCCTCCCTTAAGGCTTCTTCCTCTTCTGCTCCGCAGAGTGGAGGCAGAGGGAATTCCAATGATCCTAATCGCTCCAGATTGGCCTCAGCGTCCTTGGTACGTCGATCTAGTACGTCTGGTAGCAGACGTCCCCTGGCACCTACCACTACGGAAGGACCTGCTATCGCAAGGTCCCATATTCCATCCTGCTTTACAGTCATTGGCTTTAACGGCATGGCTGTTGAGAACCAGGTACTGAGAGACCGGGGCCTGTCAGACTCAGTAATCTCTACTATGAGAAGTGCTCGAAAACCGTCCTCTAGGAAGGTTTATCACCGCACTTGGAGGGCCTACATCTCCATGTGTGAGGAAATGAAATGGCATCCGCGTACCTATTTGGTTTCCAGAATCCTGCTGTTTTTACAGCATGGGGTGGACCAAAGGCTTGCCCTAAGTACGATTAAGGGTCAGATATCTGCCCTGGCTGTTTTTTTTTTTTTTTTTCAGCGACCCCTGGCGACTCACTCTATCGTGAGTACATTTGTGCAGGGGGTTCGACATGTGGCCCCTCCGGTCCGTCCCCCGTTACCTCCGTGGGACTTGAACCTGGTACTCTCGGTGCTTCAGAAGGCACCGTTTGAGAAGAGTAGAGATATTCCCCATGTTGACACTTTCTCAGAAAGTGGTCTTTTTGGTGGCTGTTACGTCAGTTAGACGAGTCTCTGAGCTGGCAGCCTTGTCCTGCAAGGCTCCCTATTTGATTTTCCACAAGGATAAGGTGGTGCTGCGGCCGCAGCCTTCCTTTCTTCCGAAAGTCGTTTCGGCTTTTCATCTCAACGAAGACATTGTACTTCCATCCTTGTGTCCTCATCCGTCAAATCCTAAGGAGTCGGCGTTGCATTCCTTGGACGTTGTCCGAGCTTTGACAGTATACCTATCTGCTACTTCCCTGTTCCTGAAGTCAGACTCACTGTTTGTTTCGGTGGCTGGTCCCAAGAAGGGCCAAGCAGTCTCATCGGCCACCATCTCTAGGTGGATCCGACAGTGATCCTGGCTTACGCCTTAAAGGGTCAGGCGCCCCCCTTTTCTGTCACGGCGCATTCGACCAGGGCAATAGGTGCCTCTTGGGCTTTCCGACATCAAGCGTCTGTTTCCCAACTATGTAAAGCGGCGACTTGGTCGTCCGCTCACACTTTCACAAAATTCTACAAAGTTGATGTAGGTGCATCTTCGGATGCCTCTTTCGGCCGCAAGGTTTTGCAAGCGGCTGTTTAGAGTTGCAACTCCTCCGTTGGAGGTGTGCTGTTTTGGGGTGAAGTTTATTTTTATGCTGTTACCACCCCTCGTTTTTTCTGACACTGCTTTGGGACGTCCCACTTTGTCAATAGAGAAGCTGTGTCGGTCCATGGACGAAAGAGTAAATAGGATTTTTTACTCACCGTAAAATCCTTTTCTCTGAGTCCATGGACCGACACAGCACCCACCCCTCCTTAAGTTTGTACTGCTTTTTGACGAACTGATCTGCAAGATGCAGACTGAGGTTATACCCAGAGGGTCCGCCCCCCTGGGCGGTACTGTAGAAGGTGTGATGCAACACTTTTTACAAGTTTTTCTGCCTAGTCACTCCTAATTAACGGATAATACCCACTTTGTCAATAGAGAAGCTGTGTCGGTCCATGGACTCAGAGTATGGAGGGTTTAGAACCACTGTCAGTGTTTTTTTTTTTTTTGTTGTTTTTTTTCTTTTTGTCTGTGTCCCCATGGGAGATAAATTCTCTGGTTATTAATATTACCAGGAATAAAATTAAGGGTAAATACTTAATTTCCAATGTGTTCAGAACAGGAATAGGTGTTTTCTTCACATTGGAAAATAAGTCCTCTTTCTGTTGAGACTACAAGAAGGGAAGTCTCCCTAATGGGTAAAAAGATGGTAAAAAATTGACACCTTTCCCTACTGTTGTCCCAAAAAAACAACAAAAAAAAAAACGTTTTTTCTCCTAAATAAAACATGAGGGGAAATCCCCCTAAAAGGGTCAGCTTTATTGGTGTCTTTGCCCTGACATTCTAGCCCCCAAACTATCCAAGTAGCAAAATGGGGGGGGGGGGAGTTGGGACTTTAAGTGAGGCCATAGGCGTGGGACTTTGAATGAGGCCATAGGCCTGGTAAGGCCATGTGCCTCCATCCCTGTTAATTAGAAAAAAAATAAAAAACGAAGCAAAAATACAGCCATATAGGTGTCGGAGTGCAATGGGGGGGGGATTGTGTTTTGGCTGGAGTTGGTTTAATACAGTGGGTGTTTAAAAAATAAAAAAAGATTTGCATTCTTGCTTCCGCATTCTTTTAGTGTGCATTGGTGGCATTTTTACTTGTACAGTGCAAGAGTTAGGATCCTTTCTCAGTTTGCCCACAAGATGTGCTCCATACTTAAGGTATAACTAAAAAAAAATGTAAGGGTATTTAGAACATCTGGTTAATTCTTATCGCGGTCTGTGCCCATGTTAGGGAAGTTTACGATCCCTGTTTTTCTTTACCATTATCACTGAAAGTGAAAGTAAAACAAATCCCAAATTTTAGCGGGATTTTCCAGTAGAACACTGGTTCTTGTGGCAACTGCAGATTTCTTCTTAAGCCCGGTTTTGGCTATGGGACAGAAAAAAAAGAATCTCTCCAATGGGGAACAGATAGGAAAAAAGTCTTTAAAAGAAGACTGCTAGAACCAGCTGTGCTGATTTACTAAAATTTCCAAAATTCCAATAATTCCAACCATAAGGTGTTTATTTTCAGTATCAGATACTGGGTGCTAAGAGATGTGTTTTGTTGTACACATCTTTGAGTGAAAAGAGACATTATTGATGAGTATAGCTAATAAGGCTCCTTATTGTACTATCTGTGCTTGCAGTATGAGTCATGAAATAAAAATATAGGTTGTTTAGGGTTTGTGGGTGAGTGCTATATAATGAAAGCATTATGGCTTTACAGTTTTAATGGTACCTCTAGAGACTACAGTCTGCCGGTCTGACTCCATATGTCTGGATTGAGTTCCTTGACTTTCAACCCTGCTTTCTCATTAATCAAATGCTGAATATTATTTAGTCATGTACAACATAGTTTACATATAACGAAGGACCTAGTTGGCTCATTACTGACATATTTTCTAACCTGGGAAACAGGATTATTAGCAGCCACTAGGTGGTAGTAGATCCATTAACACATTATCATTGAATAAACCATGTGTTTGGACCTTGCCTTTTAAAACAGGACATGGGTGTGTTGCATGCTGCCTGGCAGTTAATTTTAACAGGGGACATTGAAGGCAAAATATTTTTGTGGAATGGTTTCAATTATCCCAGCATCCTGACCTCACTAACATGCTTTTGTCAAATGTTACATGCTTCAGAAATGTAACATTCACTGTAACCACTGTATGTGCAGGCTTCTGCTAGTTTTGCTAGTCATGTTAGTCTTTTATAACTGCTGGTGAAGATACTGGAAAACATTATCGATCAGTAAATATTTTTCTAGGACAATGAAGACCGTTTTTCCTCTTTGTTCCATTTGAGGATGTCAAAGACTCACAGAAATCCTAATCCCATAATATTGGCCTGCTAGTTTTGTCTAGCTCTTGGAAGCCTCACCCTAATATGAGCACATATAGCTAATGTAGAGCTTAGATAAAGTCTTACTTCCACTATTTTAATGCTTCTGCATCAAAACAAAGTCTCTTCTTGCCACATTGGATTGGTTGAGAGGCAGATGAAGGTCCATTAAAGCAGAATAAAACCCTGTTTATTTTTCTTATGGGCCCCCTGGGAGATTTTTGGCATAATGTGCTAGTATGCACCACATATTGGCACACTGGCAGAATTGCCTGTCGCACAAATCCCTGCATTTGGTCCAGGGCACTTCCATCTTTTCCTGGTCTAACTTTTGGGCTTGCTCTGTTCGGGCTGCTTGAATGGCTTGGCCATGATGACATCACTCCCTCGCATGTGCACAGGAGTCGCATCATCAAGGCACGTTGTGCCATAAATCTACTCTGCGTTGCACATGTGTGGCTCAGTGTACGTTACCACCGACTGTCATAAACGCTTCACCCTATCTGAGTCCACTAGCATCTCTTCTGGCACCAAAAAAATATCCCACGCTTTGAACATCGCATGGAGCACTGTTCATGCCATCATCCAAAAGTGGAAAGAGTATGGCAAAACCACAAGGACAAGACATGACCCTCTGCCTAAACTGACAGGCTGAGCAAGTAGAGCATAAATCTGAAAAGCAGCCAAGATGCCCATGGTAACTCTGGAGGAGCTGCAGAGATCCACAGCTCAGGTTGGAGAATCTGTCCACAGGACAACTATTGGTCGTACACTCCACAAATCTCGCCTTTATGGAAGAGTGGCAAGAAGCAAGCCATAAGTCCCATTTGCAGTTTGCGTGGTAGCCATGTGGGGGACACAGCCAACCATGTGGAAGAAGGTGCTCTGGTCACATGAGGCCAAAATTGAACTTTTTGGCCTAAAAGCAAAACGCTATGTGTGGTGGGAAACTAACACTGCGCAACACCCTGAACATCCCCACTGTGAAACATGGTGGCGGCAGCAATCTTAGAAGAAAACCTGTTTGTCTGCAAAAGACTTGAGACTGGGACAGAGGGTTACTTTTCAGCAGGACAATGACCCTAAATACAGCCAATGAAATGGTTTAGATCAAAGCATATTTATGTGTTGGAATGGCCCAGTCAAAGTCCAGACCTAAATCCAATTGATATGTAGGCTTGAGCTATTTTTCATAGAAGAATGGGCAAAAATGTCACTCCCTCCTAGTGTGGAAAGCTGGTAGACCCAAAAAGACTTGCAGCTGTAATTGTAGAACCACCTTCCGCTGCATAGTATTGGCTCGGGGTGGCTGATTACAAATGCACGCCACACTTTTCAGATATTTTGTAAAAAATTAATTTTTCCTCCTTCACAATTATGTGCCATTTTGTGTTGGTCACAAAAATCCCCACAAAAAATACATTCACGTTTTTGGTTGTAACATGACCAAATGTGGAAAACTTGGGGTATAAATACTCCTTTTTTTTTTTTTTTTTTTTAAGGCACTGTATATAAAAGCATTGAGCTGAATGGATAACTATACTTAAAAGGGGTCTAGTTAGAATATAACAAATTGCTTTAAGCCTTCCATATAAGCTGATATATTTTTTATTTTTTATATATATTTTAGTTCGGCCTCTCCAGGCATTGGGCACAAGCCTTTCATTTGTAGAGACTATCAATCTCTGTGCAAAGAGTCAATGCTCATTGAAAACATCTCAAGGTTTTCCCAGACATGCTGAAAGCTGCACCTCCACTTCCCTTCAGATTTCGATTTTGCTCATCAGATTTCTAAAATTCCAGATTTTCTTATTGAAAAGTGCAGGAGGGGGCAGGTCAAAGTGTTACACTTTGAAATTTACGCATGTGAGTGCACTGTGATTTAGGGCTAACAGAGCACTTGCGAACACATTAAATATACACTCACCGCCCACTTTATTAGGTACACCTTGCTAATGGATTGGACCCCCTATTGCCTTCACAACTGCCTTTAATTCCTTTGTGGCATAGATTCAACAAGGTGTTGGAAGCATTCCTCAGTTTTTGGTCTATATTGACGTGATGGCATCACGCAGTTGCTGCAGTTTTTTTGTCTGCACATCCATGATGCAAATCTCTCGTTCCACCACTTCCCAAAGGTACTCTATTGGATGGGGGCCATTGGAGTACAGAACTATTTTTCATGTTCAAAAAAACATTTTGAGATTTGTGACATGGTGCATTATCTCTTGCTGGAAGTGGCCTTAGAAAACAGGTAAACTGTAGCCATAACGGGATGGACCTCGTCAGCAAAAATACTCGGGTAAGCAGTGACATTAAGCCGATCCCCAATTGGTACTAAGGGGCCCAAAGTGTTCCAAGAAAATATCCCCCACACCATTACTACACTACCAGCCTGAACCGTTGATACTAGGCAGGATGGATCCACGCTTTCATGTTTACACCAATGTCTGACACTACCGCCTGAATGTTGCAGCTGAACTCGACTCATACGACCAGGCAACATTTTTTCAATATTCTGTTTTCCAATTTTGGTGAGCCTGTGCGAATTTATAGCCTCAGATTCCTGTTCTTAGCTGACAGGAGTTGCACCTGTTGTGGTCTTCTGCTTCAAGGTTCAATGGTGTTCTGCATTCAGAGATGGTATTTTACAGACATGGGAGTAAGTCACACATGTGCAAGTCTCAAGTCTTAACCTGCAAGTCCCAAGTTACTGTGACGAAAAGCAAGCAAGTCAAGTTGAGTCCCTGCTAGAAGTCAAGCAAGTCAAGTCATTTATTTTGGTCAAGTCACAAATCAATTAAAAATACTGATCTACCCCATACTGTATAAAAATAATAGGAGGGATAACAATAAATAATATTGGTTATGTGCCCGTGCCTCACTGTGCCCGTCAGCCGTGTACCTGATCGGCGGCATCCCGGCGGCCATTCCAGTATTCAAAAGCCGCGCCTCCTCCTCGTCTGTGATAGGCGGAACACTCCATTTCCCAGCATTCAGTGTTCCGCCTATCATGGACATCTGCTCATCCTCAGAACACAGACGAAGATGAGAGGATGTCCGTGATAGGCTGAACACTGCCTGCTGTGAAATTGAGTGTTCCGCCTATCACAGACGAGGAGGCGCGGCTTTTGAACACTGCAATGGCCGCCGTCTGTCTGCATGACACGCTGATCAGGTAGGCAGACGGCGGCTTGCGGTTAGTGTTAGTGGTGCCAAATCATTGCAAGTCATATAGTCAAAGTCAAGTCGAGTAATTTATTGCATTCTTTCAAGCAAGTCGCAAGTCCTCAAACAGGTGACTTAAGTCTGACTTAAGTCAAGTCATGTGACTCAAGTCCCCCACCTCTGGTATTCTGCATACCTTGGTTGTAACGAGTGGTTATTTGAGTTACTGTTGCCTTTCTATCATCTCAACCAGTCTGCCCATTCTCTGACATCAACAAGGCATTTTTGTCTACACCACTGCCGCTCACTGGATATTCCAAACCTTTAATCTTCTTCTGGTAAAGCCATTCCTTTGTGCATTTGGCTAGCAGACGCCCGAAGGTTTTGTGCCAATATTGACTTATTTGGAACTGTTGATGATTCCCTCTTCCTTGACTAAGGCCCCTGTTCCAGCTGAAAAACAGCCCAAAGCATGATGCTGCCACCACCATGCTTCACGGTGGGTATGGTTCTTTTGTTGATGTGCAGTGTTTTATGTCTTTTGAAATTGTGGCAAAAAAGTTCAACCATCAGGCCATAACACTTTTCCCACATCCTTTCTGAGACTTCAGATGTGTTTTTGCTGACGTGGTTTCGGTCTCTGAATGGACGAGAGAGATGCATTATTATCTTGTCCTTGCTGAGATGGCAAAAATCCATCCGAAAAGATATCCATTACCATTTACCACCAAATGAAAGCCCAATTTGTCCTGGAAAAAAATAAAAGGTAATAATCCACCTGGATGCACAAAGTAATTGCTATGTACAGTTTCACGAACACATGTTGAAATTGCAAAATTGGGCTTGGGCATTTAGATTTGTTTTGCCCTTAAGCGTGAAGGGGTTAAAGTTTCACCTTAATGCATCCTATGTATTAAGGTAAAAACTTCTGTCACTGACCTGAGCCCCATGTTTCCCACAACGGAGACGCGCACTTCCCCTCTGCCCGTTTTCTCGGCTCTTGATTGGATAGATTGATAGCAGCAGAGCCATTGGCTCCCACTGCTGTCAATCAAATCCAATGATGCAGGCTCCAGGGGGCGGGGCCGAATCGCCATTCTGAGTCTATGGATGCAAATGCTGGACTCGAGAGTGCGCCCGCAAGGTAACCCCCTAGGAGAGCGCTTCTCCTAGGGGGTTATATGATGCGGGGAGGAGCTTCCAGCATTGAGGATCGGGGCCACTCTGTGCAAAACAAACTGCACAGTGGAGGCAAGAATATGTATGTTATTTTTAAAAAAAGGACCCAGCTGATTAGCATTTGATAGCCACTTCTAGAGCTCTGTTCTCACTAGTAGGCTTTGTCCTTCATACTTTTCTTCATACTTTTCTTCATACTTTTCTGGTTGTGACCTCGCTTTGTGTCAAACCATGTCTGACCTTAATCCAGAAAAAAAAGATGTACCTGCTGCTGGAGTTGATCCATCGAGGAGATGGCTGAAGTGTTGAATTTCTGCTGTGAAGCCTCCCTTCTTTTTTGCCACAAGTGTCTCATGCCAGTCCACATGTGTAAGACACCTTTTGCTAAAGTGCTGGACTGCTGATCCCTTGTGTAAAATAAAAGTGAAAATGCATGGCCTCCAGGGGAAATCATTTATTTGGACCAGCTCCTGTTGCCCTCATCAAGAATATTGGTGTTTTTTTGTTACATAGTTACATAGTAGGGTTGAATAAAGACACCAGTCCATCCAGTTCAACCTGAGTGAGTGTGGGTGCGTGTCTACAATTCTCCAATCCCTGTACATTGTATCTCATTATATTTTTTTTTGCGGTACCCATATAGCGCCATCAATTTACACAGCACTCCACACATACATCGCACACTCACATTGGTCCCTACCCTCAAGGAACCCACAATTCAAGGTCCCCAACTCACATTCATATACTTGGGCCAATTTTTGACAGAAGTCAATTAACCTACCAGCATGTCTTTGGAGTGTGGGAGGAAACCGGAGTACCCAGAGGAAACCCACGCAGGCACAGGGAGAACATGCAAACTCCAGCCAGGTAGTGTTGTGGTTGGGAAACTGAGGAATGCTTCCAACACCTTGTTGAATCTATGCCACAAAGGAATTAAAGGCAGTTGTGAAGGCAAAAGGGGGTCCAACCCATAAGCAAGGTGTACCTAATAATAAATTGGCCGGTGAGTGTATATTTAATGTGTTCGCAAGTGCTCTGTTAGCCCTAAATCACAGTGCACTCACATGCGTAAATTTCAAAGTGTAACACTTTGACCTGCACTTTCCAATACTAAAACCTGGAATTTTAGTATTGTTAAAAAGAAAATGTGCCGATTTACCTTTATTTTAGTGGTTAGAAGCTTAAGGAACAGACTTCACTCCCCCCACCCCCCCCCCCCATCTGTTGTGAAATGTTGACCAATTTTTGTTGACCCACTTGAAGCTTGGTTCCCTGTTTAGACTGCAAGGTGTAGCACTGTCTGCCAGATCCTTTGGCAAAAACCTTCCTATGCATGAAGGTGTTCCCATCTCTAGTCGGGGGGGATGTTTGTTAACCACTTCAGGCCCCAGTGCCATTTCTTTTTCGTACATCACGGGACACAGAGCGACATAGCCATTACTATGTGGGTTATATAGATTACCTTCAGGTGCTGGCACTGGCAACTTCCAAAACAGGAAGTACCCTCCCCTATATAAGCCCCTCCCATCCAGGAGTACCTCAGTTTTTTGCCAGTGTCTAAGGTGTTGGCCAAGGTTAACATGTATTCATCTGGGCTTGTGTACAGGTTCTATTGGGCCTTGGCAAGCTATTCCGGATCCGACCAAAAAAGCTTCATAGCTAAACGGTCGGTACCCGGGCCTTGCAGAGAAGAGCAAGGTTTTGCCTGTAATGCCTCTCTTAGGAGGGCTGGACCCTGGGATCCAGAGCTCTGGTCATACCCACGACCAAGATGTTATCTGTGCAGGGTGCTATACAGGTCCAGGGGAGTGGAATCCTTGGGAACCCGGTCCCTGAAGGTCTACGTACATTGCCTGCTGTGAAAGGCGAAGTTTTGGCTTCTGTGCCAAACAGAGTCCTGCGGCGGGGAAAAGGTAAGTGGGGGCCCCTCAGGAACTTGATTCTATTGGGGGACCCTCAAGCCTAATATGTCTTTCTGCCTGTTACCTAAACGGTATTCCCGCTAAATAATCTGTAATGCCTAAAACTGCTAATCTTAGAAAATGGTTTTCTCATATAGTAGTTGTAAAAAAAAAAAAAAGACAAGGTGCGGTACCTGTGTTTATCCACTAGAGGCCGCTGTAGAACGTCTTTTTCTGTGGACTATTCCTTCCAGGGTGAAAGTCCAGGCAGATGGTGAGTTCTCTTGTAAGGGAAGCTACTTTCCTCTGTCTTGCTGCCATGTGCTCTTTTTTCATCCCCGGGCCCTGCTGCAAACAGGGACCCTGGCTCCTCTCCCTGTGTTTCCATGGGTGAACGCCGAGGGCGCACACGTGCCCGCGCGCGTGCACACGCTTCTAATATAGGAGACGGGCTGGAAAAGGGGGCGGAGCTTGGCGGATGACGCTCTGTGCGCGCCGCAGCGCTTCTGCGCATGTGCGGGCGTCCCAGCATGTTAAAAACATTTTTTTATGTGAACTGGCTGTGGAGAGACATAGCAAGGGGCTGGTAGCATATAAAGCGGGCATACAGCAGGCGGTTGATGCAGGCATCCCCTAGAGAGGCACATTAGTGGACACCAAGTGATTTATATAGCAGCAAGTTTGCTAGACTATTATCAGTAAGTGGTGTATTGCGGCTGGAATACCTCAGCTTTGGGCTTAGGAATATGCCGCCTAAAGTCTCCGGGTCTAAAACGCCCAGGAAGCAAAAAGGGTCTCCGTCGGGCTCTGAGGATCTTGGGCATGCTTTGGCTGCACCAGTTTCCCCTGAAAAATCAGAGGTTGGGGCCCGTAGGGAACCCTCAGGAGTGCCTGGTACTGTGGCTGTCCTCGGTTCACCTGCTCCGGTGTATGTAACAGAGGAGGCTTTTGCCTCAGCTCTGGGAGGACTGGAGCAAAGATTGGCAGCATTGATCGCTTCTTCCCTACCAGAGAGAAAGCGCGCCCGATCTCCGTCCCCTCCATCAGAGTACCTGTTAGCAGAGCAACAGTCCCATGAAGGGATTGACATGCCTGAAGGGGATCAGGATGAGGATGACTCTGTTTTAGAGGAGTCGACAGTGGAAGAACCATTCTCGGCATCACAAGCTGAAAGATTGTGGGTTCAGTCCCTAACTGACATGGTTCGATCAGCATTTAAAATGCCCCTTGGGGAACCATCAACCACGTCTGTCTCCTCGTTGGGGTCGTTAAAAGCTCCCCAGACTATTTGTTCCTTTCCAATCCATCCATTATTGGAAGGACTTATATACCAGGATTGGGAACATCCTGATATATTTACTCCCCCTAAGAGATTTCCGGTGGTCTATCCCATGGAGGATAAGTTCATCCGAAAAAGGAGTTTGCCTACAGTGGACGCAGCCATCTCTTGTGTTAACAAATCACTGACATGTCCAGTAGACAATGTTCAAATGTTCAAGGACCCAATAGACAAAAAATTGGAGTCCTTATTAAAGTCGGCTTTTTCTACAGCAGGCGTGATTACATAACCAGCAGTGGCAGCTATTGGGGTTTGCCAAGCGGTGAAGGATCAGTTAAAACAGGTCTTAAGGGACTTGCCGGATCAGCAGGCCCATGCCCTGGCTGATCTGCCTAGAGCATTATGCTTTGCGGTTGACGCCATCAAGGATTCAATCCATCAGGCCTCCCGCCTTACGCTGTCTTTAGTACATATGCGTAGACTTATGTGGCTCAAGAACTGGTCTGCTGAGGCTCCCTGTAAAAAGTTGCTAGTTAGTTTTCCATTTCAAGGTGAACGCTTATTCGGCGAGGACCTGGATAAATATATCCAGAAGATTTCCAGTGGTAAAAGTACTCTTACCGGTTAAAAAGAGGTTTAGAGGCCCCTCGTTTAAGAAGCCTACCTCTCCAATCCCTGGGACATCTGCTTCTAAGCAGTTCCGACGGCCTCCTCGGTCAAATCCCGGAGGTAAAAATCAGGGACAATCACAGGGTAACAAAAAACCCTGGGTCCGAAGAGGTACAAAACCACCCTCCAAGTCAAATTTATGAAGGGCTGCCCCCATTCAAACGGGTGGGGGGGAAGACTTCAGTTGTTCGCAGAGACCTGACGGGAGACGATCAGAGACAGATGGGTGCTCTCTGCAGTAACTCAGGGATACAAGCTGAAGTTAAGACTCTCCTCCTTCCCATTTTATGTGGTCAAGCATGCCAAAAGATCCCCTGAAGAGAGGATCCCTCTTGTTGGCATTAAAACAACTATTGCTCCAAGGAGTAATTATGGAAGTGCCTCTGGAAGAGTGGGGGTTGGGTTTTTACTCAAACCTCTTCACAGTCCCGAAACCAAACGGGGACGTAAGGCCCATATTAAATCTAAAGGGGCTAAACAAATTCCTAAATATCCGGACTTTTCGAATGGAGTCGATCCGATCAGTAGCCGCTGTCCTACAAGGAGAGGAATGGTTAGCATCGATCGACATCAAAGATGCTTATTTGCACGTTCCCATCTTTCCAGTCCATCAAAAATTTCTACGCTTTGCAGTAGAAGGGCGCCATTTTCAGTTCAGAGCCTTACCTTTCGGTCTGGCCACAGCACCACAGGTGTTCACAAAAATTCTGGCCCCACTATTGGCCAATCTAAGAACACGAGGTGTGACGATAATGGCATACCTAGACGACTTGTTGTTGATGGACCACTCAGTGGCAAAACTAGAAGTGGTTGTTCACGATACGATCAAGTATCTGGAATCGCACGGTTGGATTATCAACCGAGACAAGTCAGCCCTACAACCAGTCAGAAGTCTGGAATACTTGGGGCTACGGCTGGATTCAGACCAGAGAGATTTTCATGCCTCAAGAAAAAGTATCTTCTTTTGAGGGATTTGGTCCACCTGGTGGATGCAAAAAGAAAGCTGTCCATACGCCTGTGCATGAGGCTGCTGGGGAAGATGGTGGCATCATTCGAAGCTGTGCCCTACGGCCAGTTCCGCTCAAGGAATTTGCAAAGGGCCATACTGTCAGCCTGGAACAAAGTTCAGGCTCTAGACTTCCCAATGTCTTTATCCCCTTCCGTTCGCAAAAGCCTCTGTTGGTGGTTGGTTACCCAGAATCTGCAAAAGGGGAAATCCTTCAGTCCGATTTCTTGGAAGGTGGTCACTACAGATGCCAGCCTCATAGGCTGGGGGGCAGTACTGGAGCAATGGTCTCTCCAGGGCAGGTGGTCGGATGCAGAGAAGGCCCTGCCCATCAAGCTCTTAGAGATACGAGCAGCCCGGTATGCCCTAAAGGCATGGACATCCAAACTTCAAAGTTCCCTTGTCAGAATTCAATCCGACAATGCCACGACTGGGGCATATATCAATCATCAGGGGGGCACCAGGAGTCGCGCAGCCCAGAGGGAAGTAAATCACATCCTCGAATGGGCAGAAAAATATGTCCCATGCATATCCGCGGTCTTCATTCCAGGGGTGGAGAATTGGAAGGCGGACTTTCTGAGTCGCCAACAGTTATGCCCAGGGGAATGGTCCCTTCATCCCGAAGTTTTCCGCGGTGGGGAGCACCGGATGTAGATCTGCTAGCATCCAGATTCAACGCAAAGGTGGACAGATTTGTCTCTCGGACAAGGGATCCTCTAGCTTGCGGCTCGGATGCTCTGGTGTTCCCTTGGGATCAGTTCAAACTGATATATGCATTCCCACCGCCACAATTGTTGCCTCGACTACTCCGCAGAATCAGGATAGAAAAGAAGCCGGCGATCCTGGTGGCTCCAGTGTGGCCCCGAAGAGCGTGGTATGCAGAGATTGTAAAAATGTCTGTGGGGAGTCCTTGGACCCTCCCACGTCACCCGGACCTGCTTTCGCAAGGACCGATATACCACCCTTCCTCACTAGCTCTAGGTTTAACGGCCTGGCTATTGAAGCCCACATCCTAAAAAAGAGAGGCCTCTCTAACCCTGTGGTATCTACCATGATCAATGCCAGGAAACCCGTATCCAGGCAGATTTACTATAGAATCTGGAAAGCGTACATCGCGTGGTGTGAGGCCAGAAAATGGCATCCACGTAAGTACGTGATGGGTAGGATTCTGGACTTCCTACAGTGGGCTGTAGATAGGAAGTTTGCCTTGAGTACTATCAAGGGTCAGATTTCGGCCTTGTCAATATTTTTTCAAAGGCCCTTGGCTTCGCATTCACTAGTCAAATCTTTTATACAAGGGGTGATGCGTATTAGCCCTCCGGTTAAAATTCCCATATGTCCATGGGACCTAAACCTGGTTCTATCGGTTCTACAAAAACAACCATTTGAACCTTTGCGGCACATTTCCTTGGTCCTCCTCACCAGGAAATTGATTTTTTTAGTAGCCATATGTTCGGCTAGAAGAGTGTCGGAATTGGCCGCTATGTCCTGTAAGGAGCCATATCTGGTTATTCATAAGGACAGAGTAGTGTTACGTCCTCCATCCAGCTTTTCTTCCTAAGGTGGTATCGAGGTTTCATTTGAACCAAGATGTGGTTCTTCCTTTTTTTTCCAAACCTAGCTCGGTAGAGGAAAAATTATTGCGTTCCTTGGATGTAGTAAGAGCAGTTAAAGCTTATCTTAAAGCCACTGCTCAAATTCGAAGAACGGATACTTTGTTTATTCTGCCGGAAGGCCCCAGAAAGGGTCAGGCAGTGTCAAAATCCACTTTAGCCAAGTGGATCGACAGGTCATTATGAAAGCCTATGGCTTGAAGAGAAGACTGCCTCCGTTCAAAGTTAGGGCGCACTCCACGAGAGCAGTGGGAACTTCATGGGCAGTGCATCACCAGGCCTCCCTGGCCCAGATCTGTAAGGCCGCAACATGGTCTTCAGTACACACGTTTACTAGGTTCTATCAAGTGGACGTTAGAAGTCAGGAGGATGTTGCCTTTGGGCGCAGTGTGTTGCAGGCTGCAAAAGATCCTCATGTCTGATAGCGCCCAGCTTATGTATGGTGTATCCCTCCCCTCATTTGGGCATTGCTTTGGGACGTCCCACATAGTAATGGCTATGTCGCTCTGTGTCCTGTGATGTACGAAAAAGAAAATAGGATTTTTATAACAGCTTACCTGTAAAATCCTTTTCTTGGAGTACATCACGGGACACAGAGCTCCCACCCCTCTTTTGGGGACACTTATTGCTTTGCTACAAAACTGAGGTACTCCCGGATGGGAGGGGCTTATATAGGGGAGGGTACTTCCTGTTTTGGAAGTTGCCAGTGCCAGCACCTGAAGGTAATATATATAACCCACATAGTAATGGCTATGTCGCTCTGTGTCCCGTGATGTACTCCAAGAAAAGGATTTTACAGGTAAGCTGTTATAAAAATCCTATTTTTTGGTAGCCATTTTAGGTGGCAAAATTGGGATAACGACAATTTTTTCCAGCGCGGTTTTAAAATGGAATCGGGGATCAGCAGCTCCCTTGGGTCTTGGTTTCCTGTGACAGCTGACATCCAGAGCGAAGCCCAGGAGCTGAAACTATCAGCTCTTGGACTTCTGATGCTTTCAGAGTGCTCCATAGGGCTCTATATCTTCTTTGTACATGGGAATTGATCCTTGGGCCATGGATTTTACAGTATATGCTGCTACCCTCAGGTGATTGGACACTGGTAAAAGCTTTGCTGGGATGTTCCCCCTTGATCTTTAATATAGCATTCAACAATTTAAATTGGTGGTCCCTTCACCTCACTGCTGGAAGTTCCTCTAGCTTGTGACACAGTGCTTATTAGACTCCTAACTGTGCACTTCAGGCCACATTCTTTGCTGCCAAAGCAAGTGGATCATTTGCCCCACTCATCTATTGTCTAATGGTCCACAGATGCAGCCACAGGTACTTGGTTAGCTACTGGGTTATTGCAATTCCTTCATACCGGACAAGCTGAACCCCACATGAGGCGGACAGAAATTCCACTGTGACTGTGTGGGCCCTGATGAAACTCGAACCTGAGTCTCCTTCCTGTAACTTGAAAATCCACAACACCTAGCCCTTGGTACCCTGCAGGTCTTGGACTGCCTATAGGTCATCTTCCTAACATTATGCTTTATGGGACAAAGTACCCGGGAAGCCAGTCTTTCTTGCTTCCCTGAGACTCTTCTTATTGCCTTCTATGGGAATGTCATTCTCTCCCCCATGCTTTTTCTTGAAGTCATATGAACAATTTACAATTCACCTTGTGGGTGGAGACAGGGACTTCTGCCCTCAGGGATTGGGTCCCTCCTTCCCTACTTAACCCATTCTCCCAAATATATTGGGGGTTCTTTTACAGCATCTAGCATCCGGGTTTCTTTTTTTTTTTTTTTACAAGTTGCAGGGCCACCCACCTCCCTTCTGTTTACGTTTTCAAAATCATTTTTAACAGGTGGTTGAGCCTCTGATGCATCCTTCAACTATAAATTAATTCTGCTGTCAACTGTCTGGGGCCATTTACCCTTGTTTTTTCCTGTGGACCTGTTGCTACTGTTTTGTGAACAACCCCTCAAATTATTGCTTGGCAACATCCAATGGTCGAAGAATCAATTCCTGTGTCCTGTATGAATATGATAACTGGAATTTTAAAGTACCTGTAAATTCCATATCTTGAAGTACAGTACACAACACAGGTTCCTCCCTTCGTGATCTTGCTGCTTCCTGGGGGGGAAAAAAATCTCAAGCCTTTATGTACAGGGTTATATGGGTACACTGGGGAGCAGTCCTAGCAAAGATTTTGCCAATGGCCAGTCACCTGAAGCTTGAGGTCTACCATTGTCTAAGAATCAATTCCCAAAATCCAATTTCTTTTTCGTACATCACGGGACACAGAGCGACATAGCCATTACTATGTGGGTTATATAGATTACCTTCAGGTGCTGGCACTGGCAACTTCCAAAACAGGAAGTACCCTCCCCTATATAAGCCCCTCCCATCCGGGAGTACCTCAGTTTTTTGCCAGTGTCTAAGGTGTTGGCCAAGGTTAACATGTATTCATCTGGGCTTGTGTACAGGTTCTTTTGGGCCATAGCAAGCTATTCCGGATCCGACCAAAAAAGCTTCATAGCTAAACGGTCGGTACCCGGGCCTTGCAGAGAAGAGCAAGGTTTTGCCTGTAATGCCTCTCTTAGGAGGGCTGGACCCTGGGATCCAGAGCTCTGGTCATACCCACGACCAAGATGTTATCTGTGCAGGGTGCTATACAGGTCCAGGGGAGTGGAATCCTTGGGAACCCGGTCCCTGAAGGTCTACGTACATTGCCTGCCGTGAAAGGCGAAGTTTGGGCTTCTGTGCCAAACAGAGTCCTGCGGCGGGGAAAAGGTAAGTGGGGGCCCCTCAGGAACTTGGTTCTATTGGGGGACCCTCAAGCCTAATATGTCTTTCTGCCTGTTACCTAAACGGTATTCCCGCTAAATAATCTGTAATGCCTAAAACTGCTAATCTTAGAAAATGGTTTTCTCATATAGTAGTTGTAAAAAAAAAAAAAAAAAAGACAAGGTGCGGTACCTGTGTTTATCCACTAGAGGCCACTGTAGAACGTCTTTTTGTGGACTATTCCTTCCAGGGTGAAAGTCCAGGCAGATGGTGAGTTCTCTTGTAAGGGAAGCTACTTTCCTCTGTCTTGCTGCCATGTGCTCTTTTTCATCCCCGGGCCCTGCTGCAAACAGGGACCCTGGCTCCTCTATCTGTGTTTCCATGGGTGAACGCCGAGTGCGCACACGTGCCCGCGCGCACACGCTTCTAATATAGGAGACAGGCTTGAAAAGGGGGCGGAGCTTGGCGGATGACGCTCTGTGCGCGTCGCAGCGCTTCTGCGCATGTGCGGGCGTCCCAGCATGTTAAAAACATTTTTTTCTGTGAACTGGCTGTGGAGAGACAGAGCAATGGGCTGGTAGCATATAAAGCAGGCATACAGCAGGCGGTTGATGCAGGCATCCCCTAGAGAGGCACATTAGTGGACACCAAGTGATTTATATAGCAGCAAGTTTGCTAGACTATTATCAGTAAGTGGTGTATTGCGGCTGGAATACCTCAGCTTTGGGCTTAGGAATATGCTGCCTAAAGTCTCCGGGTCTAAAACGCCCAGGAAGCAAAAAGGGTCTCCGTCAGGCTCTGAGGATCTTGGGCATGCTTTGGCTGCACCAGTCTCCCCTGAAAAATCAGAGGTTGGGGCCCGTAGGGAACCCTTAGGAGTGCCTGGTACTGTGGCTGTTCTCAGTTCACCTGCTCCGGCGTATGTAACAGAGGAGGCTTTTGCCTCAGCTCTGCGAGGACTGGAGCAAAGATTGGCAGCATTGATCGCTTCTTCCCTACCAGAAAGCGCGCCAGATCTCCGTCACCTCCGTCAGAGTACCTGGTTGCAGAGCTACAGTCTCAGGAAGGGATTGACCTACCTGAAGGGGATCAGGATGAGGTTGACTCTGTCTTAGAGGAAATTATGGGTTCAGTCTCTAACTGACATGGTTCGATCAGCATTTAAAAAGCCTCTTGTTGAATCGTCAACTACCTCTGTCTCCTCGTTGGGGTCGTTAAAAGCTCCCCAGACTAATTGTTTCTTTCCAATTCATCCGTTACTGGAAGGACTTATATACCAGGACTGGGAACATCCTGATAAACTATTTGTTCCCCCTAAGAGATTTCCGGTGATCTATCCCATGGAGGATAAGTTCACCCAAAAATGGAGTGTTCCTACGGTGGACGCAGCCATCTCTTCTGTGAACAATTCACTGACATGTCCAGTAGATAATGTTCAAATGTTCAAGGACCCAATAGATAAAAGATTGGAGTCCTTGTTAAAATCTGCCTTTTCTACAGCAGGGGCGGTTACACAGCCAGCAGTGGCAGCTATTGGAGTTTGCCAAGCTTTGAAGGATCAGATGAAACTGGTCTTTAAGGGACTTGCCGGATCAGCAGGCCCAGGCTCTGGCTGATCTGCCTAGAGCTTTATGCTTTGCGGTTGACGCCATCAAGGATTCCATCCATCAGGCCTCCCGCCTTACGCTGTCTTTGGTACATATGCGTAGACTTCTGTGGCTCAAGAACTGGTCTGCTGAGGCTCCCTGTAAAAAGCTCTTAGTTAGCTTCCCATTTCATGGTGAACGCCTATTCGGCGAAGACCAGAATAAATATATTCAGAAGATTTCCAGTGGTAAAAGTACTCTCTTACCGGTTAAAAAGAGGTTAGAGGTCCCTCCTTTAAGAGGCCTACCTCTCCAGTCCCGGGGATATCTGCTTCTAAGCAGTTCCGACGGCCTCCTCAGTCAAATTCCGGAGGTAAAAATCAGGGACAATCACAGGTCAATAAACCCTGGATCCGAAGAGTTACTAAACCAGCCTCCAAGTCAGCCCTATGAAGGGCTGCCCCCACTCAAACGGGTGGGGGGAAGACTTCGGTTGTTCGCAGAGACCTGGCGGGAGACGATCAGAGACAGATGGGTGCTCTCCGCAGTAACTCTGGGATACAAGTTGGAGTTAAGTCTCCTCCTTCCCATTTTATGTGGTCAAGCGTGCCAAAAGATCCTCTGAAGAGAGGATCTCTCCTGTTGGCATTAGAACAACTATTGCTCCAAGGAGTAATTATGGAGGTTCCTATGGAAGAATGGGGGTTGGGTTTCTACTCAAACCTTTTCACAGTCCCGAAACCAAACGGAGACGTAAGACCCATATTGGATCTAAAGGGTCTAAACAAATTCCTGAACGTCTGCGGATGGAGTCGATCCGGTCGGTAGCCGCTGCCCTACAAGGGGAGGAATGGTTAGCCTCAATCGACATCAAAGATGCTTACTCGCACGTTCCCATCTTTCCAGGTCATCAAAGAATTCTACGCTTTGCAGTGGAAGGGTGCCATTTTCAGTTCAGAGCCTTACCTTTCGGTCTGGCCACAGCACCACGGGTGTTCACAAAAATTTTGGCCCCACTGTTGGCCGATCTAAGAACACGAGGGGTAACGATAATGGCATACCTAGACGACCTGTTGTTAATGGACCACTCAGTTGCCAGACTAGTAGTGGTAATTCTCGATACGATCAAGTATCTGGAGTCTCACGGTTGGATCATCAACCTGGACAAGTCAGCCCTACAGCCAGTCAAAAGTCTGGAATACTTGGGGCTACGGCTGGATTCAGACCAGAGGAAGTTTTTCTTACCTCAAGACAAGATATCCTCTTTGAGGGACTTGGTCAGTCTGCTTTGTGCAAAAAGACAGCCGTCCATACGCCTGTGCATGAGGCTGCTGGGGAAGATGGTAGCATCATTCGAAGCTGTGCCATACGCCCAGTTCCACTCAAGGAATTTGCAAAGGGCCATACTGTCGGCCTGGAACAAAAAAGTTCAGGCCCTAGACTTCCCGATGTCCTTGTCCCCTTCTGTTCGGAAGAGTCTCTGTTGGTGGTTGATTCCCCAGAATCTGCAAAAGGGGAAATCCTTCAGTCCGATTGCTTGGAAGATGGTCACTACAGATGCCAGCCTTACAGGCTGGCGGGCAGTACTGGACCAATGGTCTCTCAAGGGCAGATGGTCAGATACAGAGAAGGCCCTGCCCATCAATCTCTTAGAGATGCGAGCAGCCCGGTATGCCCTAAAAGCATGGACATCCAAACTTCAAGGGTCCCCTTTCAGAATTCAATCAGACAATGCCACAACAGTGGCATATATCAATCATCAGGGGGGCACCAGGA
This sequence comes from Rana muscosa, assembly GCA_029206835.1. Classification (NCBI taxonomy): domain Eukaryota; kingdom Metazoa; phylum Chordata; class Amphibia; order Anura; family Ranidae; genus Rana; species Rana muscosa. The sequence goes on along the minus strand of CM055121.1, from coordinate 68,434,898 downwards.
GTCGTGCAGCCCAGTGGGAAGTAAATCACATCCTGGAATGGGCAGAAAAGCATGTTCCATGCATATCCGCTGTCTTCATTCCAGGGGTGGAGAATTGGAAGGTGGACTTTCTGAGTCACCAACAGTTATGCCCGGGGGAATGGTCCCTTCATCCCGAGGTTTTCCGAGCAATATGTCAGCGATGGGGAACACCAGATGTAGCTCTTCTAGCATCCAGATTCAACGCAAAGGTGGACAGGTTTGTCTCTCGGACAAGGGATCCCCTCGCTTGTGGCTCGGATGCTCTGGTGTTCCCTTGGGATCAGTTCAAACTAGTATATGCATTCCCACCGCTACAATTGCCTCCTCCGCAGAGTCAGGTTGGAAAAGAAGCCGGTGATCCTGGTGGCTCCAGCGTGGCCCCGAAGATCCTGGTACGCGGAGATTGTAAAAATGTCTGTGGGGAGTCCTTGGACCCTTCCACGTCGTCTGGACCTGCTTTCGCAAGGACCGATATACCACCCTTCCTTACTAACTCTAGGTTTAACGGCCTGGCTATTGAATCCCACATCCTAAAAAAGAGAGGTCTCTCTAACTCTGTGGTATCTACGATAATCAATGCCAGGAAGCCTGTATCTAGGCATATTTATTATAGAGTTTGGAAGGCGTACATCACTTGGTGTGAGGCCAGAAAATGGCATCCACGTAAGTACGTTATAGGCAGAATTCTGGACTTCCTGCAGTGGGCTGTGGACAGGAAGTTTGCCTTAAGTACTATCAAGGGTCAGGTTTCGGCCTTATCAATACTATTCCAAAGGCCCCTGGCTTCGCATTCACTTGTCAAATCCTTTGTACAAGGTGTGGCCCGTATTAACCCACCGGTTAAAGCTCCCATATGTCCATGGGACCTAAACCTGGTTCTATCGGTTCTGCAAAAACAACCATTTGAACCTTTGCGGTACATTTCCTTGGTTCTACTCACCAGGAAATTAATCTTTTTAGTAGCCATATCTTCGGCTACAAGAGTGTCGGAATTAGCCGCCATGTCTTGTAGGGAACCATATCTGATTATTCATAAGGACAGAGTAGTTCTACGTCCTCATACAGCTTTTTTTCCTAAGGTGGTATTGAGGTTTCATTTGAACCAAGATGTGGTTCTTCCTACCTTTTTTTTTTTTTTCCCAAACCTAGTTCGGTAGAGGAAAAATTATTTCATTCCTTGGATGTAGTAAGAGCAGTTAAAGCTGATTTAAAAGCCACTGCTCAGATTCGAAGAACGGATACTTTGTTTTTATTCTGCCAGAGGGCCCCAGAAAGGGTCAGGCAGCATCAAAATCTACTTTAGCCAAGTGGATCAGACAGGTCATTATGCAAGCCTATGGCTTGAAAAGAAGACCGCCTCCGTTCAAAGTTAGGGCGCACTCCACGAGAGCAGTTGGAACTTCATGGGCAGCGCATCACCAGGCCTCCCTGGCCCAGATCTGTAAGGCCGCAACATGGTCTTCAGTACACACGTTTACTAGGTTCTATCAAGTGGACGTTAGAAGTCAGGAGGATGTCGCCTTTGGGCGCAGTGTGTTGCAGGCTGCAAAAGATCCTCATGTCTGATAGCGCTCAGCTTATGTATGGTGTATCCCCCCCCCCCCCTCATTGGGCATTGCTTTGGGACGTCCCACATAGTAATGGCTATGTCGCTCTGTGTCCCGTGATGTACGAAAAAGAAAATAGGATTTTTATAACAGCTTACCTGTAAAATCCTTTTCTTGGAGTACATCACGGGACACAGAGCTCCCACCCCTCTTTTGGGGACACTTATTGCTTTGCTACAAAACTGAGGTACTCCCGGATGGGAGGGGCTTATATAGGGGAGGGTACTTCCTGTTTTGGAAGTTGCCAGTGCCAGCACCTGAAGGTAATCTATATAACCCACATAGTAATGGCTATGTCGCTCTGTGTCCCGTGATGTACTCCAAGAAAAGGATTTTACAGGTAAGATGTTATAAAAATCCTATTTTTTTTGTGTTTATAGATACACTTCCCTTTTTTTCTTTTTTTTTTTTTTTTTTTTTTTTTTTTTTTTTTTTTTACGTGATATTATAATCTTATTTTTTAAAGTGGAACTAAACCCTCCTATCATTTTCAGGCAAGGAAGCTGCCATCTTGGCCTCTGTTTAATCTTCAACTGCCATGATGCTGCACATGTGATCAGTTATGACACCAGCCATTGGATGGTTTGATAGTTTGGTTGAGAGCACAACCAATGTGACAGTTGGCATTCCCGGCATGCTGGGGATGTAACTGCTTTTTGAAACTGTCAAATCGATGGGTTTACTTCCGCTTTAAAAAACAAACAAAAATAACATGTTAACTTACCTGCTCTGTGCAGTGGTTTTGCACAGTGAAGCCCAGATCCTCCTTCTCTGGCCCCTCGCCGGTGCTCCGGGCCCCTCCCTCCTGCCAAATGCATCCACAGCTTGCTATGGGGGTACCGGAGCCGCTGCTGTCCATTCAGACAGATGTGGCTTGGCCCCACCCCCTTTTTCTCCCAATTGATTTACTGTCTTTGACAGCAGCAGGAGTTGTCTCAGCCAATGAGGAGAGAGTCCTGGGCAGCCGAGACTCTTGTGCAGCTTTCCTGTATTGAGATGGGGCTCAGGTAAGTATTAGGGTGGCTAAGGGGGGCTGCTGCACAGTTTTTTTTTTTATCTTTATGCATTAAGATAAAATATAACTTCTGCCTTTTTTTAGAACCACTTTAAGCTGAGATGCAACTTGAATAAAAATTTACCTGTAATTGGCTATTATTTTGAGTGGCTTTGTTTTGACATCTGGGATTCGTTAAATAAGGAGGGTTACAATACACTTCTTTTTTTTTTCATGAGGAATATTAATCACTGGCAGGCTGGAAGTTGAAGTTTTCCCTGTGAAGTGCCACTCTGTAATCCTAGAAAAATACCTTTTGGCACGGGATCCAACTGACTCCATGTGTGAGGTGCACTCTCAAATCCTTCGATCTTTTTCTGTGAACCACATATTGCTAGGAATTTGTTGATTTTACCTAGTGAACTCTGCTGCAAAGGGAATACTAAAAATTCACAAGAGCTTTCATTTCACCAGGCTTATTGTTGAATACTAGAAGATTCTAGAATAATGTGTTAACCTTTGGCTCCACACCCATCTGATTTGTCAATGGTGCGAGAAAACTTAAGCTGCGTAAAAAGATTTTGATTAGATGCTTCCTGTTCTCGCTTAGGCAGAAACAAAGGGTTAGCCCTTTTTAGTGGAATTTGGAAGGCTTTGGGGGGGAAAATGTATGCTGTGTTTTAAGTTGGGTGAGTTTTGAATGATTTTTTTTTTTTTTTTTTTGATAATGTCCTCCTAAGCCTTAAATGTTAGCCTTCACTTTTAATAACATGCATTATGCCTCGCCAAAGTTTAAAATTTTGACTGTTCTACTTTAGTGGGATAAAGTTGAAACCCCATCAGAGTTTTAATGCTGGTTATGCCTTTTGTTGGGGAGACATGACAGAAATGTTACCTTTTTGACAGCTGTCACTAGAATAGGTGTCCCCATTGGACTGCTCTTAAGCAGGATCACTTCCCTATTATACCCGTTTGCACACCAAGTTCTTTTTTTTTTTAATCTCTCCAAAACACTGCACCTGGATGTGCTAGCAGTGGGGTGGTGGGGGGGGGGGGGGGCGGGGTTGCCTCTAAATGCCTATGTGAGCAGGGGCGTTTAGAGGCATAAAAAAAAATGGCAGACACGCGTAACATCCTTGTTTTAAAAACGTCCTGGGGTGAACGAGGCCCTAATGTAGCTGGCAGGCAGGAGTTGAAGAGGAATATTATGTTAAGTGATGGTTCTGAGTCCACTGTGGTTGCTGACATTTCCAAGATGGATAGAAGCGTGACAGTCAAAACCAAGTGGTCCTTCGGGTCTGCCTCATTTTTTCTTTTTTTTTTTTTTGGGAGGGGGGGGGGTCTAACTTTTTTGTTTTGAGTATAGATCGGGTTGTCACAAGCATATTGGAATCCACTTTCTGTTGACTGACTCACTACCTCTGTTGGAAGTCTATTTCAAGCATCAACTACCATTTTGGTAAAATCTTTCGAAGATTAGTTTTAAACTTTCATCCTGCTAGTTTGAAGTCTTGTCTCAATATTGAAAATGCTGCCCTCCTGAACCTTATAAACCCCCTTTAAAGCGGAGTTCCACCCTAAAAATGAACTTTCTTATAACAGCTTGCCTTTAATGTAAAAAAATATCAATTTTGTACTCACTTCTATCTGGCTGTTACTAGGCAGATTTCGTAATCTGCCTAGTTCCTAGTCCTAGGTGGTTCAACTTCCTGTCCTAAGACCCCATTGCCTCCTGGGAAATGAACACTCATTTCCCAGGAGTCTCTGGGCATTACTGTGCCTAAAAATCGCCCAGCATGCACCGCTTCCTGAAAACCAGGAAGAAAATAACTTGGCTTCACATGCCCACACATATGGATACGGCCACAACATGAGCTGGAGGATATAAGGCAAGTGTTTGCGATGTTTTCTGGAACAATTGGGGAGCTATTAATGTTTTAGGGACTATTTAATGTGATTTAATTTTAGCTTGCAAAAAAAATAAAAAATTATGCCCGGAACCCCGCTTTAAAGTATTCCTGAAGTCTCTCTCCTGATATGTTTTATCCGTCGGACCTTTCACTATTTTTATTGCCCATTTCTGGACTCATTCAGTCTTAGTGGTTTTTAACCCACTTCTACAAAATCATCCCATCTCCTTAGTAATATACCAATAAGTGTGCCTGTGTTGTATAAAAAAATATGCTTATCTGTATCTTAATCAGCATGGCGCTCAGCTGATTTTCGGGTCTCTTCACTTTCCGGCTCACAGTTCCCGTGGGCGGTGCCGAGCACTCCCGCTGATGTCAGCCAGAGAGGAGAGAGCTGACATTCAGCTGATCGCTTGATGCCGCGCTGATCTGTATACAGATAAGCATATTTTTTACATAACAGGCACAGAGACACTCATTGGTATATTACAGCGCGATGGGAGCTTTCTATATCAAATGTGAGAGCAGCGAGGGGGTCGCTGACCCATGCAGAGAGGAGGAGGACGGAGGAGACAGACACAGGAGAGCATGGCTGCGGATGGTGGAGGCACAAACTGACCATGGTGTCGGGGGTTTAGCAGCTATGATATACCAGGATTAGTTTACAGGGGGAGGGCAGAAACTGGCAGGCTCAACCAGGTTTTACAGGATGCCAAATTACACAGCACAAGCACTGTGCTGTATAACATGCTTTAACCACTTCCCATCCGGGCCAATTCTGACACGTCGCTCCTACATGTAAAATTCCAAATTTTTTGCTAGAAAATTGCTCGGAACCCCCAAACACTAAGGGATATATATACATTGCAACTTTTTATCTCGCACGATATTTGCGCAATAATTTTTCAAACGCATTTTTTGGGTAAAAAAACGGTTTCATGAATTAAAAATAAATTAAAACATTAAAGTTAGCCCAATTTTTTTGCATAATGTGAAAGATGAAGTTACACCGAGTAAATAGATACCAAACATGTCACCCTTCAAAATTGCCCACTTGTGAAATGGCGCCAAACTTCGGTACTTAACCACTTAAGCCCCGGACCATTTCGGGCCATTAGGACCAGGCCTGTTTTTGGGATTCGGCACTGCGCTGCTTTAACTGTAAATTGTGCGGACATGCAATGTTGTACCCAAATGAAATTTGCGTCCTTTTCTTCCCACAAATAGAGCTTTCTTTTAATGGTATTTGATTGCCTCTGCGTTTTTTATTTTTTGCGATATAAACAGAAAAAGACCGAAAATTTTGAAAAAAAAATGATATTTTCTACTTTTTGTTATAAGAAAAATCAAATAAACTCAATTTTAGTCATACATTTAGGCCAAAATGTATTCAGCCACATGTCTTTAGTAAAAAAAATGTCAATAAGCGTATATTTATTGGTTTGCGCAAAAGTTATAGCGTTTACAAACTAGGGTACATTTTCTGAAATTTACACAGCTTTAAATTTATGACTGCCTATCTCATTTCTTGAGGTGCTAAAATGGCAGGGCAGTACAAAACCCCCCCAAATGACCCCATTTTGGAAAGTAGACACCCCAAGGAAATTGCTGAGAGGCATGTTGAGCCCATTGAATATTTTCTTTTTTTTTTGTCCCAAGTGATTGAATAATGACAAAAAAAAAAAAAAAAATTACAAAAAGTTGTCACTAAATGATATATTGCTCACACATGCCATGGTTATATGTGGAATTGCACCCCAAAATACATTCTGCTGCTTCTCCTGAGTACGGGGATACCACATGTGTGGGACTTTTTAGGAGCCTAGCCACGTACGGGACCCCGGAAACCAAGCACCGCCTTTCTAAGGGCGCAAATTTTTGATTTCACTCCTCACTACCTATCACAGTTTTGAAGGCCATAAAATGCCAAAATAGCACAAAACCCCCCCAAATGACCCCATTTTGGAAAGTAGACACCCCAAGCTATTTACTGAGAGGCATGTTCAGTCCATGGAATATTTTATATTTTGCCACAAGTTGCGTGAATATGACAAACTTTTTTTTTTTGCACAAAGTTGTCACTAAATGATATATTGCTCACACATGCCATGGGCATATGTGAAATTACACCCCAAAATACATTCTGCTGCTTCTCCTGAGTACGGGGATACCACATGTGTGGGACTTTTTGGGAGCCTAGCCGCGTACGGGACCCCAAAAACCAAGCACCGCCTTCAAGGTTTCTAAGGGCATAAATTTTTGATTTCACTCCTCACTACCTATCACAGTTTTGAAGGCCATAAAATGCCAAGATGGCACAAAACCCCCCCAAATGACCCCATTTTGGAAAGTAGACACCCCAAGCTATTTGCTGAGAGGCATGTTGACCCCATTGAATATTTTTTTTTTTTGTCCCAAATGATTGAATAATGACAAAAAGAAAAAAAAAAAATGTACAAAAAGTTGTCACTAAATGATATATTGCTCACACATGCCATGGTTATATGTGGAATTGCACCCCAAAATACATTCTGCTGCTTTTCCTGAGTACGGGGATACCACATGTGTGGGACTTTTTGGGAGCCTAGCCGCGTACAGGGCCCCAAAAACCAAGCACTGCGAACGCTGCAGTTATGTGTGTTGTGTTTGGTAAGTGACAGTGATCGATCGATACTGCACTTGGGTGGGCTGGGCTGGGCTGGGCGGAGGGGCTAAACACAGGCGCTAGCAGGTATCTGGGCTGATCCCGCTAACACTGCGTTTTTGGGAACCCTAAACCGCTGGGGATGCTAGTATAGATCTGATCTGATCAGATACTATACCACTAAGGGGGGTGTATGCTTTGCGCGTAGGTGTTAGCGTTACTGTCACTAACCTAACACTGCCTGGGGCGACGCAGACCCTCTCTGGCGCTAAAACCTAATTGAGCTCACCCGCCGGGCGATCAGGGGGGTTAAACCTTTATTGGGTTATATACGGCGGGTGCCCTGATGCTATAAAAAGCAAACTAATCAACCAGCGTCACCCGTAACCTTTATATGGTGATCACTGGTGAAAGGGTTAACTAGGGGCAATCAGGGGGTTAAAACCTTTATTAGGTTAAATATGGGGGTACCTGACACTATATAAAAACCTGTCGGGTAACCTAAATAACTAAATAACTTACTGGCTAACCAGTGACGCTTATACGGCGATCACTGGTGAAAGGGTTAACTCTAGGGGCAATCAGGGGGTTAAAATAATATATGGGGGTACCTGACACTAATAAAAACCTGCGGCGAACCTAAAAAAAAAATAACTGCCTATCTAAAACACCAGCGACACGAATACAGCGATCGGAAAAACAATCGCTTAGTGACGCTGAAGTTAGGGGGTGAAAGGGTTACCTGGGGGGTGATCAAGGGGTTAAACCTTTATTCGGGGGGGGGGGTTAGGGGGCTACCCTGGACCTAAAGGGGCCTAATCCTAACTGCCCTGCAACTTTTTACAATCACAGATGACACTAAATGCAGTGATCAGTAAAATAAATGATCACTGCAATCAGTGACACTGTGATTGGGGGCTTTGGGGTGACCTGGGGGGTGATTTGTGTGCCTATGTGTACCTACGTGTCAGTGGACTTTTGGTGCACTAACCTGCTTCTTCTCTGCTCGGCGCCGGGAACGAAAAGACCGCGGCGAGGGAGATGACATCACTTCCTCCAGCCTTGTTTACATCACATGGCGGAGGAAGCATTTTCATTGGCCGGGAGCGATCGCGAGGGGGGGGCGGAATCGAGCGGCCCCCTCATGCCTGATCGCTCCCGAACACTTAACAGCCGCTCACTGCAGTGAAGGGGGGTCCGGATGGACCCCCCAACTGCACAAAGGCGATCACATAGATCTACGTGATTCTGCCTGTCCGTGCCATTCTGCCGACGTAAATCGGCGGTGGGCGGTCGTTAAGTGGTTAAAAATCCTCATGGGCGACGCTTTAAATTTTTTTACTGGTTGCAGGTTTTGAGTTACAGAGAAGGTCTAGGGCTAGAATTATTGCTCTCGCTCGAACACCTCACATGTGTGTTCTGAACACCGTTTTCATATGTGGGCGAGACTTGCGTATGCGTTCGCTTCTGCGTACGAGCTACCGGGGACGGGCACTTAAAAAAACATTTTTATTTTTTTTCGTTTTTACTTTGACACTTAAAAAAATATTAATAATTTGATCACTTTTATTCCTATTACAAGGAATGTAAACATCCCTTGTAATAGGAATAAGCATGACAGGTCCTCTTTACAGTGAGATATGGGATCAATAAGACCCCACATCTCGCCTCTAGGCTGGGAAGCCTGAAATAAAACTAAAAAACGATCACCGCTTCCTAGCCGAGGCGGTGCCGTTTTTTGAATGCAGAGGCCAGGGGTGATGTCATAACATTGCGCCCGGCCTCCCAACGATCATAGAGACTCCGGTGACCATCAGGTCCGCCGGAAATCTCTATGGTAAGAAGCCGGGGCCGGCGGATCCTGTCGCTGACTCGCCGATCGCACAGGTGAGTCGGTAGAAGCACCGGAGGGCGGCAGGAGGGGGGGGGGGGGGCGTCCACTCTCACCACCTGTAAGAATGATCAAGCGGTGGAACAGCCGCTATGATCATTCTTACGGTGCACAGAATCGCTGGCTCTAAAAAATATCTGAATGTGATGCCTGTAGCTGCAGGCATCATTCAGATATCCCGGATCAAAGTCAAGGACATCCAGGGATGTCCATCTGGTAGGAAGTGGTTGAAGGAACGGAATCTTTTTTTGTTTTGTTTTTTTGGGGGGAGAGGGGTAGGGTTGAGCGCTTTTAATAAAAAAAAAATTGTAAGTTTTTTTGGGTCCTCCTTTCTCATGCTGGTGACCTCTTTGGTGACGCATCCTAGAATTTTGTTCTTTTCCCACTGCCTGGCCACACTGTTTTCTCATCTGAAATAAGTACTCCCAGTAGCAGTATCAAGGCTTCTGGGCGTCTACACAAGTGATGTATTTACGGGTAAATAACATGCGCGTATTACATTTTGGGAAGATTGTTGTTTGAAATGAATGGTCTGGTGACAGTCTTGTAATGGTAACCATCTTTCCATTGTCCATTTTACATTTTCTTGGACATTTTCATTTCTGATTCTGCTGCTTTATTATAAAAGAATACCTTAAACTTAATATGTGACTGGATATAGAATACCAGAGAACCCACCTGGTTGTTACTATTGCTTTTGTGACTTGGTTACAACAGAATGTATTGTTCTAAAAGGTTTACTGCTACTGTTTGTATGAGCAGTAGTAGAATGGGCACTTAGGCATCCTTTTTTACATGCAGCAAATCCTCAAGGTAGAATAAAGGGAAACCCAAGTTTAAGCTTTTTTGTTTTTTTAACAGATTAAAAATTTTGACGCTTTAAAAAAAAAGAAGCTTAAAAGCATCTAATTTTGTAATCTGTTTTAAAAAAAAAAAACTAAAAAAAAACTAAAGCTATTTTGGTCTGTACTTGGTGGGCATAGATGTGAGAACTGACAAGGGTAGGAGAGACGCCTGTAGGTTGGAGTAACTGAACATTTTTTAATACTGTTTTGCTAGAGAATAGGTATTGACAAGACAGACCCTGGATCACTGATTGCAGAAGAGATCAGCCGCTTCGTCCGCTTGGATATTGACCCTTCTACGATAACGTGGCAGAGAGGTAAGGGAGTGAAACTATGGTGTGTGTAATTAAAAATATAATGCTATTTAAATATCTTGCGGTAACTGATAAAATATTGTGTCCGAAGTAACTCACAACCATGTTCTGTAGGACTGTAGTTAATATACAGTGGTGTGGGCAATCTTTTGCTGTTAGGTTTTAACTGAAGTGTTGGCTAAAACCTTTCACCTTGATATTTCTTATTTTCCATGCATATATATTTTCTGTTTTAATTAGGATTTAACCAGTAAAAGGCAGCACAACCATTCTTTTGAGGATTAGTTGAGGTAAAATCCCGCTAAACACACTATATTGTCAAAAGTATTGGGACACCTGCCTTTACACGCAAATTAAATTGAATGACCTCCCAGTCTTGGTCTGTAACGTTCAATGCTGAGTTGGCCCACCCTTTGCGGCTATAACTGCTTCAACTCTAGGAAGGCTGACCACAAGGTTTAGGAGTGTCTCTATGGGATTGTTTGGCCATTCTTCAGAAGCGCATTTGTGAGGTCAGGCACTGATGTGGATAAGAAGGCCTGGCTCACAGTCTCCGCTCTAATTCATCCCAAAGGTGTTAGATTGGGGTGAGGTCAGGACTCTGTGCAGTCAAGTTCCTGCACCCCAAACTCACTCATCCTTGTCTTTATAGACCTTGTTTTTTGCACTGGTGCGCAGTCATGTTGGAACAGGAAGGGGCCATCCCCAAACCGTTCCCACAAAGTTGGGAGCATGAAATTGTCCAAAATGTCGACGCCTTAAGAGTTTCTTTCACTGAAACGAAGGGGCCAGGCCCAACCCCTAAAAAACAACCCCACAGCATATACCTTCCTCCACCAAATGATTTGGACCCGCCAGAACACCTTTGGGATGAATTGGAGCGGAGACTGCGAGCCAGGCCTCCTCGTCCAATATCGGTGCCTGACCTCACAAAAGTCTGGCACCCACTCTCTAGTACTCAATGGGTACAGCTCAGCCATGTGGTGCAAGTCCAATGCATCGTTATTCATTTAATGATTTTGTTTTTCTATTTACACACACACAAAAATAGTAGGCTATGTTGCCTTTGCCTTTTTGATATACTCTTTAAAAAAAAAAAGATTTATCCAGTTTCCATATATATTTTTTTATTATGTTTTGTTCTAGCATTACATGTTTTCATCTTGTTTCCCATTTGTCTTCTTAATGGGTCAAAACTTTTTGTAATCTCTTTACAGTGCTTGACACAAATGACAGATTCCTCAGGAAAATCACGGTTGGAGAAGCAAACACAGAAAAGGGTTTTTCTCGCCAGGTATTACCACGGAGATTAGTCAAATATTCTCATGGCTAGCAGTGATTTTATAGCAGCTTTCTGTGTTTTTTATATATGTCATTTGTGTGGACTTTCTGGTTTTATGCAAGCCCTTGAGAATGCTGTGTGAACTCTGCATTATAATTAGCATGGAGAAGTAAACATGCAATTTGTTCTAATATGAAAGCATTTGTTTTTATATGTACACAGAAAAAATGATTTTCTCATTTAGATGGAATTTATTTGATATGAAGCCAGGAGTTCCCCCTTTTTGTAGAGGATGTGGGTTGTATTGAGAATGCACGTATTCCACAGTCCTCTGAGAGTGCATGTCGAGCATATTTTCTCCTAACCACACACTCCAAGTGTTCTCCATATTGCACCTGCATTTAAGAATAGTCACTTTTTTATTGTGCTCTTCCAACGGAATGTGCAAAAAGCAGCCTGGGGCTGTAACAATGTTTGTTGGCACAGCTACTAAGATGTTCTCATTGAGGTGCCTGGGTGCAGAATGTTCTCCTGCCTTACCAAATTACCAATTTTGATCCATCTATTGACTGACTTCAGTGCAATTTGTCTTTTTTTTTTTTTTTTCTTTGTAGGATCACGGTCATCGGCTATAGCCACCAGCTGTGATCATTGTGTTCTGATGGCGAGGAAACCTGTCACAATACAATGGCACAGCGGGAGGGATTCCACCATCAACACAAACTGTGGTTTTCTTTCCTCCAAACCCTGGTTTAAAGGGGAGTTCCAGCCTTTTTTATGTTAAGTCAGCAGCTACAAAGTGTAGCTGCTGGCTTTTAATAAACGGACACTTACCTGTTCCACTGTCCAGCGACGCGGCCGAACTGAGCTTTGCTCCTCTCCACCCCCCCCTCTCAGCCGACGCCTCCATTCTAACTGGGCACCCGGCCGTGACAGCTTTCGGCTTCACGGCCGGGCACTCATTGCGCATGTGCGAGCGACGCTGCGCAATCTGAGTGGACAGGCGATCGCCTGGGACTTGTCACATGTCCCAGGTGATCGCCTACATGGAGGGGCCGCCAAAAGGCTATATGACAAGTCGCCTAAGTGGTCCCTGGGCGGAAGGAGGAAGTGGGACAGGAAGTCCCACTCCTACTGAAGCCCCCACTCCCTCACAAAAAAATGTGGCATGTAAGGGGGCGAGGAGTGGTTTAAGCGGAAGTTCCACTTTTGGGTGGAACTCCGCCTTGAGTAAAGAAAATTACAAAATCTATGGCCAGCCTAAATGTGGTGGATGCTTTGCTCCCTTTTTTTGTTCTGGTTTGAAATGTTTTTATACTTGGTACATTACAGAGCTGGAGAAGATGTGTGGAATATGCGATTATAGAATTTAAACAGGGATTTTTATTACTGAGCAGTTACACTTAAAGGGTTTCCTTGCATTAAGGTAAAAAATGTTTAGTTGTCAGCATCGCCCCCCTCAGCCCCCATTTACTTACCTGAGACCCCTTTCGATCCAGCGCTGTGCACGTCCACAGATCTTTTTTCCCCTCACTGCTGGGCCTCGTTGGCTTTGCTGGGGCACCGGGAGTCACTGGCTCCCAGTGATGAGGAAGCCAGAGGCGGTGGCCGAGTCCCGCTGTCTGTCAGTGGACGCAGCAGAGGGACTTGGGTGCAAAAACACACTAGTGCCCCCATGGGAAGCGGTTTCCCGTGGGGGCACTGGCTGGAGAGGGGCCAGGAGTGCTGGTGGGGGACCTGAAAAAGGAGGTTCCCACCTGCTCTTTGCAATTCTATTGCACAGAGTAGGTAAGTATAGACATGTGTTTTTTTTTTGTTTTTGTTTTTTTTTTTACCTTTTCAACCCCTTTTTAAAGGAACATGTTACGTGATCCACCTGTTTTTAAGGGTGGAACAAGTAACATGTTCCCGCTCTTGCAGCGGCTCGGCGTTCCTAGCCCTCTGTCTGACAGCAATACGGGTTAAATTTCCCCATACCAGCTGTCCCTTTTTGGGGCTCCACCCACACAGTCCCGTCATTCATTTACAGAGTTCTTCGAATTAATAAACTAGAGGTATCCTTTGTGGCTGTCTGCTTGTAGCTCTCAATGAACTGCCACTCTGTTGAGCGCTCTGGTAGTTCGTTGATTCTTCCTGTCAGTGTGAAACTCTTCCCGTATGATGTACAGGCAGACAGCTTACACTGACAGTCTGCAGGAGACCTGCATGGCACCAGCGATCTGCAAAAAAAAAAGAAAAGGTAAATGCACTTTTATTTTTACCTGCAAAAAAATTTGCATTATTTTTATTAAAAGGTGAAGTTCTTTAACGCATATGTGAACCCTCACCTTGTAACACAAGCCATTCAGTTAAAATGGAAACAGCAAAACATTTGTGTATACAGTGTATGTATAAAATGTGTATATAAATACCTTTTTCACATACCCTCTGTTCTTGGCTGCATAGAAAGCTAGGATAGGAGAAACAGCAGCACACTGAACTTCCCAGTGAATGACTGTGCAGGAGGGGCATATCGGCACCAGTCTGATCATTGGAGGAGAACAGGCTGAGTTTCCAGCACAGCTTGAAAACTGACCATGCTGTACGCTCATGCCTACTGGGGTCAGTGTTTAATAAGAAAGCATAGGGACTGGAAGAAACACCCAGGTATTTAAGGTTGAATATATATTAGCAATATATACACATATAAATCCAATAAATTCGTCTTTATAACAAAGTTTACACAACATAAACAGTAAAGCATATGATAGGGGGAATGGGGGGGAAACATTGGGGAGGTAGGAGAGGGTAGGGGGTAGTAGAGTCTCAGCTAAACACAGAATATAGGTCGTTCTCGTGAGGGTGCATATACAACTTAGTGCTGTGCTAATTCACCTGGTAATCTATGGGCAAGGCTTGTCGAATAGCAAACTGGGCTGTCCCTGCGCAGTGTCATCTCTCAACGGACACCGCCCAGGGTTCGTTTACTGTAATATTTCAAACCTTTCCTGGTAAGTATTGACTATGTTGGTGAAGGATATTAGTCAAAAGCGAAATCGCGACCCAAGGGGAGGAGGAGGAGGGGGGGGGGTAGCTCAGTATACGACCGTTCTAGACGGGCCGGATTTGGTATATCTTGCACTCTTAACCAGTGTCTAGCATACACTGCAATATTATACGTTGTTTAGGAATCCGACCGAAGTGGAGTGGTGTCGCCAAATTGACCACAAAGTGTTGAATTGATCATATCTATCATCCATTTTTGCTTGCATTTCTTCCATTAGCATGGTATCATTAAGGATATTCGCCCACCCCGATAGGGGGGGGGGGGGCGGAGTCCTTCCAGTATAGAGATATATTATGTCTCGCTGCTGAGAGAATATACCTTAAGAGGCATTGTTTTTGCGATTTGATGGACCCTGGGATAAAAGATAGGAGAGCAATCGCGGGGGAGGGGGTTAGAGTGGTTTGGTACATATCATTGTAAATCTTAAATACATTGTCCCAGAAGGGGCGTACCTTGATGCAGTCCCACCAAACGTTTATGTACGATACCTGTCCTCCGAGACATCTCCAGCAGGTGTCCGTGGAAGCGGGAAACATTCTGTGTACCGAGGACGGGACTCTGTACCACCTTGAGAGCAACTTGAAGTTCTTCTCCTGTGTGAATCCTGATCTGGATGTTTGGTGCGTATGAATAAAAGACGTGTTCCATTGGGCAGGGGATATTTCTATTCCTAGGTCACGGGCCCATTTGTGGGTGTATGCAGGGAGGATTTCACATTGAGATTGTATGTCTTTATATATGAGGGACAGAGTATGTCTGGGGGTCGGAGAGAGACTACACATTGATTCAAAGTTAGTGAGTTGTCTATGAACCTGACCTGAGAGGTGTAGAGATCTGCTGAGATGGTTCAGGGAGAGTTTAGACAACCAGTCCACTTTAGTGTTAGTCGGGGGATCCGATGGGGGTCGGAAGTGACCTGTTGAGGGGTGGACGAATTGATTGGCTGTGGGCCATTGCTCTCGGTGGTATGTTCCTAAGTTCTCCCTGGACAGGGAGGTGAGAAGGGCTGCACTATCAAATAAGGGGGAGAGAGGGCCTGGGTCAGTGGTAAGTGCGAGTTTACTGGCCTTATCATACCATAGGGTCAGAGCTGCATATGTCAATGGGGATAACCCTGGAAGCGAGCAAAATTTAGTATATCCCCACAGTAGGGCTCTTAGGTCGAATTGTGCTATATCCTGTTCTACCATAATTGATGGTTTAAGCAGGGGTCTTGGAAACCATTCAAGGAGTCTAGAGAAGAGAGTGGAGTTGTGATATGTTTGGAATTCAGGGAGGCCTATGCCTCCCCTGTGTTTGGGGGCGCATAGCACTTTATGTTTAAGCCTGGGCGGGTGGTGTTGCCATATGAATTTGCTCACTAAGGTACGGAGGGAGAGAAAGAACGCTTTAGATAGAAGAATCGGTAGCGTCTGAAACAGAGTGTTTTAGGTAGGATGTCCATTTTTATTACGTTCATTCTCCCCCACCATGTCAGTTTGAGGTTATTCCAGGATTCTAAAGAGAGTCTAATCGTAGTTAGGAGAGGGCTGTAGTTCAGGGAGTAAATGTCTCGTGCGTCTGTAGGGATCTCGGTGCCTAGGTATTTAACTGATTTTGCTTGCCATCTAAAGGGAAAACGCAGCTTGAGAGATTGAAGCTCCAGGGAGGATAGAGATATATTCAGGGCTTTCGTTTTAGTGATGTTTAATTTAAAGTTACTATATGTCCCAAATCTGTCGTTCAGTCAAGATGGCCGGGATGCTGTTTCGTGGTTGTGTGATTTACAATAGTAAATCGTCGGCATAGAGCAACAATTTACGCGTGGCGGAGGGGGTAGGGATCCCATGTATGTTCTCGTTTTTGCGGATGGCTTGCGCCAGATGTTCCACAGTGATGGCAAATAATAATGGCGAAAGGGGGCAACCCTGTCGCGTGCCATTAGTGATGCTAAACGTTTCCGATGATTCCCCGTTAGCTGATACCTTTGCTGATGGACGCGAATACAGGGACATGATTTTGGAGATCTGTGGTCCTATGCCTATTTGTTGTAATGACGCGTGCAAAAAAGGCCAACTAACTCTATCGAACGCTTTTTCAGCGTCGCAAGCCAATAAGCAGGTCGGAATGTTGTGCGATTTCGCATATGCAATAAGATTAAGTGTTTTTGTGGTGTTGTCCCTAGCTTCGCGTCCCGGGATGAATCCTACCTGATCACTGTGAATCAAGTCAGGTAGCAGGGGGGGCTATACGAGTGGCTAAAATTTTGGAGTAAAGTTTCAGGTCAATGTTCAGTAAGGAGATGGGACGGTAGTTACTGCATAGTGAGGGGTCTTTCCCCGGTTTGGGGATCACGACTATTTGGGCTTGTAGAAGTTGGGGAGAGAGGGGATGTGTATCGTCAACCTCATTGAATGCTTTCATCATGATTGGGGCCAGCTGTTGAGCAAATTTTTTATAAAATTGGGGGGTGTATCCGTCTGGACCTGGACTCTTGCCATTTTTAAGGCCTTTGATTGCAGTTGTGAGTTCAGATCCAGTCATAGGTAATTCTAGGGCTTCCATGTCAGGTTGTGATATCGTGGGTAAAGCTGTATCTTGTACATATCGTTGCAAGGCCAGTGTGGTTGAAGAGGGAGAGTGGTGAGCAGGTGGGAGGTTGTAGAGTGTGGAATAGTATTCCCTGAACTCCGAGATGATTTCGTAATTTTTCGATTTTTTTTTCTGTTGTGATGGACATAATATGACTGATGTTCTGTCTCTTTTGTCTTGGGTGTAAGATCTGTGCCAGGTGTTTCCCGCATTTGTTCGCCTGAGCATAATGGACATGACGGCCCTTGTTACAGGTGATTAGTGCTCTGTCTGAGAAGATCTGTAAAAGGTCTCTACGGGCATTAGACAGTTCGGTCAGGGTCTTCGTGTCTAACGTACGCTTGTGTTGAGCTTCGAGAGCGGCTATTTGAGAGAAGAGGCGTTTTAGATCAGTGGTACGTGCTTTTTTCAGTCTGGATCCATGTTTTATGAAAATCCCACGTAGAACGCATTTAAGGGTTTCCCATTTATTTAGGTTAGAGGTCTCATCGTGAACATGGTTTTGTGTGAAGTCTGCAATTGTGTTAGACACATCTGCGCAGCATACTGTGTCGTTAAGCAAGTTGTCATTGACTCTCCAGGAGGAGCGACGGTTGGTGTAAGGTAGTTTCCCTAGTGTCATATGTATCGGTGCATGGTCCGACCACAATTTCAGACCAATTTCGCAATTCGGGTCATAGTCTAAGAGATTTTGCGAAAGGAGGAAATAGTCAATTCTGCTGTATGACTTATGGGCTGGGGAGTAGTATGTGTAATCTCTCTCCGTAGGGTGTGTAAAACGCCAGACATCCACCAAGGACATGTCCTTTAGGGTGATGCGCATGGCGCTTAGTGATGATGGCGGTATGTGCGACTTACCAGTGGACGAGTCCATCCTCGGCACAAGTGGGGCGTTCAGGTCACCTGCCAGAATCAGGTTAGTTGTCCCAAAATTTTGTAGGCGAGTGGTCAAGGAGGACAGGAATCGTTGTTGGTTCTGATTAGGGAGATAGATATTAGCAAGAGTTAGTACCGTTTGCGAATATTGTAATTTCAAGAATAAATATCTACCATTCGGGTCAATGCAAGTGTCTAGTATTTCTGGGGTGAAGGAGCTGTGAAACGCTATGGATACCCCTTTGGTTTTAGCTAGGGGATTGGTGCTGTGGAACCATGTGGTAAAGTGTTTATCTGGGAGTGTTGGTATCTTGTCGGTTTTAAAGTGGGTTTCTTGAAGCAGTAGAATGTGAGATTTGGCTTTATGGAAATGGCGGAGAATCTGTCTGCGCTTTTCAGGGGTATTGAATCCTCTACAATTGAGTGAGGATAACTTGATGCCCAAAGGAGCTGTCATGGTACCAGTGTTACAAGTGTGATATTGCGTGTCCTTTTTGCACCAGGGCACCCGCTGCTAGACTGTATGACTTTTGCTGAGCCACGCCACCCAAAT
Organism: Rana muscosa; assembly: GCA_029206835.1. Taxonomy (NCBI): domain Eukaryota; kingdom Metazoa; phylum Chordata; class Amphibia; order Anura; family Ranidae; genus Rana; species Rana muscosa. Next base: position 68,416,344 of record CM055121.1, on the reverse strand, counting down.
ATGGGGAGGGAAGCGAGATGGGGTGTTGAATGGGAGTGAAGAGGGGGAAGGGGGGAAAGGATAAGAAAAATATTTAGGGGGAAAGAAGAAGAGGGAGGAGGGGGGAGGATAGATGGATGGGGAAAAAAGGGGGGGGGGGAAGAGGGGAAAAGAGAAGGGAAAAAAAAAAAAGAAAAGGTATAGGTACTGACACAGGGAGGTAGGGTTTTGTGCTTGGTGTCGGGCACAGAAAAAGGAACTGTGCCGTTACTGGTGTTGTGTGTCCCGTGTCAGTGTATCAATTCACCTAGTGAATTGGTAAGTGCTGCAAAATTATAGGGAAGCTACTCCCTCTAGTGTCCAAAGTGTATAAGAAACGTTGGACACTACCTAGTAAAGCTAGAGAAAAAAAAAAGATTCACCACAGAGGCAATTAAGACTCTGTAAACCCTAACGTGGGGAACGTGTTTGGTCTTTGAACAGGAGCTCCGCTCCAACCTAAAAAAATAGAAATTGTCTAAATGAGTAAAATCAAGGCACGCAGCAATCAAACTTAGAGCATTTTAACCTTAATATAACAACCGCATTTTTTCTTGGTAGCAGGGGGGTCTTTGGCTGTTTCCCTAGATATCTCCGACAATCATGTCGTCCCCACGTAATAGGTTAGACATGGTCATCAGGTATGAAACCAGGGGAATAGTAGATCAGGTAAGGCATTTCAACAACAGTGGGAAACAGCCAATATAAAAACGATCTGCTAGGAAGCAAAGAGAGAGAAAAAGAAAAAAAAAAAAATATATATATATATATATATATATATATATATATATATATATATATATATAAGAAAACACACTGCAAGAGAGAGTCCTTAAGACTTCTGGATGCGGACCAGCTGTTTCTATGCAGTTCCAATGAACTTAGGTAGGGCCACCCGGCCGTTGCGGGTAAAAGGTGATCATCCTGGAGGAAAAGAAGTGGCGTTGGATCTGGGTCCTTTTTTCTTAAGATGTCTTCCCCATCCTGGTCTCCTGGGAAGGCCCGGAGTTGCTGGAATTTTGATTTGGGGCAATTCAAATGCGCCTAAAAAATTGAGTAAATCTCCGAGGGTGCGGAACGTCGCTGACTTGCCATTTTGGGAAGCGAACAGGTGGAAGGGAAATCCCCACCTGTATTTGATTTGCTGTGCATGCAGAGCGTCTGTTACTGGCTTCAGGGCTTTCCTCATGGTTAGCGTTTGCTTTGATAAATCAGTCCGAAGCATGACCAGGAAGGTATCAAACAAAATGGATTCCTGATTGCGTGCAGCTTGCATTATGTCGTTTCTGACGTTGAAAAAGTGTATGGGACATATTATGTCTCTGGGGTAAGCAGGGTTGGGGTTGCGGGGCCCAAGGGATCTGTGGATCCTATCAATTTCCAGGGGATCATCAATGGGTTTATTTAGTATGCTGTTGAACATGGTAATGACCGCTGCTGCTAAATCTTTGTTTTCTACTGACTCTGGTACTCCGCGTATGCGGATATTATTGTGGCGACTTCTGTTCTCTTGGTCGTCTAAGCCATAAAACAATTGCTGTATCTGAGTTGTGTGTTGCTGCAATATATCGTCATGTTCTGTGATCCTAGACACATTCTCCTCCACAGCCATTTCAACATCCTCAAAACGCTGGCCAATATCATGGCACAGGTCAGTGATCTCTCTTTTGTAAGACCTCTCCAGCCTGCTAATGTAGGCCTCAATGTCCCCTTTAGTGGGAAGGGCTTTAATGTAACTTTCCATATCCCACTTCTGGCTATGTGTGTCTGGCGAAGAGTCTCTCGAGTGGGGTGGTGCCACGTGAGCTGCATGGTCTGAGCCCGGGGATCTGGGTGAGGAGGGGGGACGGTGGAGGCTGTGAGGCCTGTACCTTAGAGGCAGCTTGGGCTGCCTGTGCTGCCGCCGCGCGGGTCGCCGCCATCTTGGAGGCCGGAGGGGCCTTGTTGCTCGATCCCTTCAACGGGAAATAGTCGCCGATCTCGGCCGTTTTTTGCAGTCCCGCTGTGCGGGGAGTGTTACATCCACCCCTCCTGCTCATGTGGAGGGTGTCTGGCGCTGTTTGCGGCCGTGCTGTGTGCCTTTAATGGACGCTGGAGCGGGAGCTGAGCTCTCACGCGTCTATCCTCTCCATGCGCCAAGCCACGCCCCCACACCCAGGTATTTAAAACAAAGGAAGCAATACAAAGAACAGGATACTTTTTCATACAAATGTTGGGTCAACGTTCTTGAAGGCCACCAGCTTTGGCCTTGTTCAGTACTGTGATACTTAGAGTATATTTTCTGAAACTTAAACTTGCAACACTTTTTTTTATTTTGCTTTCTAGGCTCAATTTGACATTGCTGTCGCAAGCGAGATTATGGCTATACTTGCCTTAACTGACAGTCTCCGTGACATGAAGGAGAGATTTGGAAAGATGGTTGTAGCTAGTGACAAGAAAGGACAGCCAGTGACAGCAGAAGATTTGGTAAGATTAATTTTCACTAAAAGACTGTTTCTTTTTATGATATGACTGTAATATTTCTTAACTTACCCATGTTGTAATATGTTTTGAGTGCTGGTTTAACCACTTAAGCCCCGGACCAATACGCAGCTTAAAGACCAGAGGTGTTTTTACAATTTGGCACTGCGCTGCTTTAACTAAAAATTGCGCGGACATGCAATGTTGTACCCAAACGAAATTTGCGTCCTTTTCTTCCCACAAATAGAGCTTTCTTTTAATGGTATTTGATTGCCTCTGCGATTTTTATTTTTTGCGATATAAATAGAAAGACGGAAATTTAAAAAAAATATGTATTTTCTACTTTTTGTTATAAGAAAAATCTAATAAACTCAATTTTAGTCATACATTTAGGCCAAAATGTATTCAGCTATATGTCTTCAGTAAAAAAAAATGTCAAGTGTATATTTATTGGTTTGCGCAAAAGTTATAGCGTCTACAAACTAGGTTACATTTTCTGGAATTTACACAGCTTTTAATTTGACTGCCTATCTCATTTCTTGAGGTGCTAAAATGGCAGGGCAGTACAAACCCCCCCAAATGACCCCATTTTGGAAAGTAGACACTCCAAGGAAATTGCTGAGGCATGTGGAGCCCATTGAATATTTTTTATTTTTTTGTCCCAAGTGATTGAATGCCAAAAAAAATAAACATTTTACAAAAAATTGTTACTAAATGATATATTGCTCACACATGCCATGGTTATATGTGGAATTGCACCCCAAAATAAATTTTGCTGCTTCTGAGGACGGGGATACGACATGTGTGGGACTTTTTTGGAGCCTATCCGCGTACGGGGCCCCAAAAACTAATCACCGCCTTCAGGATTTCAAATTTTTGATTTCACTCCTCACTACCTATCAGTTTCAAAGGCCATAAAATGCCAAAATAGCACAAAACCCCCCCAAATGACCCCATTTTGGAAAGTAGACAACCCAAGCTATTTGCTGAGAGGCATGGTGAGTATTTTACAGCTCTCATTTGTTTTTGAAAATGAAGAAGGAAAAAAAATATATATATATATATATATATATATATATATATATATATATATATATATATATATATATATATATATATATATATATAAAATTTTCAAAACTTTGTGACAAAGTGAGATCTGCATAATACTCGCCATACCTCTCAGCAAATAGCTTGGGGTGTCTACTTTCCAAAATGGGGTCATTTGGGGGGGTTTGTGCCGTCTGGGCATTCCATGGCCTCAAACTGTGATAGGCAGTAAGGGGTGAAATCAAAAATGTACACCCTTAGAAAGCCTGAAGGCGGTGCTTGGGTTTTGGATCCCGTACGCGGCTAGGCTCCCAAAAAGTCTCACACATGTGGTATCCCCGTACTCAGGAGAAGCAACAGAATGTATTTTGGGGTGTAATTCCACATATGCCCATGGCATGTTTGAGCAATATATCATTTAGTGACAACTTTGTGCAAAAAAAAATTGTCTCTTTCCCGCAACTTGTGTCAAAATATAAAATATTCCATGGGCTCGACCTGCCTCTCCGCAAATAGCTTGGGGTGTCTACTTTCCAAAATGGGGTCATTTTGGGGGGTTTTGAACTGTCCTGGCATTTTATGCACAACATTAGGAAGCTTATGTCACACGTCATCCACTCTTCTAACCACTTGAAGACAAAGCCCTTTGTGACACTTTTTGTTTACATGAAAACATATTTATTTATTTTTTTGCAAGAAAATTATGTTGAACCCCCAAACATATTTTTTTAAAGCAAAGGCCCTACAGATTAAAATGATGGGTGTTGCGTTTTTTTTCCCACACAGTATTTGCGCAGCGATTTTTCAAACACATTTTTTGGGGAATTTTTTTTATTTTTATCTTAATGCCCTAAAACACTATATTGCCCAAATGTTTGATGAAATAAAAGATGGTCTTAGGCCGAGTACATGGATACCAAACACGACATGCTTTAAAATTGCACACAAACGCGCAGCGGCGACAAACTACATATATTTTTAAAAGCCTTTACAGGTTACCACATTAGATTTACAGAGGAGGTCTACTGCTAAAATTACTGCCCTCGATCTGACCTTCGCGGTGATACCTCGCATGCATGGTGCAATTGCTGTTTACATATGACGCCAGACCGACGCTTGCGTTCGTCTTTGCGCAAGAGCAGGGGGGGGGTGCTTTTTTGTTTATTTCTTTGCCATTTTATTTTTAAACTGTTCCTTCCATTTTTATTTATTTAACATTTTTATTATCTCAGGGAATGTAAATGATAGCAATGGGTAGTGACAGGTACTCCTCCTTTTTTTTTTTTTTTCAAACAGGGGAAGGGGAAAGATCTAGGGTCTAATAGACCCCAGAGCATCTGACTACACCAAGATCGGTATGATAAAATGCATTCCCAATGGCGTTGTTTATATCCGGGGGGGGGGGCGCGACATTCCCTCCCACTGCTTGTAAAAGCAGTTTAGAGGATAATTAGCTGCTAGGATTGCTTTTACATGAAAGCCGACCGCTGGCTGAAAAGAATGATACCAAAACCCGCAGGCATCATTGTGGTATAACCATTCAAAGTCCAGCAACATACCAGTACGTTGCTGGTCCTTGTTGGACATGTATTGTAATCCTTTTTTTTTCATGCAGCCTGTTGGCTGAACGAAAAAGAGATTGATCGGTGGGTATGCCCACCATTAGAATACCTCCCTTCATCCACCCACTTCTAATGATGGGCATACATGCACCATTTATATATTCTGAAGCATGGGGGCATGCTCCCGCAAAAGTTTTATGCCACGTACACACGGTCTGACTTTTCCACGGGCAAGCCTCCGTCGGAATTTCGACCGTATGTACGCGGCATTAAGAGCAAAATCGCTCCTCCGCCCCTGCTGCCCCCATGCTTCGGCATATATGCTCTTCTTCTTTTTTTTTTAACTGCGGTGGTGAAATCACCTCCTACAGCACTGGAGTCACGGCTTTATGTATCGTGGGAGCAAACGCTGTTGCTGTCAAGGTAAATAAATCCGCTCTGCAGCTGAATGGTTCACCTGAAAACAAATTACATACCTGAAAAGCAAGCATGATAAAACATAACAATAAAACATTGCAGAATAGAATACAGTAAAGAGCAGAACAATAGAGAGAAAGTAGAGGGAGACAGAGAACAATACAACTATTTTTTTTATTTTATATTTTTTTGTTTTTGTTTTTTTTTACGTTTTTTTTTTTTTTTCACTTTTTTTTTTGTAACTAATGGTCCGGGTCTCTCAAAATGCGATGGCATCTTGGGAGACCCTGTGTAAGTGTGTCCTAGTCTGTGAAATGCTGTACCCTACGCTAAAACTTCACTAGTGTGTGGAAGCGTTCAAAACATTTACCAGGATGGTCAGGACAGAGTGGACAAAAATAAGGGGTGTCATGCCTAAATCCGCGCTTGCTACAGACGCGACCTATTTTTTGGGGGGCTCGTTGGGTAGGGGTACTCTCGAGGACATACGGAAAATGGCTCTCATGCAGCCGGCTTATTGCATTTGGTTGGGGATGGTGAGGTGCAGAACTGCCTGGATACAGGAGGTCTGTGACTATCTCATTCTGGAATTTGAGGAAGGATAAAGTCCCGCCTGAAGCTCTGTATAGCACATGAGCGTTCAGCAAAGCCAATTGAAATAAGGATAGACACTTTTTTGTACCAGCGTCTCGCCTTACGGGCAATGTGATACGGCGCCAACAACTGGTCGTTGCGGTCCACCCCTCCCATATTTTGGTTATATTCGTGGACACAGAGGGGTTTCTCCACACCAGTCGCCGTACGAATTTGAACTGTCGTGTATGCATGAAGGGAGGTAAGAAGGAAAACATTCTTATTATCCCTCCACTTCACAGCGAGCAAATTACACTTCAAGCAGGCTCTCTCCCCCAGCCTAAGACGGAATCTACAAGCCCCTGGGCAAACCCCCCGGCGATTGGGTCCCATGGTGCCACATGCTCCAATCTGATGATCAAACAAGTGACTAAACAGTGGCACGCTCTTGTAATAATTGTCAAGTGGTACTCCTTTCCGAATAAGGATGACACCAAGTTCCACACTATCTTGCCAGCGCTCCCTATGTAATCTGGGCAGTTCTCCGGCTCTACGTGACTGTCTTTTTCTTCATAAACCATAAAGCTCCATACATAGCCTGTTGCCCTGTCACAGAACTTAGAGCTTGACCCCATATCTGGCACACTTGCTGGGAAGGTACTGTTTGAAAGACAACTGGCCAGAAAATTTAATCAGGGACTCCTCAACGCAGACAACTTGATCGGGATTAAACAAGGCTACAAAACGTTCGTTGAAGTGGTTTGAGGGGCCGAATTTTGTAGAGCCGATCAAATTCAGGGTCTCCACGTGGACGACAAAGTTCATTGTCGTTGAAGTGCATGAACCGCAAGATCTGCTCGTATCGTTTCCTGGACATGGAGGCAGAGAACACGGGCATATGGTCAATTGGGCGCGTGGACCAATAGGCGCGCAATGACGATGATTTATGTATGCCCATGTTGAGGGAAAGGCCCAGAGAGGTTTTAAATTCAGAAACTGTAATTGGTTTCCAATCTCTGGCAATGGAAGGCCACTGGGGACTAGCGGCTATGAATTGACCAGCATATCAATTACCTCTGGTCCACAATAGATCTATAAAGATCTTCCGTGAAAAACAGCGAATAAAAATCAAGTGGCGTAAAATCAGCTGTTTCCACCTGAATACCGGGTTGGCCAGTGAATGGGGGGGGGGGGGGGTATGGGTTCTGCAGAAGTGTTGGGCACCCAATCAGGATAGGCGAATTTTGCAGGAAGGGCATGATGGGCCTGCCTTTGTCTTCTTCTTGGGGGCAGCGGGTCACTACTTGTGCTTGCCACCTCGCCAGCTTGAACTGCACTTGTGGGACTCGCCACGTCACCAAGTGATACTGCAGTGCTGGATGTACGTCCAGGGTGTACTAGGCCGCTGGTGCTTGCCAGTTCACCAGAAGGAATAGCGGCGCTAGTACTACTCTGCTCCATAATACGAGAGCCCTGCGGTTCTTGCTCCTCAACATCAGAAGATCGGGATCGGGTACGCCTGACCTTAGCAGGGACCTCATCTTTGTCGTCAGAGCCATCTGACATGGAGCCACTGTCTTCTACGGGGTTGTATTCTGAGCCGGAATCTGACAGATGCGTGACCTCCTCTTCACTATCTGTCATGCTCCAGAATCTCGTAGGCCTCTTTACTAGTGTACCTTCGATTTGCCATTTTGGGCTCTAAATTTAGTGGTACACTAGTAAGATTCCCAGGTAAAGCACCTGACTGTCAGCAAATGTATCAAACGCTACCAAAAAAAACTGTTAGCGATCGCAGGGATCAGACCTGTCTCTGCGAACGCTGCAGTTGTTTGTGTTGTGTTTTTGTAAGTGAGGGGCTAAACGCAGGTGCTAGCAGTCATCTGGGCTGATCCCGCGAACACTGCGTGGGAACCCTAAACTGCTGGGGACGCTAGTATAGATCTGATAAGATACTATACCACTAAGGGAGGTGTATGCTTTGCGCGTGGATGTTGGCGTTACTGGCACTAACCTGACACTGCCTGGGGCGACACAGACCATAACTGAAGCTAAAACTTAATTGATATCAACCGCCGGGCGATCAGGGGGTTACATTTTTATTGGGTTGTATACGGTGGGTGCCCTGATGCTATAAAAAGCGAACTAACCAACCAGCGTCACCAGTGATCACCGTATAAGTGTTAACTAGGGGCAATCAGGGGGTTAAAGCCTTTATTAGGTAATATGTGGCGCTATAGAAACAAGACGGGTAACCTAAATAACTGGCTAACCAGTGTCACCAGTGACACTTATATGGTGATCACTGGTGAAAGGATTAACTCTAGGGGCAATCGGGGTTAAAACCTTTATTAGATAATATATGGGGGTACCTGGCGGCGAACCTAAAAATAAAACTGGCTACCTAGCGGCACCAGCGACACTAATACAGCGATCAGAAAAACGATTGCTTAGTGACACTGGCAATAGGGGGTGAAAGGGTTACCTGGGGGGCGATCAAGGCAGGGGTTAGGGGGCTACCCTTGACCTAAAGGGGCCTAAACCTAACTGCCCTGCAACTTTTTACTGTCACAGATGACACTAAATGCAGTGATCAGTAAATAAATGGTCACTGCAATCAGTGACACTGTGTCTGGGGGGTGAAATGTGTGCCTATGTGTACCTACGTGTCAGTGTAGTGTTGGTGCACTAACCTGATGTCTTCTCTCGGCGCTCTAGACGAAAAGAGCGCCGCATGGAGAGATGACCTCACTTCCTCTGCCTGTGTTTACATTACACAGGCAGAGGAAGCATCTCATTCGCTGAGAGCGATCACTCCTGAAGCAATACCGACTGCCCCATGTACCGGGAAGGGGTCTGATCGGACTTCCCAAAAGCTTGTACATGACATTTCCAGGAGCATCAATTTCCTGCAGCTCTTGGTCTTACAGTGATGTAAAGGTCAGCGGAGAAACCATAGATCACTGCCGGTGGGGGGGGGAAATGTCCTTTCCTTTTCACTGAAACAATCTTTGGTGGCATGGGCAGTGAGATGGGCAAGTATTTACATCCTTCTGTGCAAGTACTGCTTCGAGTTATTTTGCGACAGGGTGGCTTTAAATGATACCTGCAATGTGTAATCAACGGCACCCACCATTTTTTGTTGTAGAAGTCCTTACTTTAAGTAAGTCAGCTTATTAGAAACGTGCACCAGTTTCTTATAACCTACAAGGCTTATTATTGCTACAACCTTTTTGGCTACTTCCTTTGTATGTTTTCTTAAAGGCAAAAATTACAAAATATTCAAATGCCAAGAGTATCGAGTAGGCATGTAATAAAGAAAAAACATGCAAAATGATACTGAGCATTCAAGACTGCGATTTGGCTTGGCCCATTGCTCCAACACAGGCAATATTTGGTCACATCGGAATGTGTTTTTTTTTTTTTTTATTTTATTATTTTTTTTTATTCTTGCCAAATACATTTCCTGTAGTAAATTCTAGATGTTTAGACTACTACTTGGGATAGAAAGTGATTGACAGCTGCCACCTTGCTGTATCAATTAAGTGGATCTGACATGGATTAGTGGCTCCACAAACATTTGATTTATTACTTCCAATATGCAGCAGTTTGTTTTATAAATTGTGATCTTTGGTTACATGCATAGGTTTTACTTTTGGTTTAATATTAATAGCACCATATGCGATTCATAAGTCTTCTGTTTTTTTTATATTTTAGTGAATACTTTTATTTTTAACAGAAAAGTAGTGTGACCACCTTTTGGCAGAAGAGGGAACTAAGTAGATTAGCAGACCACAGTGAATAAACGCCTCAGTAAAACCATAATGTGGCATGGTTTCAGTTTCTTTATATTGTGGTTTTATTGGAATAGGTTTTTCACTGTGGTTTGCTAAGTGACTAGTATTTATTGTGCATCTGACTCGGTTACAGCAGAATCAGCTGTGTTTTCATTGGCCATAATGGATTTATGTATAATTGCCATATAGTTTGTTACATTTTCTGAAACCTTGTCTATGCATGTGTATTGTAGAGCAGCACAATGTGGCAATGCACCAATATACATTTGTGGTGTGCTGCCTGAAATAGTGCATGCATCAGTCTTTGTGTGTTATGAAACGTTGGCAGCCCATTCATTTTTAATGAGCTGCCTTTAAAAGAGAAGTAGGTTTTTTTTTTTGATTCATACTTACCTCAGTGGATGGAGCATCAGACTGATGCTGCAGCTGTCCCTCGGCGTCTCTGCACTGAGAACCGAGCCACCGAACACCGCCGATGGCTCAGTTCTCACTCCTCCCTGAGCAGAGAGATGGTGTCTGTTAGTCAGCATCTCTCCTGCTCTGCTCCTCCACGCTCATTGGAGCGCTGAGCTGTGGAGGGGTGGGGAGCAGCCGTCTCGGCGGCTCGCTGAGACTGCCATCAACCGGGGCAGCTGGCGCATCCAGACTTGGGAAGTCGGGATGACGCGCTGCCGCGACTGATGGCAGTGACCTCAGAGAAGAGCGGACTTCAGACCGCTCTCCGCTGAAAACAGGTCACAGGAGTGAAAAACGAATTGCACTCCTGTGACCCAGAGGAGAAGCACAGCCTAAAAAGCTCATGCTGGACTTCTCCTTTTTAAGCACATGTTGACGCCTGGCATAATGCGGTACCGCAATGATGTCCAAAGGAGTCCTAAAGGATAACTGCATTTATAAAGCATGTTGGGATTAAAACAGGACTACACTGTCTGTATCTTAACACCACAAACCAAAAATGCTTTTTAATTCATGTTTATTATTCAGAGAAACTTCACCCAACTATCCATATCGCTAGGATGATTTTGCTGACGAGTCATTTTGACCCCCCCCCCCCCTTCGGCATTTATGGCTGTGGCCATCTTGAGTATATCAAGATATCATTTACTTCCTGTGATCCATCATCATCTGCCTTTAGCTCATGCCGCGTACACACGATCATTATTCACGGCGGTTAAAAAACCGCCGTGAATAATGACAGGAAAAACAAGGGAACCGCTTGGTTCCCTACACACGGTCGTTTTTCCCGTCTTTTTTTCTCTTGACGAGAAAAACGACCGTCTGTGGGCTCCGCGGCAGTGTTTCCCTATGGGAAAACTGCCGCGGAAAAAAATGCTGGAAATAATGACGAGAAAATTTAGAACATGTTCTAATTTTTCACGTCGTTTTTTATGCCGTTTTTCTCAACGAGAAAAACGACATAAAGCCCACAGACTATCGTTTTTCTCGGCGGAAAAAAAAATGCAGTTTTTCTCGTCAAGAAAAGCGGTCGTGTGTACGCGGCATTAGGCATACACGCAAGCAGGTGTGCTTTGCTGTGAAAATCCTCCCTGAATTGGGATGTATGACATCATTTACCTAGGAAGTAACCAAAGAAATGGAGAGGGTAAAAAGTTGTAAATGGGATATACTTTCCTGTCTGCTAATGAGCATTATAAGGATTAAAAATAGTCAGTGATAGAGCAAAGTTCCGCTTGAAATATTTTAAAGTATTTTGTGGGTTTGTGTAAGCAAAAGATAGTCTGCAGCACAAAAAATCTGGTTAAGAACTAACCCAGTCTGTGGCATCTCAAGGCTGTTCTTGCCATACTTCAAATTTCTCCTTAGTCCTGTCTTCCTCATGCATGCATTTGGGATAAAGCAGCTGTAGTTGGTCCAGCTGGATTCCTTTTAAAAGGTAGATGACATGTCAAACTAATGCCACAGCACATCACAAGTTATTGCGTTGGCCAGGCGTGAGAAGTAGGGATCCACAATGGACTTTGTCCGTTGGTTGACGTGGTTTTTTTTTTTTTTTTTTTTCCCTTGTTAGGCTAGAGAAGTTATTTTCTTAGGCTTGCCTAAGGGATAAGTTCACCCAACTGACCCTGCTTCGTACACATTCCTTGGTAGCCTCACTTACAATAGGAATGCGTGGGAGGCATGTGATCTGACAGGCAAGATTTGCCTGTCATAATGTCTTGGGATTCAGCTGTGATGTGAGGGTTTGAATGTCAGGTACAGTATGTGCAAGTACCTGCAACACTGGGCACTGCCATGGCCTTTATGTGGGATGTCCACTCTTATTAATGTATTTTATATTCTGTACAACAGGTGTGTCCAACCAGTGGCCCGCCGAGCCTTCTGATGTGGCCCGCCACCTCCTGCTTTGGGGCGGCGGGTCAGCAAGCCCAGATCGTTGGTTGCCGACCCTCCATACCAGAGCATCAGTGTTGTCAATGAAGGTAGAGGAAGCAAGTGTTGGATCCCTTTCACACTGACAGCTCATGCCTGTAGCAGCTCGTTTTAGCAGTGGATTTTGGCCTCTAGTAGGGTGTTCGTTGCCCCAAAAAATGGGTTAAAAATTCTCGTTTTGCAGCGTTTTTAAAGCCCTTTTCAGGCGCTTTGAAAGCGCTGACCATTCATTTCAATGAGCAGAGTGTTTTACAAGTGCTAAATACAGCGCTCCCCACCCGCCCCAAAGAGGCTGCTTGCAGGACACACTGAAAAGACACACTGAAAAGACGCACTGGAATGAATGGGAAGCGGTTTTCAGGTGCTTAGCAGAGGCTATTTCCAGCGCTAAAGCGCCTGAAAACTGCCCCAGCGTAAAAGGGGTCTTGGTGATACCAAATGCACTCTGCCTGGGACAGCAACAGCCAGAGATACCTGAATGGAATACTTTTATGAAAGGTACGTTTTTTTTTTTGTTAGATAGAGAGATATATATATATATATATATATATATATATATATATATATATATATATATATATATATATAATCTCTATCTAATTGCCAAATTCACTGTGTGTATATATGGGAATATCTCTTCTGCAGTGGTTACTGGGCTGCTTTTAAACTGATCCACAGGTGCAGTGCATCTGTAGGTTACCTGCACTGAGCCATAGACCTCTGTTTATTACCTGTGGGTTTGGTGTGCTTTCAGAGAGTGCACCACACCTGCAGGATATAATGGACGTCTATGTCAAAGTGCAGCTTACCCGCAGGAAAGCCACAGGTACACTGTGCTGCCCCTGTGATGTGTGTAAACTGCAGCGCATCAGTGTGAAATTCGCTTAAGTGGCCCTCGCTTTTCAAAAGGTTGGGCACCCCTGCTGTACAATATGGCAGAAGGGGTAGAATATTCAAAGGCAGATGGGAACAAGCAAACCTAAAGGTGAACAGAAGCCGGAACTATTGTAGGGAGATAATATACCTTAGTCCTGATCTTTTGTCGTACTAGTAGTTTCACTTGACTAGCTAAAGAGTATGTTGGGCATTTCTGAACACCTCTGTCTGAGTTGCGCATGGTTTGTTTTTAGCACTTTTTGAAGTTGGCCAAACAGTCTGTACATCCTATGTACAGTGCCTTGAAAAAGTATTCATACCCCTTGAAATTTTCCACATTTTGTCATGTTACAACCAAAAAGGTAAATGTATTTTATGTGAAAGACCAACACAAAGTGACACATAATTGTGAAGTGGAAGGAAAACTAGCAATGGTTTTAGTTCCTTCTTCTTTTATTTTTTTTATTTATTTATTTTTAGTCCGAAAAGTTCAATTTTGGTCTCATCTGACAGAGCACCTTCTTCCACATGTTTGCCATGTCCCCCACATGGCTTCTTGCACACTACAAATGGGACATCTTATGGCTTTCTTCTTGCCACTCTTCCATAAAGGCTAGGTTTGTGGAGTGCACGACTAATAGTTGTCCTATGAACAGATGAAAGACTATATTGATGGCAAATTTAATCTTTTGAAATAAAAATACTGTACTGGTAAAACAAAAATAGATTGAGGGACAGGGCTTTGTTTCCCTTAAAATATTTATGGAACATTTAAAATTTCCAATTATTGTATGAAGTATATGGCAAATTGCTGGAGATTTACTGTGGATTTACAAAGCTTGTGTTGGAATGCTGCAAACTGCATTTTGAAGAGGTGTGGATTAAGCCAACACTGTATTCAGGCCCAGGATTAGTATTTTACATTTTCCATAGCCTCATACAGCATAGACGAGAAAATGATTAGGAGTCATGCTGTAACCCAACTATAAAGGCTTTAAGAGCCTCAAGAGAATCTTGGTGGTTCTGTGCCTTTTGCAGAATAAGTCAAGAGTGGAAACCATTTTACTCTTGTTCATCGACTGACACAGCTTCTCTATTGACATAGTGGGTATTATCCGTTAATTGGAGTGACTAGGCAGAAAACTTGTAAAAAGTGCCGCACAACACCTTCTACAGTACCGCCCAGGGGGTGGACCCTCTGGTATATGCCCTCACTCTGCATCTCGCAGATCAGTTTTTTTCTGTCTAGCAAGGAGTAGGACATGGCTCCCTTCAGATTTTTTTTTCTACATTTTGTTTTTTGTTTCCTGCGATCTTCGATCAACGGCTGACTGGGTGACAGACTGGATCCTTGATCCTTGTAGGTCCCCCTCGTTCCGGCCATCGAGCATGTCCCGACCCTAGCTACGCGCTGGGTTTTCCACGACATACCTGTCGCTCTACGGGTGGCCGGTGAGCCTACGCTCCAGGGCCTGCATCGGACCGCTCAGCTTCGGCTGACCTTATGGCCGAGTCGCAGTAGCCTGTCCGGTGAGCTTACGCTCCAAGGCTTGCATCAGACCACTCGGCTTCGGCTGACCTTACGGCCGCGTCGCAGCAGCCTGTCCGGTGAGCGTCGCGCTTCAGGGCATGCATATGATCGTTCCCTAGGGTCCAATCACAGCATGCCTGGCCGACTGTCACCTTCCGTGCACGGATGATCTGTTGTTGCATGTCTTCCAGCAGGATACACGCAGGAAGGGTAAGTAAGCTTTGGCAGGGTGACTTGGCTGGACATTCCTGGAGAGACAAAGTAAGTGGTTGTGGCCCCTTTCTTTCCTCTTTCCCTGCCTTCCCTCCTCCCCTGCAGTGGTCCATGCCGGTTTCGGCCTCTAGTGACTGTCCGGCGGTCATTTTCTTGTGGTTTCCCGCCTATGTGTAGATCACCGCTCAGCGCCATTTTCTTGTGGTTCACACCCGCTTTGGCCTCTATTGACTGTTCAGGCGGCCATGTTTCGTAGGATTCACGCTGTATGTATATACCGCCACTCGGCGACCATCTTTTTGTGGTCCACAGCCGCTTGTGCCTCTATATTCGGCTCGGCGGCCACTTTCTTAGCGCTCAGTGTTTCCATACAGCCGCTTGGCGGCCATTTTGCGATAGTCTCCGGCCTCTAGGGTGCATTTGCACTGACAAAAATTCACAAGGAAGCACTGATAAAGAATCAGACTGACAGCAGCGATGAGATAGCATCACAGACGCAGCACACGGCAGCATAGCGGTACCGTTCCAAGGGTGGTGAGTCCTCTGGGAGACCCTGCATCTCTGTATCAGCTAGGAGGGTGGCCTATTGATACCTTGCCTGGAGCCCTGTGGGTATCTGCGCGTGGGTCAGCAGGGTGTCTGAAGCAGACGTTTTTTTTCCCCTGAAACACCTGATTTGGCAGCTGGTGCCCCTGAGGTATCTGTAGTAAACGCCCCGTCCCCTGCAATCTTCCGGGGATAATTCTGATGCAGAACCAGGCCCAGCTATGGCTTATGGCCCGGATTCTGATGCATCAGAGACTGCAGACCGTGACCAATCGGACAGTGAGACTGCTCCAAGTCCAGGTCAGCACGCAAAGAAGGCTTTAGTATCTGGCCTGTTTACTGCAAATGGAGAATGCTGCAGAAGCAGCAGAGACACCGGTCCCCTTTGGGTTCCCTAAAGCCAGCCCACACTGCTAAGGGGTTTCCTTGTGTGTCTCATATTGATAAGCTCTTGTACAAGGAGTGGGAAAAACCCACTGAGGTTTGTTCTTTTTTTCAGCCCCAAAGATGTTTTTTATTTTTTGGGCGGTCCGATACCCCTTGGAGTTCCTGAAAGGATGGACCTCCCCCCCCCCGATAGTGAACCCCCCCTGTGTCCAGACTTAAGTTACCACGATTCCAGTGAAAGGGGCTCCTGTCTTAGAGGGACACTCGCTACCTATACACAGTGGGGGATTCAGAGGTACGTCCAGCATGGCTGTTTTTTTTTTTTTATGATGCCTCAGACACTTACTGAGTAGGCAAAGATGCTACTCCAGGGGTTAAAAGCACGGGAGACTCCTCCGTACGCGGTAGCTCTGGCCGACCAGTTGGTACAGGGCCTTGAGCCTGTCTGCGTGTCAGACTTGGATACTATCCCCTTGCTGTCTCAGACCTTGGGTTATGTGGTGGCACTACACCACCTGATCTGGCTAAGGTGCTGGTCTGCGGACCAATCTTCCAAGAAGGCCCCTTTGGATCTGCCCTTTTAGGGCGACAGACTTTTTGGGGCCTCGCTGGATGACATTTAAGATGCCACAGGAGGTAGGAGCACATTTGCTTCTGCAATCCAAAGACGGTAAGGAGCCACG
The DNA here is from genome assembly GCA_029206835.1 of Rana muscosa. Lineage (NCBI taxonomy): Eukaryota > Metazoa > Chordata > Amphibia > Anura > Ranidae > Rana > Rana muscosa. The sequence goes on along the minus strand of CM055121.1, from coordinate 68,399,840 downwards.
CCATAGGCTAGGGCCCTCCTTCACTGTGCACAAATGGTCCCTTCATCCGCCTAGTGCGGCAAGTAAACGACCTCAGGCTGATAAAGCGCCTGCTGAGGGACACAAGCGTCCCTGGGTTTGCAAGCTCAACCTTGCTTGCCTACTGAACAGAATTTTTCCCTCTTAACCGCCAGCTTCTGCCGACTTGTCGGGAAGCCCTATATGGGGTGGTACAAGACCTGCTGATACGCAGCGTAGCCTTCCTGTCTTGGTACAGGAACGGGTTCAGGGATTCTACTCAAATCTGTTAGTACTGGAGGGGGTTCGTCTAATCTTGGATCTCAGGACCCTCAACTGCTATGTGAAAGTACAAAGATTGCGGTAAGAAGTTGGCTCGCTCTGTTGTCGCTGCCCTCCATCATGGGATTTTCGGCATCCTTGATCTTCAAGGACGCATACTGCATGTCTCCATATGCACCAGGCATCAGATGTCTGTGTTAGCGGCCGGGGAGGACCACTGCCAAGGGTGGCTCTCCCCTTTTTGGCCTTGCATTGGCACCAAGGGTGTTCACCAAGGTGTTTGCCCCGATTCTGGCCCTACTAAGACAGCGTGGCTTTGCTATCAGGGGCAACTTGGACGATCTTCTGAGGGTCACTTCAAACTAAATTTGAAAGTGAGCGTGTCTATACCTGTCAGACCCTCCAATACTTGGTTGGGTGCTGAACACTCAGAAGTCAGTATTGAAACCGTCCCAACTCCTAGTGTGTGTAGGGTTGATTCTGGACTCCTCAGAGGTGTACGTTTCTTTCCCCCTAGGGGAAAGTTGCTGACCCTTCGGGCTGGAGTGCGGCCGTGGACATTCCAAAGTTGGGCTGTCACGCCACTTTTGCAGGCAAGTCCTGGGCCTCATGGTAGCCGCCTTCGAGGCGGTACCATAGGCGCTATTTCACACAAGTGTTACAGAAGGTAACTCTGTCCTGAAGGGTCAAGTGCCCTTCATCCCTGGATTATCAAAATCTGGGTGAGCCACCTAATCAGGACCTCCCTAGTTGGTGGCCGACTTCACCAGCTTTCTGTCTGGGAAGTTTTTTACTTTCTTTTTACTGGATAGTGGTCACGGCAGACGCCTTTCTTTCCGGTTGCAGAGGAGTCTGAAGAGCTCAGTCAACCTGGGTCGCGGGACTCCGGAGGAATCCCATTGCAGATCATTAGCCTGAAATCTGGGCAATCTGGCTTTGCCTCTCCACATGGTCTCAGAGGCTACAAGGGCGTCCAGTCAGAATCCAGTCAGACAAACACCACAGTGGTGGCGTATGTAAATCAAGGAGGAACAAGCAGCTCTGCTGCAGCATCGGAGGTCATGCACCTCCTAAGGGGGGCTCTCTTACCAGAGGGGAAGCACGCCAGTCGTATATTTCCCGACTTCTCGATTCAATCGGAAGGTATTTAGGTTTGTGGCCAGGTCAAGAGACCCATGGGCAAAACACGACCGATGCGTTGATGGCACTGTAGAGTCAGTACCGACTAATCTATGCCTTTCCTCCTCGGAAGCTCTTTCCTCATCTGCTTCACAGACTGGAGGCAGAGAGGATTACAATGGTCCCAATTGCTCTGAATTTGCCTTGGCGTCCTTGGTACGCCGATCTAGTGCGTCTGGCAGCAGACGCCTTTTGGCATCTACCGTAAGAAGGACCTGCTGTCGCTAGATCCCGTACGCCATACTGGTTTTTTTTTTTACAGTCACTGGCTTGAGAGCCAGGTGCTAAGAGACCGGGACATGTCACTCGGTGATCTCTACCATGAGGAGTGCTCGGAAATCATCCCCTAGGAAGATTACCATCGCACTTGGAAGACCTGCATATCCTATTGCGAGGAAATGAGGTGGCATCCGCGTACCTATTGGTTCCAGAGTCCTGCTGTTCTTCAGCAGGGAACGGGCCAAAAATGTTTAAGTACAATTAGGGGGCAGGTATCTGCCCTGTCTGTCTTTTTCAAGGACCCCTGGTGTCTCACTCCCTATCGACTGTTTGGTGGCCATATTTCTAGGATTCACGCTGTATGTGTTTACCGCCGCTCGGCGACCATCTTTTTGGGGTCCGCAGCCGCTTTTGCCTCTCTATTCGGCTCGGCGGCCATTTTCTTGGAGCCCACGTTTCCATACAGCCGCTTGGCGGCCATTTTGCGATAGTCTCCGGCCTCTAGGGTGCATTACACTGGCGTGAAAAATGTACACAGGAAACGCTGATAAACTATCAGACTGACACAGCAGCGGTGGGATAGCATCCCAGGCGCTGCACACGGCAGCATAGCGGTACCGATCCAAGGGTGGTGAGTCCTCTGGGTGACCCAGCATCTCTGATCAGCTAGGAGGGTGGCCGATTGATATCTTGCCTGGAGCCCTGTGGGTGTCAGCGCGTGGTCAGCATGGCGTCTGAGCCAGATGTTTTTTCCCCTGAAACACCAGACTTGGCAGCTGGTGCCCCTGATGTGTCTATGGGCGCTATGTCGGCAATCCTAGAGGCTTTGCTGCCAGGGTGGAAGCAGCACACAGGAATACAGGGGGTAGTAAACGCCCCCGTCCCCTGCAATCTTCTGGGGATAATCCTGATGCAGATGCATCAGAGACTGCAGACCGTGACCTGTCGGACGGTGAGAATGCTCAAAGTCCAGGTCAGCACGCAAAAAGGCTTTGGTATCTGACCTATTACTGCAGTGTGGAGTACGCTAAGAATAGAGAATGCTGCAGAAGCAGCAGGGACACCGGTTCCCATTTTTGGGTTCCCTAAAGCCAGCCCGCACTGCTAAGGTGTTCCTTGTGTGTCTTTATATTAATAAGCTCTTGGTTTTTTTTCAGCCCTAAAAAAATATTATTTTTTTTTGGGCGGTCCGGTACCCCTTGAGGGAGAGTTCCTGAAAAGATGAACCTCCCCCCCGATAGTGGACCCCCCCTGTGTCCAGACTTAACAAGTTACCACGATTCCAGTGGAGGGGGCTCCTGTCTTCAGGGACACTTGCTACCTATACACAGTGGGGGCTCAGAGGTACGTCCAGCATTGGCTGGGTTTTGTCTGATGTTTCAGACACTTACTGAGTAGACAAGGTACCTACTCCAAGGGTTAAAAGCACGGGAGGCTCCTCCGTATGAGGTAGCTCTGGCCGACCAGTTGGTACAGGGCCTTGAGTCTGTCTGCAAGTCAGACATGGATACTATCCCCTTGCTGTCTTGAGCCTCAGTTTATGCGGTGGCGCTATGCCACCTGATCTGGCTAAGGTGCTGGTCTGCGGACCAATTTTCCAAGAAGGCCCTGTTGGATCTGCCCTTTTTAGGGCGACAGACTTTTGGGGCCTCGCTGGATGACATCATTTAAGATGCCACAGGAGGTAAGAGCACATTGCTTCGGCAATCCAAATAAGGGTAAGGAGCCACGCCATAGGCTAGAGCCCTCCTTCTCTGCACACAAGCGGTCCCTTCGTCCGCCTAGTGTGGCAAGTAAACAACCCCAGGCCGATAAAGAGCCTGCTGAGGGACAGAAGTGTCCCCGGGTTTTCAAGCCCAACCTTGCCTGCCTACCGAACAGATATTTTCCCTCTTAATCGCCAGCTTCTGCCGACTTGTCGGGAAGCCCTACATGAGGCGGTACAAGACCTGCTGATACGCAGGGTAAGCCTTCCTGTCTTAGTACAGGAAGGGTTCAGGGGGTTCTACTCAAATCTGTTTGTAGTACTGGAGGGGGTTCGTCCTAGTTTGGATATCAGGACCGTGAACTGCTTTGTAAAAGTACAAACATTCCGGAAAGGAGTTGGCTCGCTCTGTTGGCGCTGCCCTCCATCCAGGGGATTTTCCGGCAGCCTTGATTATCAGGAACGCATGCTGCAGGCCTCCATATGCACCAGGCATCAGAGATGTCTGCGTTGGTGGCCGGGGAAGACCACTACAGGGTGGCTCTCCCCTTTGGCCTGGCATCAGCACCAAGGATGTTTACTAAGGTGCTTGCCCCGATTCTGGCCCTACTAAGACAGCGTGACATCTCTATCATGGGCAACTTGGACGATCTTCTTCTGAGGGTCACTTCAAACTTAAATTTAGAAGTGAGCATGTCTATAACCTGTCAGACCCTCCGAGACTGGTTGGGTGCTGAACACTCAGAAGTCAGTAATGAAACCATCCCAACTCCTAGTGTGTCTAGGGTTGATTCTGGACTCTTCAGGTGTACGTCTTTTTCCCCTAGGGGAAAGTTGCAGACCCTTCGGGCTGCGGTGCGGCAGTTGACATCCCAAAGATGGGTTGTCACGCCACTTTGCATGCGAGTCCTGGGCCTCATGGTAGCCTCCTTCGAGGCGGTACCATAGGCACTATTTCACACGCGAGTGTTACAGAAGGTAACTCTGTCCTGAAGGGTCAAGTGCCTTTCATCCCTGGATTATCAAATCCAGGTGAGCCACCTAAGCAGGACCTTCCTAGTTGGTGGCCAACAGCACCGGCAGTTCTGTCAGGGAAACTGTTCCTTCCTGTTTACTGGAGGGTGATCACGGCGGACACCTGTCTTCCCGGTTACAAAGGAGTCTGAAGAGCTCGGTCAACCTGGGTCGCTGGACTCCGTAGGAGTCCCATTGCAGATCATGGCCTGTAATCTGGGCGATCTGGCTTTGCCTCCCTACTTGGTCTCAGAGGCTACAAGGGCGTCCAGTCAGAATCCAGTCAGACAAACACCACAGTTGTAGCGTATGTCAATCATCAAGGAGGAGCAAGCAGCTTTGCTGCAGCATCGGAGGTCGCTCACCTCCTAAGGGGCTCCCTTACCAGAGGGGAAACACGCCAGTCGTATATCTCCCGATTGAGTAGAGAAGTCAGTAGGTATTGAGGTTTGTGGCCAGGTCAAGAGACCCATGGGCAAACACAACAGATGCGTTGATGGCACTGTAATGTCAGTACCGACTAAGCTATGGCTTCCTCCTCTGAAGCTCCTTCCTCATCTGCTTCACAGACTGAAGACAGAGAGGATTACAATGGTCCCAATTACTCTAAACTGGCCTCGGCATCCTTGGTACGCCGATCTAGTGCATCTTGTAGCAAACGCCTTTTTTGCATCTACCGTTTAGAAGGACCTGCTGTCGCTAGATCCCAGACGCCATCTTGTTTTTACAGTCACTGACTTGAGGGCATGGCTTGAGAGCCAGGTGCTAAGAGACCGGGACCTGTCAGACTCTGTCAACTCTACCATGAGGAGTGCTCGGAAATCATCCCCTAGGAAGATTACCATCGCACTTGGAAGACCTGCATATCCAATTGTAGGAAATGAGGTGGCATCCGCATACTTATTTGGTTTCAGAGTCCTGCTGTACTTCAGCAAGGAACGGGCCAAAAGATTTTACTTGAGTACAAATTAAGGGGCAGATATCTGCCCTGGCTGTCTTTTCAACGACCCCTGGTGGCTCACTCTCTAGTGAGAACGTTTGCAGTGGGTTCGACAGGCGGCCCTCCTTTCCACCCTCCACTACCTCCGTGGGGCTTGTGTAGCAGACGCCCTGTTGGTGTCTATTGCTACGAGAGGACCTGCTGGCGCAGGGTCCCATATGCCATCCTGCTTGCAGGCTATGGCTTCAACGGCATGGCCGCTAAGTGTCTCAAACCACTGTTTAGAACACCAGGGAGATTCCCTTGACACTTTTATTTTATAGAAAGTGGTCCTCTTGGTGGCTGTTGCGCCAGCTAAGATGGGTTTCTGAGCGGGCAGCCTTGTTATGCAAGCCTCCCTATCTGATCTTTCACAAGGATAAGGTGGTGCTGCGTCCGCAGCCTTCCTTTCTTTCTAGAAGTCGTGTTCGACTTTCCATCTCAAGGAAGACATTGTACTGCCATCCTTGTGTCCTCCGGCGTCGAATCCTAAGGAGACGACGCTGCATTCTTGGACTTGGTCCAAACTCTGAGAGAATGCTTGTCTGGTACTGCTCCGTTCCGGAATCCAGGCTCACTGTTTATTTTTCAGTGGCTGGTCCCCAGTAGGGCCCAGCGGTCTCGTCGGCCACCATTCTAGGGTGGATCCGACAGTTTGTGATCAGGCTTACGCCATGAAGGGTCAGGCGCCTCCCATTCCGGTGCATTCAACCAGGGCAATAGATGCCTCTTGGTGTTACGTCAGAGACGGTTTTCTGAGCCGGCAGCCTTGTCATACAAGGCTCCTTATCTGATCTTCGACAAGGATAGGTGGTGCTGCGTCCGCAGCCTTCTTCTTCCTAAGGTCTTTCGACCTTCCATCAACAAGACATTGTCCTGCCATCCTTGTGTCCTCATCCGTCGAATCCTAAGGCAATGACGTTGATGTTTTGGACGCTGTCCGAGCTCTGAGCACATCAAGCATCTGCGTTCACCAGGTGTGTAAAGCGGCGACCTGCTCATCCGTTCACACTTTCACTAAACTTTACAAGTTGATGTGTGTGTGCATCTTCGGATGCTTCCTTGGGCCGCAAGATATTGCAGACGGCTGTTTAGAGTTGCAACTTCTCCTTGGAGGAGCTCTGTTTGGGGTGAAGTTTTTAATGTTACCACCCCTCGTCTTTTCTCTGACACTGCTTTGGGACGTCCCACTATGTCAATAGAGAAGCTGTGTCAGTCCATGAACAAAAGAGTAAATAGGATTTTTTCTCACCGTAAAATCCTTTAATCTGAGTTCATGGACCGACGCAGCACCCACCCCTCTTAAGTTTGTACTGCTTTTTGACGAACTGATCTGCGAGATGCAGAGTGAGGGGATAATACCCAGAGGGTCCGCTCCCTGGCGGTACTGTAGAAGGTGTGATGCAACACTTTTTACAAGTTTTCTGCCTAGTCGCTCCTAATTAATGGATAATACCCACTATGTCAATAGAGAAGCTGTGTCGGTCCATGAACTCAGAGAAAAGGATTTTACGGTGAGTAAAAAATCCTACTTTAATGGTAATGTGGCATGTCGGTTTGCATAAAATTTGGGTTTTAAGAAGGCTAATATGAATTATGTTTACAGGGAGAGCACTCCAAAACCTCTGATGAGGGAAAGAGAGTGATATTGGAGGTGAAATAGGAAGACTTTCACAACCTTTTATCTCGTTATAGTCCTTTTCCCCTAAATTTCAGGATTTCTCGTTGATTATTGCTTGGATCGCCTTAAAATTCCTTTCTTTTTTGTCCATTGAGGGGCACAGTTTGGTTATACTTGCTGTCTTTTGGAGGATTGGACATTACAAAACAGAAAAAAAAAAAAAAAACTTAAGTCTGCCTCCACTAGAACTTCTCTTCTACCCATCATGCCTCAGTGTTTTGCTGTTCATTGGGATGGACATATTTTCTCCAACTATTCTAGGAATCTTTTTTATTTTTATTTTTTTATGTGGATTCCCCGTTTACTGACTTGTTACATCACTGCCTGGGCCTCAGGCTAGGTTTGGAAACCTACCAAGTTGCCACTGGACATGCGGGGCTGGCTCTACATTGTACTGTAATGTAGATGTACAGGATTCTGCAACTTTCCCAGTTTTTCTTGGTCCTTATCACTTGGGGACCCCTTGCTTCAACCCTTTTGGTAACTGGCTCTGTAGCTGTGCCCCATCTGGGTCCCATCTCTCTTGCTCAGGAAGGCCTCCTGCCTTAGAGACACAAACATCTCCTCATGGTAACTAGTACCCCTCAGCGATTCCCTGACCTTCATGGTCGACCAGGGCCAGCTCTAACGGCTTCCTATTTGGATCCTCAGGGTAACTTGGGCTCACCTACTTCTGGGAGCAATGGCTCTGGTCTTCAGGCTAGTGACCTTTCCTGGCATGCGTAAGTATTCTCCTGTAAAGAGTTAGAAGGGTGCAGACTAAAAGGATTCATAAATCTAAGAGATCGAAGATCCGGCTGGGTTGGGCCTCACTGGTTTCCTTTTGTAGGTCATCACCTGTTGTCATTCGATAAGGTTGTCAAGCTTAAGTCATCCCTAAAAAAAAAAAAAAAAGCCCAAACCTGATGTACTGCTCCCTCTTGGTTTAGCAGGGAATTCCCCCCTCCCCCTCCAGTGAGGGACTGTGGGATATTGGGGGAAAAAACCTTCTCGGGGTGGCCTCTTGCCAATGCTATGCTGGCAAACTTTGATCTCCTTCCCTACAGTTAAAGCGGAAGTAAACCCAACGATTTAATAGTTTAAAAAAAAACGGTTACATTCCCGGCATGCCGGAAATGCTAACTGTCACATTGGCTGTGCTCTCAACCAATCTGTCACACCATCGAATGGCTTGTGTAATAACTGCTCACATGTGCAGCATCATGGCAGTTGAAGATTAAACAGAGGTCAAGATGGCAGCTTCCTTGGCTGAAAATGATAGGAGGGTTTACTTCCACTTTAAAGGGTTTGGGGTCTAAGTGTGACTGCGGTCAGTCCTGTCTCTGAAGATCAGGCAGTTCCTTCAGTAATCCTTCAGCCTCTTCAGAAAAATAGGGTAGTCTCTTAACCCGCCAAAATGCATATTATTGACATAAAAATATAACCTTTTCTGAAATGTTTGGTCCAAGCTGGCTCATTTGCACAAGCAGCCAGGGAATGGTGAAAAGAGGTGCCTTTTTTTAGTTTCCTTCCCAGCAATTTGGCAACACCTGAGTCGCCTACGGGGGGTGACCCCATCTCCCCCCCCCCTTTCCTGCCCACCCATTAGCCACATTCGTACACAAAACTGTGGTCATGGTGATGTGGGAAAATTTTCAGGTTGCGTTTAGCAGTCAGTACTGTGACCCCTTTCAAGTTTTTAAAAAATGTGCATTCAGGGGAGGTGCCAGTGTTTCCTCCTGAATGGTTGGCAGCCTCTGCGCTACTGCTTTTTTGAAAAACGTTCCACGATGGATGCATTTTTCAGAGTGTGCTGCTCGTCGAAGCCAGCTCTAAAACTGTGAAAAGGTACATTCTGTTTGAGGAAAACTATGGTCACCATTTATTTTCTATTTTTCTGATCACATATGGCAGCTGCATTTCTGGAGTACTTGATCGTATATCAAGTTATGATCAGGGTACTCCTCAGGAAATAAAACTGCTATGTGAAACTTGAGTTTGGTATACTCCATAGGAAAAATTGTAACTACATATCATGCAAAATGTTAACACATGTGCACCTTGTCAGGAGTTGTAATTTTCTGAACTCATAATTAAACACTGCAGTAATTCAGAAAGGTGGAATTTAGTAACACGGCCAACAATGTTTTTAAGATGTAGCCTCTTTCTTTTTTTTTTTTTTTTTTACATAAGCTATTACTATACTGCCAGTAGTGTTTTGAATATGGTGACACTGGGCTTATACATGAAAACTTGAGAAAAGGCAAAAAGATGTTGCCACTGGCAATCAGTCAAGTGTTTAAGTAGTATTTAATGAGAGCAAGCCACATCATTCAGTGTGGATACCGCCACAGACTTTCAAAGATATAATCTATGAGCAAATACGCTTGGTGTTACTGAACCAAAGACCCTGTATTCACTATATCTGGTCTCACACAGAACATGAAAATGCAATAGATTTAGTACCGTATATACTCAAGTATAGGCCGAGGCACCTAATTTTACCACAAAAAACTTGGAAAACGTATTGACTCGAGTATAAGCCTAGGGTGTCCATGTGCATGCCTCACTGTGTGCCCATCTCCCTACCCCATCTCCCGCGCTGTGTGACTAGACTGACGTTTAACATGGGAGTCTATGGAAGGGGTGCCCGGCTTTGAAAAATCGGTGCTCCCCGGCTGTAGTTCCCCCGGACAAAAAAACTTTGCAATCCTGTAGAGGAAGAGTGGGGCTATATGTGTGCCAAGTTTGGGGTCCAGAGGACTTGCGGCTGGCCGGGATCAGGCACACAAATTTGAAGATGGACACAGACTCGAGTATAAGCCGAGGGGGGCATTTTCAGCACAAAAAATTTGCTGAAAAACTTGGCTTATACTTGAGTATATACGGTAAATCTAAGCTACCAAATACTTTTTTTCATCAGCAATTAGAGCAGTCTTGTGACTTCTATTGATATCTGGTTAAAGCTCGTATGAGTTTTTTTATTTTGCTCTGACTGTCCTATCAAGCTGCAGGCCCCCTCAACCTCTGTCTGGACAGTGCTGATTGGCTCAGTGCTGATCACATGCACTCTCCCAAGAAATAAAAAAAACTCTAGCAAAATTCACCAAACTGAGCAGCATGTCCAGCGTGTCCCCTAGCCCCTGTTCTATCAGGAGATTGTTTGGGGACAGTGGAAGAAGAAGAGCAACAAAGAGGGGATCAAACCACCTTTACACAATGCAGGGGTTTAACTCGTTAGTAGTTATCAGTTCATTGCATTAACATATACAGGGATTTACTAAAACTGGTGCACACAGAATCTGGTGAAGCTGTTCATAGTAACCAAACCGCTTCTAACTTCAGCTTTTTCCATTACCACTTCAGCCCCAAGGTTTTACCCCTTTAATGACCAGGCCATTTTTTGCGATACGGCACTGTTATTTTAACTGACAATTGGGCGGTCGTATGACGCTGTACCCAAATAAAATGTCTTGGGCCCCCCCCCTTTTGCTGGTATTTGATCATCTCTGCGCTATAAACAGAAAAAAAGCGACAAATAAAAAAATATATATACAGTATCTCACAAAAGTGAGTACACCCCTCACATTTTTGAAAATATTTTATTATATCTTTTCATGTGACAACACTGACGAAATTACACTTTGCAACAATGTAAAGTAGTAAGTGTACAGCTTGTATAACAGTGTAAATTTGCTGTCCCCTCAAAACGGCTCAACACACAGCCGTTAATATCTAAACTGCTGGCAACAAAGTGAGTACACCTCTAAGTGAAAATGTCCAAATTGGGCCCAAAGTGTTTAATATTTTGTGTGGCCACCATTCTTTTCCAGCACTGCCTTAACCCTCTTAAAGAATTGAGTTCACCAGAGCTTCACCGGTTGCCACTGGAGTTCTCTTCCACTCCTCCATGACATCATGGAGCTGGTGATTCTTAGAGACCTTGCGCTCCTATACCTTCCGTTTTGAGGATGCCCCACAGATGCTCAATAGAGTTTAGGTCTGGAGACAAACTTAGCCAGTCCCATCACTTTTACCCTCCGCTTCTTTAGCAAGGTAGTGGTTGTCTTGGAGGTGTGTTGTCTTGAAGGGGTCATTATGTTGGCATACTGCCCTGCGGCCCAGTCTCCGAAGGGAGGGGATCATGCTCTGTTTCAGTATGTCACAGTACATGTTGGCATTCATGGTTCCCTCAATGAACTATAGCTACTCAGTGCCAGCAGCACTCATGTGGCCCCAGACCATGACACTCCCACCACCATGCTTGACTGTAAGCAAGACACGCTGGTCTTTGTACTCCTCACCTGCTGACCGCCACACACGCTTGACACCATCTGAATACGTTTATCTTGGTCTCCTCAGACCACAGGACATGGTTCCAGTAATCCATGTCCTTAGTCTGCTTGTCTTCAGCAAACTGCGGGCTTTCTTATGCATCATCTTTAGAAGGTTCCTTTTGGGACGCCATGCAGACCAATTTTATGCAGTGTGTGGCGTATGGTCTAAGCACTGACAGGCTGACCCCCCACCCCTTCAACCTCTGCAGCAATGCTAGCAGCACCCATACGTATATTTCCCAAAGACAACCTCTGGATATAACACTGAGCATATGCACTCAACTTCTTTGGACGACCATGGCAAGGCCTGTTCTGAGCGGAATCCTTTTTTTCTTTTTTTAAGATCCTCGAGTTCTCAACCCTGTCCTCAAGTACCCCCAACAGGCCATGTTTGCAAGTTTTCCATCTTGCACAGGTGCTTTAAATCAGTCAATGGCTTGGTATTTTGGACAGTTATTTTATTTAAGAGAAATTCCCAAAACGTGGCCTGTTAGGGGTACTTGAGGACAGGGTTGAGAACTTTAAGCAACCTGGTGATTCAAAAATAAACCCTTAAAGCGGAGCTCCGCCGGAAAAAAAAATATTAAAAGCCAGCAGCTACTGCTACAGCAGCTGCTGGCTTTTAATATTTGGACACTTACCTGTCCTGGAGTCCAGCGACGTCCGCAGCAGAGGACGAGCGACCACTCGTCGCTCTGCTGCTCCCTCCGCCATCCTCGCTGAGGGAACCAGGAAGTGAAGCCCTGCGGCTTCATGCCCGGTTCCCTACGGCGCATGCGTGAGTCACGCTGCGCCGTTCTGATTGGTGCTCCTGTGGTCTGGGAGCCGAGTGTCTCCCAGAACACCAAGGGAAGTCTGCGGGAAGTGACGTAACTCCCGCAGATTCCCGGAGAGAGGACTCCCGGATGTGGGTGAAAGTACCTGTCTTAGACAGGTATCTTCACCCCCCCCCCCCCTGAAAGGTGTCAATTGTGACACCGGAGGGGGGGAGGGTTCCAAATAGCAAAAGTTGCTATTTAGGGTGGAGCTCCACTTTAAGTTAGCGGAGGTGGTTTTTGACCACCTCAGCTATGCATACTAAATATGCAAAAAAAAAAAAGCATTTACATTTAAACTTTGAAATTGCGTTGCATGATGAAATACACATTTTAGGTCTGAAAATTTACATAATAGCCTTGAAACATATACATTTTCTGAAAGCAGAAATAAATGCAATTTATTTGTCATATCAACGCAATGGTTTATCAAGCCCATATTATCAGTAAAAAATACACTAAGGAGTTGATTTATTAAAGGCAAATATACTGTGCACTGCAAGTGCTCTTGCTTCAGAGCTTAGTAAATTGGGTAAAGCTTCACTTTGCAAAGACTACTCGATCACATGCAAGGAAAATAAAGAACAGCATTTTTGCTTGTACATAATTGTACACTCATTTCAGAGCTTCCCGTTAGATCTAGAGAAAATGCACTTGAAGTGTAATTGCAGTGCACAGTATATTTGCTTTTAGTAATAAACCTCCCCATGTAGTTTTAGTGCACAGAAACAAGATATTACCCAATTTTTTTTAAATCTGAGTCGAGTAAATAGATGCTATACCTGGCAAGCTTTAACATTCTGTGTGCCTATGAAGTAGTAACAAACTACTGTACCCAATATTGCACCTAGGTGAATCTTTAAAAGCCCTTACAGGTCATCAGTTTAAAGTTGACCATGAATGATGGCTGTAGAATTCATGCTGTCACTCCAGTGTGTGCTGCCATACCGAATATGTGTAACAGTTGTTTTTGTTAAAGCTACAATTTTTTTTTTTTTTTTTTGAATATTTTTAAAATTATTTTCTCAAACCTATTTTCAGAAAAATTAAAAAAAATTATTTTGGTGTACACACTATAATTTACACTTTTTTTTTTTCTTTTAATAAACGTATCTTAAAGTTGCTCTTTAATGTATTTGGGATGTGTAGTATAGTAAACGGATTGAATTTTTCAGCTACTGTATGTATGTTAGTGTGTACACAGATATGTTTATAGGAGATTAGCTTTTCTGTGTGCATCTGGGGTTGTCGTTCATTTGCATATAAGGCCCCTTTCACACGGTCGGACCATTCAGGTCCACCTGTCAGTTTTTCTTGCGGACCTGAACGGCCGCTCCATACATCTCTATGGAGAATCGGATGTCAGCGGTGACATGTCCGCTGACACCCGATCCGCTAAAATCAGACGTATGCCGATCCGTCGCCATCCGTCCATATCTGATCGGGTGAGATCTGATGAAAACGGACATGCTGTCTGTTTTCGTCCGATCTCTCCATAGGAGACAGTGGCGCTGGACAAGCCCCTCCTCGCTCAGTGAGCAGAGAGGGACCTGTCATCCACCGGCTCAGCGTAACGACTGAGTCCGCCTCGTCTGAATGAAGCTTAAATGTCCAACATAATATATGTATATTGCCCTGCTTTAATTTAATGCAGTTGTGAAATTTTAATTTGCAAAGTGTCAAATACACATCATAAAAATCAAATGCTGTATTACATGCTGTCTTTACTCTCTCTCCTATGGGATTCATTTTCTGTATTCTGCAAAAAAAAAAACTGCTTGACCCTGCTGTTCTGTCTTCCCCTTCTGTCCATGTCCCCACTGCAATAATAGGTATCTAATGAATCGTTTTCAGAACATTGAGTGCTTGTTCTGAGTAACTTGGAAATTATTTAGACAATTGTAGCCACTAGATTAGCATAACTACAAGACATTTCCAGGAGCTTAGCAATGGGGCATAACTTTACATTTAAAAGTGTGTCCTGTAAAATTATACCATAGAAGAGACATTGTTTTTAACTTGATGGTAACTCATTTCATTGTCCCATGTTTTAAGGGTATAACTGGAGCTTTGGCTGTACTGATGAAGGATGCAATAAAGCCAACCTTGATGCAAACGTTGGAGGTGAGTTTATTATGATTTTTTTTGTGAAATGCGATTCAGGACCGTGTATTTAAACTTAAACTAGTCTTTGCAAAACCCCTGCTGGTACAACTTGGCCTAAAACTGTTTTTGGCTATGGCAATTGATGGAGAAGACAAAGCAACTTCTTAGAACAGGGGTGTTATGCTGCTGGTGGTGCTATGAACTCTTATGTAAACATACATGATCCTGTAGAGAAACAGGCGATTTTGTGTGTCATCTTAAAAATCTCAGGTTTTGGAAGACTACCTCTGGTCTTGACTATTTTACTAGACCAATCTTCATACGTCTTTAGATTTTATTGGCTTATACTGTTATTTTCTGATTCAGTAATTTGTTTCAGACTTTATACAGCTTTTCCAGATCCCATTTCCCCTGCAGTTAAGCATTCTCAGTGGCTATTTACTCTACTTACCAAGATATCTAGGAAATATGGGTCAATTTTAAGAAGCCAGTGAGCATGTACAGCTATTTACAACCAAGGAATAGGCTGAAAAAGTTGGACACCTTCGTAAATTTATGAGCGTGACAATTTTAGTGTCAGTCCTGGATCAAGCATGCTGTAATTGTAAACTGCAGAAATGTATCAGAACTGCTTTATCTCTGTATTTGTTTTGAGTCCGCACAAGGGACATTACTTTCCACCCTACCTCTGGCACCGTTATGTTCCAGTGCTGCAGGGGGGTTAATAGAGCTGCATAGTTATAGTTAGTCAGGTTGAAAAAAGACCCAAGTCCATCCAGTTCAACCATAAAAAAATAAAAAATAAAAATCGTACAATCCCATATACCCAATTCTATACCCACAGTTGATCCAGAGGAAGGCAAAAAACCCCAGCAGTGCATGATCCAATTTGCTACAGCAGGGGAAAAAAATTGTGCCAGGCTCTCATCAAGAGTGCCCAACTATGCCAGTCCTTTACACCCAACCTACTCTGTTCATAGAAGCGGTACTGTAGCTTCTATAAAATGAAATGTGATCTATAAATGGAGAAAGCGGACCTTTCATTCAACCACCTGTCCTTCATTCACACATCAGGTTTCATCCATAGAAGCTATAGTACAGCATGGGTCAGAAAGGGTGGGCAGAGTCTGGCACTCTCGATGAGTGCAGGTCCATCGACCCTATAAACCCCACCACAGAGGAAGATTATAGTGACTGGGAAAGGGGGGGATCGAATGATCAAGATTTAAAGTAATCCTGTAGCAGTACAAGGGGCACATCACATTGACTTTTTAAAGTCAGTGTTGAAATGACAGCCAGGGAACTAGCATTCTCAAATGAAATTTCCGTAATGGCAGCCTTTATTCTCTTGTGAGTTTCTCTTTTAAAAGTATTGATTTTTTTTTAAACAAATTTTAATAACCTGCTACCGGCTCTAAGGCTCAGAACTGAGCGATCAAACACCGCTGATGGCTCCGGTCTTCCTGCTGCTCTGCCCCCCCCCCCCCAGCGCTTATTGGAGAACTGGGCTGTGGAGGGGGCAGGAGTGGCTGGCTCAGGCTCTCAGCAGCTCGCTGAGAGGCTGAGTCTGTTGCCGGTCCAGGCTCCTGGGTGGATCCCGACCATATGATTGCGATCTTTCCTCAGCCTGGACTGTCTGAGGTCAGCCGACAGTGGTAGGAACTGCACTCCTGTGATCCACAGGAGAAGTACAGATAAATGAGCTTTGGCTGTACTTCTTAACCAAATCTGTAGACCATTTTTCATTTCCTATTCTATTTCATAGAAGTATTTATACATGGTAGAGAGATCTGTCATTCAGTTAATTTGCAGCATGTTATTGATAGTGGAACAAGGTGAAAAAGAGGATTATGGTTTGCATGTGTGTTTAAGTGCTACATATTTATCACAGGGAACTTTCTGTATATTATCAGGTTTGTTCTGCTTTTATTTTTCATAAACTTTTCTGACATGCTGATAATATACATCACTTGACAGTTTCTCCATATGCTTGTATCTGATATACATACGGCTTCCTGCCTTTGTTTCATAATTGTATAAGCCTGTATAGCCAGAAGCTGGGATAGTATATGGGAATTTTCAAGGGGTTATCTGTTTTCACACTGCTGTAATGAAAGGATGGTTCATGTTTTCACAGATGTTGACTGCAGGAGGCTGCCAGTATTCTGACCTAGAGCTGTGATTATTAATCACATTGAAACATTCCCTTAGATAACTATTTGCATTACTTCATGGTAGTGACAGATGGACCTGACATTAGGTGGAATATAATAATACAATTAAATATAGAATATTTAAAGGTTTAGGGTAATGTTTCGGTGAATTAAGGTGAATCCCTTAAGTATTTCTACACTGGAAGGAAAAGGGATGGAGGAAAACCTACCCAACGTCTATAGTTCTCATATACAATACCTCCTCTTACGTTTATGTTCTATTATTAGACTTCAAAGAACTTTTATTTTTGTCTGGTTTGACACTTGAGAATGGTAAAGTTTTTTATGTGAAATAGGGCACGTAGTTTAAACTAGTCGGTGTGCTCAGATAGATAGATAGATAGATAGATAGATAGATAGATAGATAGATAGATAGATAGATAGATAGATAGATAGATAGATAGATAGATAGATAGATGGGATGTGTGTGTATATGTGTGTATATATATATATATATATATATATCTATCCTTTTTTTTGTTTTGGAATTTTTTTCTTTTTAAACACATTTCTTACTTGTGTAGGACGCCTGTTAACAACTTAAACACTTGCCAAGATTAGTACCCTTGAAATGCAGGACTGCAAATAAAATGTTTCAAATTGCTTGAAGCCCAACTCTGGGCAGATGGCTAAAAATTCACTTGCAGTGGGGCTGTTTCCACACTGCAAGGGTCAAAGGGGGTTGTAAGTAAATTTTTTTTTTTTTTTTTTTTAAATAACAAACATGTTATACTTACCTCCACTGTGCAGCTTGTTTTGCATAGAGTGGCCCTGAACCTGGTCTTCTGGGGTCCCTCGGCCGCTGTCTTGGCTCCTCCCTGCAAGAACTCACCACCTATATGCGAGCGAGCTCGCATGGTGGTGAGTCCTTGCGGGCGCGCTTCACTGATGCAGCCGGCGGCTATAGCCGCTCACTGTATCACTCGGCCCCGCCCCCTGGCGCGCCGCATCATTGGATGCGATTTGACAGCAGCGCGAGCCTATGACTGCGCTGCTTTCAATCCATCCAGTGTAGCCAATCAATGGCCAGGCTCAGAAACGAGGAGGATGACGGGGGCGAGCGCGGGACTTTCGAGGGCTCAGGTAAGTAAAGCGGTGGCGGTGTTGTCGGATGTTTTTTTACCTTCATGCATAGGATGCATGAAGGTGAAAAAACGTTTACCTTTACAACACCTTTAATAGCTCGTTTTGTCTAGGGGAGAGGAGAAACCGGTTTATTTACCAGATTGATTTTTTTTTTCTTTAACTGTTCCCCTAGACATTATCCCTACTGCAGCTGAATTTTTTTTATTTGCCAGTAGTTGGGTTTTAAAAGAAACCTGTTATGAGAGAAACATTGAGGCTGCCATTGAGTTCTCTTGAAAATGATAGTTTTTTGGCTGTCATTTTGGCTGTTTTGCTTACTTTGAGTTGGTGACCTGGAACAAATATGCAGATCAGACCTTTTTTACTTTTCTCCGATATGCATGCCTGTTACAAGCCTATGAATCAAAGTATTCAGGTCAAGTAACATTTTTAGAATGAGATTGGCAATGGTGGCCCTGTTTTTCTCCCATGAAAGGTTTACTTTAACCGCTTGCCGACTGCCTCACGCACATTTACGTTGGCAGAATGGCACGGGCAGGCAAAGCAATGTATATATACGTTGCTTTGAATCTGCCCCCTAGCGGGCACCCGCTGCGCTCTCCGTGGCTGTGCCTGCAGGACCCACGGACTCTGTCCGCCGTTGATCTGTGATCGGGTCACGGAATGGCAGAACGGGGGGATGCTTTTGTAAACAAGGCATCTCCCTGTTCTGCCTAGTGACACAGCACTGATCGTCTGCTTCCTCATCGAGAGCAGCGATCAGTGATGTGTCACAGTAAGCCATGCCCCCTAACAGTATCACGCCTCCCTAGGACACACTTAATCCCTTCGCCACCCCCTACTGGTTAACCCCTTCCCTGACAGTCACATTTATACAGTAATCCGTGCATTGTTATAGCACTGATCGCTGTATAAATGTGAATGGTCCCAAAATAGCGTCAAGTGTTTAATGTGTCCGCCATAATGTCGCAGTCACGATAAAAATCGCAGATCACCACCATAACAAGTAAAAAAATAAATAAAATATATAATAAAAATGCCATAAAACTTCCCCCTATTTTGTAGACGCTAACTTTTGCGCAAACCAATCAATATACGCATATTGCGATTTTTTTTTTTTTTTTTTTTTTTTCTCCAAAAATATGTAGATTACGTATCGGCCTAAACTGAGAAAAAAATGTGCTTTTTTAAAAAAAAAATTGGGGATATTTATTATAGCAAAAAGTACAAAATATTGCTTTATTTTCACAACTGTCGCTCTATTTTTGTTTATAGCGCAAAAAATAAAAACCGTAGAGGTGATCAATTACCAACAAAAAAACTATTTGTGGGGGAAAAAAGGACGTTGCACGACTGCGCAATTGTCAGTTAAAGCGACGCAGTGCCAAATCGCAAAACGTGGCCCGGTCATTTGGCAGCCAAATAGTCCGGGGCTGAAGTGGTTAAAATATAGTTCACTTTTGTAAAAATAATAATAATCAATGCACATTTCTTGGCAGGTAGATAAAGTGCATTTATTTATGTTGGCCTGCAAAGCATTGCACCCGCAATCAGCAGATGTATTGTCAGGCTCCTGCAGACTCAGTACAGCTGTCTACACATACCTCCCGTATGGGCAGACAGTTACTGAACAGCAGGAAGACTACAAGGATGTACACTAGTGAGCTTGCAGTTGATTGGGAACTACAAGCCCTCTGCCAGACAGAACTTGTAGTTCATTCATTTACAGAACTCTCCGTTGTCAGTGTGGGATTGGGGGGGGGGGGGGTGCATGGCTGCTGCTTTAGTTGCATGCTACTCCCTGAATATGGGTGTAACAAAAGGTGAACTTCACCTTAATGCTATATTTTATTTGGTCACCCCATTATATATTCCATGCAGTGATGATCTTGTTTGCACATTTTAGACCTCTTAGGTTTCCTCTCTATCAAATATACAGCTTCTCCCTTTGCCAGTCTCAAAGCCTAACTCCACATTTTAATGTCCCTTTTTTAATAGTTTGGGTCAACCCGGCCCAAACAAATTGTTTACTGTACTAAATAGCAGCCCATTGTTTGTGGACGGAATCATGTACCATTATTGGTGTCTGTGGAAGGAATAGTTCACCATTGTTGGTGCCGGTGCCTTGTATCAGTGAGACAAATGGTGCCACAGGGGCTGAAAAAAGGCAAGCAGTGGGCTGCACACTGTTTGGAGACCACTGCTTCATATAATCCTACTAGTAAATTGTATTTGTGTGGAGGTAGCCAATGACCTCTAAAGCTTTGGCCAGCACAGTATTCATTTGCTAAGCTGCATAGTGGGGCACTAGGCGTTGCATCCCTGTCCTTTCAGTGCTCAATGTGGCTCCAAATGTATTGTACATAAAAAAAAAATAGACATTTTCTAGGAAGTAGCAAAGGCCCAGTCCCTAAATTAGTAAAATTTGACATTCTACAGTGGTAATGCAGAAACCCATTAGAGGCAATTTTCTAGTAAACCACAAATTTGATTTGTCGTGTCTTGGTCATCGCTGGCGTGGAAACTAAAATTCTGCTATTTTGGTGACCTGTAAAATATTTTAATTTTGCATGTGTGTAGTAAAATAAGTCTACATTTGTTTTCTGCAACTCTTAAGCTGGTCACTTAAAACTCTGCTGTAGCATATTATATTCAGGATATGTTGCCATCTTTTCTAGTGGCGCAAAATCCTTCACATTTTCTGTGCTGCTTTTGCTCTGCTGTAAACAAAGATTTCCTGTAATGGTGGCACTTCACTAAAACTGGAGCAGACAGAATCTGGAACATCTGTGTGAAGCCAATCGGCTTGTTCAATTAAGCTTTGAAAATGAAAGGTAGAAGCTGATTGGTTGCCATGCATAGGTGTTCCATATTTTGTCTGCTCCAACCTTAGTAAATTCCCTCATGTCTTTTAGCGTTATTTACCCGATTCGACTTCTAAATGCAACTCTGGACTTTTTTTTCCCTTTAATTGTTAATGTATCCATAGTTTTAAGTAAAAGTCATGAATAGGTTTTCATTTAACAGACTTTTCATGCATTGGAAAAAAAAAGAAAAAATGAGTGGTGTGAGCAGTCCTTTTAGTAAGACATGTACACTTCATTTTTTAACAGGGAACACCAGTGTTTGTTCATGCTGGTCCTTTTGCTAACATAGCACATGGCAGTTCTTCGGTTTTGGCAGACAAGATTGCGCTGAAGCTGGTGGGGGAAAATGGCTTTGTGGGTAAGTTAATGCTGGCTCTTAAAATATTCAGAAGCAAGCTACTGTATTGTGACAGGGATCACAGTTTAAAGGGTGCATTTACAAAAATGCCTGTGCTGTTTGGACTTTTTAACTTTTTTTTTTTTTTTTTCCATTATTTTATTTTCTTGTATGCTGGTCAGCAATAATTATTAATTTTTTCCATCTTTAACAGGTAACTACACTTTCATAACGAGAATTTTTTTTTTAGATTTATATACAGTTGTGCTCATAATTTTACATACCCTGGCAGAATTTATGATTTCTTGGCCATTTTTTGGAGAATATGAATGATGACCTAAAAATGTTTCTTTCACTCATGGTTAGTGTTTGGCTGAAGCCATTTATTATCAATCAACTGTGTTTACTCTTTTTAAACCATAATGGCAACAAACTACCTAAATGACCCTAATCAAAAGTTTACATACCCTGGTGATTTTGGCCTGATAACATGGACACAAGTTGACACAAAATGGCTGTTAAAGGTAACCATCCTCGCCTATGATCTGTGTGTGTGTGTGTGTGTGTGTGTATAAAATGTCAGTGAGTTTCTTGACTCCTGACAGACCGTTGTATACTTAATCCAGTGCTGCACTGACGTTTCTGAATTTGAGTCATGGGGAAAGCAAAAGAATTGTCAAAGGTCTGCAGGTAAAGGTAGTAGAACTGTATAAAACAGGAAAGGGATTTAAAAAGATATCCAAGGAATTGAGAATGCCAATCAGCAGTTTTCAAACTCTAATCAAGAAGTGGAAAATGAGGGGTTCTGTTGAAACTAAACCAGTCAGGTAGACCAACTAAAATTTCAGCCACAAGAGCCAGGAAAATTGTTCATCATGCAAAGAAAAACCCACAAATAACTTCAGGGGAAATACCAGACTCTCTGAAAAAATGTGGTGTGGCTGTTTCAAGTTGCACAATAAGGAGGCACTTGAAAGATGGGCTGCATGGTCGAGTCACCAGAAGAAAGCCATTACTACACAAATGCCACAAAGTATCCTTACAATACGCCAAACGGCACAGAGACCAGCCTCAAACCTTCTGGCACAGTCATTTGGAGTAAGAAGACCAAAATTTAGCTTTTTGGCCACAACCATAAATGCTACAACAAGGCCTATGATGAGGTGGATCGCTGATGTTTTAGATGTGTGAGCTACAAAGGCACAGGAAGTTTGGTCAAAATTGTTGGCAAAATGAATGCAGTATGTTATCAAAAAATACTGGAGGAACATTTACATTCATCAGCCAGGAAGCTGTGCATGGGACGTACTTGGACATTCCAACATGACAATGATCCAAAACACAAGGCCAAGTTGAACTGTCATTTGCTACAGCAGAATAAAGTTGAAGGTTCTGGAGTGGTCATCTCAGTCTCCTGACAATATCATTGAGCCACTCTGGGGAGATCTCAAACGTGTGGTTTAATTCCAGACAGCCCAAGAATTAACAGGAACTGGAGGCTTTTTGCCAGGAGGAATGGGCAGCTTTACCATCTGAGAAGATAAAGAGCCTCATCCACAAATTCCACAAAAGACTTCAAGCTGTCATTGATGTTAAAGGGGGCAATACACGGTATTAAAAACTGGGGTATGTAAACTTTTGATAAGGGTCATTTGGGTAGTTTCTGTTGCCATTATGATTTAAAGAGTAAACATAGTTGATAATAAATGGCATACAGGTCCTTCTCAAAAAATTTGCATATTGTGATAAAGTTCATTATTTTCTGTAATGTACTGATAAACATTAGACTTTCATATATTTTAGATTCATTACACACAACTGAAGTAGTTCAAGCCTTTTCTTAATATTGATGATTTTGGCATACAGCTCATGAAAACCCAAAAATCCTATCTCAAAAAATTAGCATATTTCATCCGACCAATAAAAGAAAAGTGTTTTTTAATACAAAAAAAGTCAACCTTCAAATAATTATGTTCAGTTATGCACTCAATACTTGGTCGGGAATCCTTTTGCAGAAATGACTGCTTCAATGCGGCGTGGCATGGAGGCAACCAGCCTGTGGCACTGCTGAGGTGTTATGGAGGCCCAGGATGCTTCGATAGCGGCCTTAAGCTCATCCAGAGTGTTGGGTCTTGCGTCTCTCAACTTTCTCTTCCCAATATCCCACAGATTCTCTATGGGGTTCAGGTCAGGAGAGTTGGCAGGCCAATTGAGCACAGTAATACCATGGTCAGTAAACCATTTACCAGTGGTTTTGGCACTGTGAGCAGGTGCCAGGTCGTGCTGAAAAATGAAATCTTCATCTCCATAAAGCTTTTCAGCAGATGGAAGCATGAAGTGCTCCAAAATCTCCTGATAGCTAGCTGCATTGACCCTGCCCTTGATAAAACACAGTGGACCAACACCAGCAGCTGACATGGCACCCCAGACCATCACTAACTGTGGGTACTTGACACTGGACTTCAGGCATTTTGGCATTTCCCTCTCCCCAGTCTTCCTCCAGACTCTTGCACCTTGATTTCCGAATGACATGCAAAATTTGCTTTCATCCGAAAAAAGTACTTTGGACCACTGAGCAACAGTCCAGTGCTGCTTCTCTGTAGCCCAGGTCAGGCGCTTCTGCCGCTGTTTCTGGTTCAAAAGTGGCTTGACCTGGGGAATGCGGCACCTGTAGCCCATTTCCTGCACACGCCTGTTCACGGTGGCTCTGGATGTTTCTACTCCAGACTCAGTCCACTGCTTCCGCAGGTCCTCCAAGGTCTGGAATCGGTCCTTCTCCACAATCTTCTTCAGGGTCCAGTCACCTCTTCTCGTTGTGCAGCATTTTCTGCCACACTTTTTCCTTCCCACAGACTTCCCACTGAGGTGCCTTGATACAGCACTCTGGGAACAGCCTATGCGTTCAGAAATTTCTTTCTGTGTCTTACCCTCTTGCTTGAGGGTGTTAATGATGGCCTTCTGGACAGCAGTCAGGTCGGCAGTCTTACCCATGATTGCGGTTTTGAGTAATGAACCAGGCTGGGAGTTTTTAAAAGCCTCAGGAATCTTTTGCAGGTGTTTAGAGTTAATTAGTTGATTCAGATGATTAGGTTAATAGCTCGTTTGGAGAACCTTTTCATGATATGCTAATTTTTTGAGATAGGAATTTTGGGTTTTCATGAGCTGTATGCCAAAATCATCAATATTAAAACAAGAAAAGGCTTGAACTACTTCAGTTGTGTGTAATGAATCTAAAATATATGAAAGTCTAATGTTTATCAGTACATTACAGAAAATAATGAACTTTATCACAATATGCTAATTTTTTGAGAAGGACCTGTAGATTTCCTGCTTGTGTGATTGGCTTACTGATTTTCCCAGAAGTCTGCACTAAGATACAAATTAGATTTTGGGCATCTCCTGCAGAACAAAAAACCTTTTTGGTGAGATACTCTCTAAGGCAGGAATCTCAAACTGGTGGCCATCCAGCTGCTGCGAAACTACAAGTCCCAAGAGGCATTGCAAGGCTGACATTTACAAGCATAACTCCCACAGGCAGAGGCATGATGGGACTCCAGTTTGAGACCCCTGCTCTAAGGGGAATCGCGTCTGTAGTGACCCTGCCAATTTCCTAATTTAGAGCCCTGCAGGTGTAGCAGCTGATTGAGAAGTCTAAAATCACTCCCATATAGATTCAGCCTAGGTTCACACTGTGAACTGCATGTGAATTGCACTGCATTTCTGTGCAAATCACATGCAGTATTGCGTTGTACGTTTCAAGCCACTTCATTTTGTATGGTCCAAATCACACCACATTTGTATCCAGAAGGTGCGGGCAACTTTTTTTCGTATTATACCAATGCGATACAGTTCAGGCAAGCACACTGTTTGCGCCCTGCTTTTGAGATGTCATTACCTTTCAATTGGAGCACACAGCAGATCACGGTGCAATTGCAATGCGGTGTGAGAAACTCACTGGAATCGCTGCATTTCCTGCATCAGTGTGATCCCAGGGCTCACTTAGCTGTTTATTTGTCTGTGTTCATGTGCTGTTTCTTCAGAATAACAAAAGGTAGGAATATGTAACCATGTTTATTTTAATTTTATTTTTTTATTCCTGCAATGTACATAGAGTACCAAATTGGATTGTGTTTTTTTTTATATAACAAAAGTGGAGAAATATATAGATGGATATAGAGAGAGAGACTCTTATCACAGGGGCGTTTAAACTCCTCACATTCAAACGGTTTTTAATACCGGCGCTGAATGGGTTAACTTGTGCTCATGTCTGCTAATTGGTGGCAGTATGGAATATTGTTTAAAATGTACTTTCTTTACGTTTCTTTATTTTATACATGTAGTTATTGTATAAATTGCATTCTACTACTGTAGAAGTTCATGTTTTTTATGATCTAATAACTGAATAGACAATGTACCGTATAAGCTGAGTTTTTCAGCACATTTTTTTTGTGCTGAAAATGCCCCCCCTCGGCTTAAACTCGAGTCACCTTTTTGCGCCTGATCTCCCGGACTTTGGGGACGAGGTACTGGCCGGCCGTAGGTCCTCTGGACCCCAAACTTGGCACACATGTAGCCCCACTCTTCCTCTACAAGTGTGCAGTTTGTTGGCCGTGGAGCACCGATTTTTCAAATCCGGGCACCCCTTCCATAGACTCCCATGTTAAACTGTAATTTCTCTGATAACTTTGGGGACCCGGTACCGGCCGGCCGTAGGTCCCCTGGACCCGAAACCTGGCACAAATGTAGCTCCAGTTCTCCTCTACAAGTGTGGAAAGTTTGCTTTCTTGGGGACCTACGGCCGGCAAGCACCAATTTTTCAAAGCCGGGCACCCCTTCCATATACTCCCATGTTAAACGTAAGTCTAGTCATGGGCACAGTGAGGCATGCACATGGACACAGTGAGGCATGCAGACCCTAGGCTTATACTCAAGTCAATACGCTTTCCCAGCTTTTTTGTGGTAAAGTTAGGTGCCTGGGCTTATATTCGGGTCGGCTTATACTCGAGTATATACGGTACTAATGCTCCTCCTAGGATGTGGAAACAGTCATGCCTTTGCTGCAATATTTGCTCATGGTGAGCTTTTTGGTTGCATCCTTTTAGAGTAGCCTTTCACAATTTTTTTTGTACCTTTTTTGTCTATTTTTTGAAGCATGTAATAACTGTTTTGTTTGAATAGAATCCTCTAGGAATCTTGGTAAGTTTTTTTTTTTTTTTTTGTTTTTTTTTATGGTAGCTTGGAGAATTCCAAAGAACAGATAATCCCTCCCGTTGACATTTTTCTTTTCTTATCCTGGATAAACCCATAAAAACCTTAACCTTTTTCAGGCTCATCAGCAGCAAAACAGGGCTGACTACAACAGCCTATGTTACAAGCAGCTCCTGTGCAGAAATGGTAGGCAGCCGTGGGAGCAGCCGTAATTGAAGCAGGCTTTCCAGTCTGACCATTCAGTTGTTTCTCCAGCTGGCCTACTTGGGAGACACCTTGTGAAAAGATAGCTTAGGGTCTGTCTTTAAAAAGGATTCTACAGAGAGACTTTACTTGCTCATCCTGCACATCTGAGCATCTGAAATGAATAAAATCTTGGTAGAACACAAATACTCTATATACCTAATAAACAGAGGTGGCCAGTCCATTAAGGGTGCACAGGCACTGCCCCCCCCCCCCCTATCCATGCGTCCAGCCCCTTTCAGTAAGTCAGGTGCATGGATTTCAATGCGGGGTGTGTGTTTTTTGAAGCACTGATTAGAGCCAGAGGGTCTAATGGGCTTCAAAATAGGGTGGGCTTGGGGCGCAGAGAATGCGCTCTCAGCCCACCCAGGTGTTGCAAGAGCGAATGACTATCCGCTATTGTAACACTGATCCTCCTCCCGGCCAACCGGAAAGTGAATTTTGACACCTGTCACCCGATCGGCTGAAAGGACAGGCGATCCTATTGGACGCCTAGGAGGAGGAGTGGAGCGGCACGTTGGAAGCCGCAAATGGAGGAGAGGACACAGACCTGCTGCCTGCTACAAACCTAGATGGGGGTAAGTGCCTGACCAATCGGCAAACAGTGGAGGAGAGTGGGGAGGGGGGTTTGTTTGCCCGCCCCTCCAAAGAAAAGCCACATGCGCCGCTACTAATAAATATACCATATGTTCCTTTAATTTGAATATTGATGAATATATATTACATTTGAAAGCCAATAAAGTTGGATAACGGTTCAACATGCACAACAATAGATGTGTTTAAATACAGTAAATGTAACCTTAATTTCTTTTGCTGCCTGACAAGTTTGCCTCTTCAGGGGTACACAGATTGATTTATACCTCCTATATTTCTATGCAATGCACCAGTCTTTTTTTATGTTAAATTGTACAATTATTCCAAAACGAAACCCTCTGCAAACTAATGAACTTTAAAATATTTTAGTATATTTGACTAGGTCTTCCAGCCAGCAATTTGTATTGCCCCATTCCCCTGTTGGGTTTCATAATATAAACATCCTGGCCTCTGAAAAATACTATCCCTATTGCTTTATTCATTTTCTGAATTTGGTTAAACAGTCAGTTGACCTTTTCATGCCCAGTTAAATAAACAGTTTGTCAGTTTTTCTAACAGTGTTTAAAGTAATGAATTGCTTTTAAACAGGTATTTTTTTTTTTTCCTACACATGCCTTTTTTGGGTGTGTAATGAGCCTTTTATTTCTAGATACTTTTTAGCTTGGTAGGATGCTTTGACCTTGCCACCCTTTGGAACTGGAGATCTTCATTTTTTGTGCCACACATTAAAGCTAAACTCAAAGCAAACCACAAAATACACAAACAATGTAAAAAATCAAGTGCACCACCATACATTTTTTTTTTTTTTTTTTTTTTTATAACAGTTTTTCAAAAGGCAAACTCTAGATCTTCACTCAAACAGTCCCTACAGATAAAGTTGATATACTTGAACAAGTAACAAAAAGGGCATGGTGTATTCATTCTCAAAGTCTAAATGAACAAAAATGCAGATTTTTTCATATAGTCAGGCTGGGTTCACACTAGTGCGACACGACATCTGTCCTACTTTGGATCCGACTTTGCCCTGCGACATGAAGCCGACATATGTCCGACTTTCAATGAACGGGGATCCGACTTGGATCCCAGCCAATATCAGGAACTGTGTTTGGTATGAATCTTGAGGGGGAACTCCAGGCCAAATTTTAAATAAAAAACCGGCATGGGTTCCCCCTCCAGAGGCATACCAGGCCCTTGGGTCTGGTCTGGATTTGAAGGGGCGCCCCTACGCCGAAAAAACGGCGTGGGGGTCCCCCCAAAATCCAGACCCTTATCCGAGCACACAACCTGGCCAGCCGCAGGGGAAGAGGGGGGGGGACGAGAGAGCGGCCCCCCCCTCCCTCCTGAACCATACCAGGCCGCATGCCCTCAACATGGGGGGTTTGGTGCTCTGGGGCAGGGGGGCGACCTGCGGCCCCCCCACCCCAGAGCACCCTGCCCCCATGTTGATGAGGACAGGGCCTCTTCCCGACAACCCTGGCCGTTGGTTGTCGGGGTCTGCGGGTGGGGGGCTTATCGGAATCCGGGAGCCCCCTTTAATAAAGGGGCCCCTGGATCCCGGCCCCCCACCCTATGTGAATGAGTATGGGGTACATCGTACCCCTACCCATTCACCTGGTGTAAAAAAATTGCAATAAAAAAACCACACAGCTTTTTAAAGTATTTTATTGCACAGCTCCGGGGGTCTTCTTCCGACTTCGGGGATCTCCGGTGTCGTCGCCGCGCTCTCCGGTTCTTTCTTCTGCCGGGCCTCCGCTAACTTCTTTTTAGCTCTTTTGCTAGCAGAGGCCCGGTTTTCTCCGTCGCCGCCTTCTTCTCCCGCTCTCCGGTTCTTCTCCCGCTCTCCGGTTCTTTCTTCCGCCGGGCCTCCGCTAACTTCTTTTTAGCTCTTTTTGCTAACGGAGGCCCGGTCTTCTCGTCCGGCTCTCCGTTGTCCTTCTGCCGGCCCCTCCACTAACTTCTTTAGCTCTTTTGCTAGTGGAGGAGCCGGTCTTCCCGTCGTCGGCGTCTTCTTCCCTCTTCTCCTTCTCGATGTTGACGCGTCGCTTCCTCCCGCTGTAATACTGGCTCTCCGCTCCGCTCCGCATTAATATAGGCTTCTCATGACGTCAGTCACATGTTCCGGGGCACATGGCCCCGGAGCATGTGACTGTGACGTCATGGGAACATGTGACTGTGACGTCATGGGAAGCCTATATTAATGCGGAGCGGAGAGCCAGTATTACAGCGGGAGGAAGCGACGCGTCAACATCGAGAAGGAGAAGAGGGAAGAAGACGCCGACGGCGACGACGGGAAGACCGGCTCCTCCACTAGCAAAAGAGCTAAAGAAGTTAGTGGAGGGGCCGCAGAAGGACAACGGAGAGCCGAACGAGAAGACCGGGCCTCCGTTAGCAAAAGAGCTAAAAAGAAGTTAGCGGAGGCCCGGCAGAAGAAAGAACCGGAGAGCGCGGCGACGACACCGGAGACCCCCGAAGTCGGAAGAAGACCCCCGGAGCTGTGCAATAAAATACTTTAAAAAGCTGTGTGGTTTTTTTATTGCAATTCTTTTCCACCAGGTGAATGAGTAGGGGTACGATGTACCCCATACTCATTCACATAGGGTGGGGGGGCCGGGATCCAGGGGCCCCTTTATTAACCACTTCAATACCATGCACTTATGCACCTTCCCGCCCAGACCAATTTTCAGCTTTCAGTACTCTCACACTTTGAATGACAATTACTTAGTCATGCTACACTGTATCCAAACAAAATTTTTATCATTTTCTTCTCACAAATAGAGCTTTCTTTTGGTGGTATTTAATCGCCACTGGGTTTTTTATTTTTTGCGATATAAGCAAAAAAACAGCAATTTTTTAAAAAAAAACACTTTTTTTTTTTTAGTTTCTATTGTAAAATTTTGCAAATAAGTAATTTTTCTTCATAAATTTGTGCCAAAATGTATACTGCTACATATCTTTGGTAAAATGAACCCAAATTAGTGTATATTATTTGGTCTTTGTGAAAGTTAGAGTCTACAAACTATGGTGGCAATCACTGAAAATTTATCACATCTGATCACGCCTGATGTACTGAAGGGATATCTCATTTCTTGAGACACTAACAAGCGAGGAAAGTACAAATACCCCAAAATTACCCCTTTTTGGAAAGTAGACAGTCCAATGTATTTACTAAGAGGCGTGGTGAGTTTTTTGAAGTTGTATTTTTTTCCCACAATTCTTGGGAAAATTTAATTTTTTTTTTTTTTTTTTTTTTTTTTACACAAACTGGTCATATTAACAGTTTTTTTTCTCTCACACAGCATATGCATAATTGCAACTACACCCCAAAATACATTCTGCTACTCCTGAGTGTAGCGATACCACATGTGTGAGACTTTTACACAGCCTGGCCATATACAGAGGCCCAACATTGAAGTAGCACTTTCAGGCGTTCTACAAGCATAAATCGCACATATCCTTTCTCAACCACCTATTACAATTTTGAAGGCCCTGGAGCACCAGGACAATAGAATTTTCCACAAAATGACCCCATTTTGGAAAGCACACACCCCAACGTATAATCTATGAAGCATTATGAGTCTTTTGAACGGTTCATTTTTTTTCCAGGATGTTTTGGAAAATGTGGAGAAAAAATGAAAATGCATTTTTTTTTACACAAAGTTGTCCATTTATAAGATATTTCTAACACATAATATGTACATAGCAAAAATTACACCCCAAAATGCATTCTGTTACTCCTCCTGAGTATGGCGATACCACATGTTTGAGACTTTTACACAGCCTGGCCACATACAGAGGCCCAACATCCAAGTAGCACCTCCAGGCATTCTAGCAGCATTAATTGCACATATCATTTTCTGACTACTGATCACATTTTTGAAGGCCCTTCATATATCTAACACATAGCAGGTACATACCAAATAACAAAAGATTACCTGTGGTTTTAGAAGTGCAGTGGTCCACAGAGGAGAGCATCGGTCCAGGCAGCAGGCAGGGATGAGGTCAGCGACAGCAAAAGCAATCATCCAGGCAGCAGGCAGGAATACTGTCCATAGTTCGCACAGGCAGAGATACTGTCAGCACAGCCAGAGCACAGCCAAAGCACAGGTCCAGGTAGCAGGCAGAGGTGTCCCGGCAGAAATGCTGTCCAAAGTCAGTAGAGGCAGCAGGCAGATATATGGTCAACACAGCCAAAGTATTGGTCCAAGCAGCAGGAAGAAACATGGTCCATAATGTCATGGGTCATTACAGGCAGTAATATGGTCAGCACAGCCAAATTATTGGTCCAGGCAGCAGGAAGGACCATCAAGCTTAGGGCCAGGGGGACAGGGGTACAGGCTTCTCCCACCCAAATCACTTTGAAGCCTCCGGGCAACCAGACCCTGTTCTTGGAGCACAGAAAACGAAAAACTGGTTTTCTCTACTCAGAACGCTATTCTGAAGCCCCTCACATATGTGAGACCCCTGTGTACTAAAAGTAGATGGCCAAAAGATCAGTCCAAGTGGCAGGCAAAAACATGGTCGCTTAACAGGCCAAGGTCGGTACACGTGGAAGTCAGAAACGTGGTTTAAATCGGCAGGCAGAGGCATCGTCGGTAAACAGGCCAGGGTCAGTTAATTAACATGGAAGGTAGTTAGTAACATGGTAGCAGGCAAATAGGGAAATGGCAGTCTGTTAATAAGGGGAACTAATGGATGTATGATAATTTTTGAAGCAATTTCCGATGCACAGGCCAGGTTGGGAGGGACAATCGGGACAATAATAGCTGGTGTCTCTTCTTACTCCTCCTCTGCTGCATACACGGCATTTCTTTTGGCGTCTTCTTCCAGATTCTGTGGGGGGGATGCTAAAGGGATAGTGTCGCTCGTGAAGCCGACTCACACTATCAGAGCGAATGCTTCCTGGGGCGGGATCTTGTTGGTAAATGAGGGCATCGATGATATCTTCGATATATTGGAGGTAGTGGAGTCGGTGATTTTGAGTTGCTTTTTGGTAGCAGACAAACGAATTAAAAAGGGCCATGTGAAACAGGTGAAACGCAACTTTTTTGTGCCAATAATGGGACTTTCTGGTTGATAAGTAGGGCTGTAGCATCTGGTCGTTTAAATCCACCCCCCCCATGTACAAATTGTAGTCGTGGACACATTCAGGCTTTACAATGGAGCCGCGTCTTCTTGAGATCTCCACCATGGTGTCATTGTGGATCGTAGAGAGGATGTGGACATCTTTCTTGTCCCTCCACTTCATGGCCAACACCTCCTCATTCCTCATGGATGCCGATTCTCCAGGTCGCAATTTTTTTGTCAATAAATTTTGTGGGAATCCCTTCCGGTTTTTTTTTTTGAAGGTACCGCAGGCCGGGGTTTGTTTACTGTAAAGGTGGCGAAAAAGGGGCAGGCTGGTATAATAATTATCAACATATAAATGGTAACCTTTTCCGAACAGGGGGTATGCCAACTCCCAGACAATTTTCCCACTGGTTCCAATATATGTGGGGCAATCACGGGGCTGGAGCTGGGAGTCTTTGCCTTCGTAGATCCTGAATTTGCAGACGTATCCAGTGGCTCGATCACATAATTTATTTAATTTTAACCCATACCTGGCTCTCTTGCTTGGTATGTACTGCTTGAACTGCAGTCGGCCGGTGAAATGTACGAGGGACTCGTCCACACAAATTTTTTGGTCTGGGATGAAAACTTCTTCAAATCGCTGGGAAAAGGCATTGATTAGGGGGCGTATCTTGTACAATTTGTCGTAGTTGGGATGATCTCGGGGAGGGCACTGTGAATTGTCATTGAAGTGGAGAAAGCGCATAATCATGTCGTATCTTTTCCTGGACATGACAGCGGAATATGTGGGCATGTGTTGGATGGGGCGTTTGGACCAATATGAATGGACTTCGTTCTTTTTTGTAAGCCCCATATTGAACATAAGGCCCAAAAATAATTTAAATTCCTCCAATGTTAGACGCCGCCACTGGAACATGCGGGGGTAGGAAGAATCGGGGTTGGCAGCAATAAATTGGGATGCATACAGATTCGTTTGATCCACTATATTCTGCAGCAAATCTTGTGGGAAAAATAAACAAAAATAATCAAATTTAGAAAAATTTGTAGTGTCGGGCTGCACACCTGGCTGTGCGGTGAAAGGGGGGATGATAGCGGATCCTGAGTTGGCAGGCAACCATAAGGGGTTTGCCAGGGCATCGGGAAGGTAGGATTGGGGCTGGATTCTTCGGGTTGGGCGTGCATTTCCATTGCTTGTACTGGGCTCCTCTTCCTGGGGTATGGCGCTGCTGGTGGTGGGCAGTTCTCCTGATCTTGGTGCCGATCGCATTCTTTTGGGAGGGACGGTTTCCTCCGGGGACTCGGACTCTGAGCCACTATCCTCCACTGGCTCGTATTCCGAACCAGAATCGGATAATGGGAGCTCCCCGCTGCTCTCATCATCCGACATGGCAAGAATGGCATATGCCTCCTCAGGTGTGTAAACCCTTTGGGACATTATGGCAGTGCTTATTGGTGGGCCTGTGTAATGGTACTGCTGGTGGTAGTGGTGGCGGTCTGTGTGGTAGTACCGATGGAGGTATTAGTGGTGGGCCTGTGTGGTGGTACCAATGGCGGTATGGGTGGTGGTGGTACCAATGGCGGTACAGGTGGTGGTGGTAGCGATGGCGGTACGGGTGGTGGTGGCGGCGGTACGGCTGGTGGTGGTAGCGATGGCGGTACGGGTGGTGGTGGTACCGATGGCGGTACAGGTGGTGGTGGTACCAATGGCGGTACGGGTGGTGATGGTACCGATGGCGGTACAGGTGGTGGTACAGGTGGTGGTGGCACTACCGACGGTGATACGGGTGGTGGTACTGGTACCGATGGCGGCACTAGTGGTGATACTGGTAGCGGGCCTGTGTGGCAGTATAGATGCTGGGCCTGGTGGCGGTACTGGTACCGATGGCGGTACTGGTAGCCTGTGTGGCGGTGCCAATGGCGGTACCGATGGAGGTGGGCCTGTGACAGATCATTGACAGATGGGCTGATTGATTGATTGACAGATGGGCTGATTGACAGATGGGCTGATTGACAGATGGGCTGATTGACAGATGGGCTGATTGACAGATGGGCTGATTGACAGATGGGCTGATTGACAGATGGGCTGATTGACAGATGGGCTGATTGACAGATGGGCTGATTGACAGATGGGCTGATTGACAGATGGGCTGATTGACAGATGGGCTGATTGACAGATGGGCTGATTGACAGATGGGCTGATTGACAGATGGGCTGATTGACAGATGGGCTGATTGACAGATGGGCTGATTGATGTGCTGGGCTGTGTGACAGGTCCTCTTTATGGGGGGGGGCGTGTTGTGCACTGTAAACTTATGTAGACAAACTACACTGAGCTAACTTACTGATCTCTTCTCTCTCCTCACAGATCGGTGTGTGAGGAGAGAGCAGGGATCAGGTAGTAACTCCTGCAGTTTGTTTACATTTGTGACCGGCTGTGATTGGACACAGCCGGTCACGTGGTAAACAGCAAATTCATTGGCTGTTTACTCTGATCGGGGACGTGCTGTGTCCAAGGGACACTCGCCTTCCCTGATCCCCGCTCTGCAAGCCTGTGGCGGCGCGCACGGAGCGCGCCGCCGAGTTTGTTTTGACAGGTGATCGGCTGTGACTTTGACACAGCCGATCACATGGTAAACAGCCAATGAAATTGGCTGTTTACCGTGATCGGGGAAGCGCTGTGTCCGAGGGACACATGCCGTCCCCGATCACCGCGCTGCGCGCCCCCGCGGGCGCGCGCAAGGCATTATCCTACAGGACGTCATATGACGTCCAGTATCGATATTGCAACCACTTCCCGGACGTCAATTCACTATTGACTGGGCGGGAAGTGGTTAAAGGGGGCTCCTGGATTCTGATAAGCCCCCCCACCCGCAGACCCCGACAACCAACGGCCAGGGTTGTCGGGAAGAGGCCTTGTCCTCAAAAACATGGGGGCAGGGTGCTCTGGGGTGGGGGGGCCGCAGAGCACCAAACCCCCCATGTTGAGGGCATGCGGCCTGGTACGGTTCAGGAGGGAGGGGGGCGCTCTCTCGTCCCCCCCCCTCTTCCCCTGCGGCCGGCCAGGTTGTGTGCTCGGATAAGGTTCTGGTTTGGATTTTGGGGGGACCCCCACGCCGTTTTTTCGGTGTAGGGGCGCCCCTTCAAATCCAGACCAGACCCAAGGGCCTGGTATGCCTCTGGAGGGGGAACCCATGCCGGTTTTTTATTTAAAATTTGGCCTGGAGTTCCCCCTCAAGAGCAGTACAGCACAAGTCGCATGCCAAAGTCGGATCATGCAAGACTGCGGTCCGACTTTGATCCAACTTCAATGATAGTCAATGGGCTGAAGTCGGATCAAAGTCGGACCAAAGTAGTACTGGGAGCATTCTCAAAGTCGGACCGACATGTGTCGGACCAGTTAAGACGGCTCCCATAGGGAAACATTGATTTTCACATGTCATGCGACATGAGCTCCCAATGTCTGAGCGTTTGTCGCCCCAGTGTGAACCAGGCCTAAAAGTCCATTCACCACATCTTTAAATCCACAAAATTTGTATCTGGTGTCCCAGATTAGGCGCCAGTGGGAATATGCAGGTGAAAGCTTTTTTTTTTTTTTTTTTTTAATCCCCTTCACTACCAAAGTTGTTTTTGCCTTTCCCTTTTTTTTTTTTTTTTTTTTTTCCTCTCAATGTAAAATGCACTTTTTAGGACTGAAGATTAGTTTAAACCGCCAAGCATATGTTTACTGAAAGCAGAAAATGTGGAATAAAATGTTAGTAGCTGCAATTTTTATGGCTCGGTATTAGCACAAATCTTTATTGAACCCATGTTTTCATTAAGAAAAAAAGTACACTACAGGCATGTTTAGTGGAAAGAAATTTGTTTTACATTTTAACAAAAATTCTGTTTTTTTAAATTGTGCTGGATTAGCATGGTTTCAAAGCCGTACCAGTGTGAATCAGGGCTTGAGACAGAAGTTGTATGTAGATGTTTGCAAGTCTGGCAAGAGATTTAAAAGGTTGTAAAATTTGAAATTATTTTAATGTAAGCAAAATAATCTACAAGTGGCATGGATTTTAATTAAATGACTGCTAATGTGTGCAGGACTGGCCAGTCCAGCAAATTCAGACAAAAGTTGGACATTTGATGCCAATTGAGGTCTCTATGAAGCCTAAAATGTATTTGCAGGTAACATTTGCAAATGTTGGTGTCCAATGTATAATATGCATGTACAGTAGATTTCACCAATTTAATCTGCATAGGAAGTGTACCAAGAAAAGCCTTTTCTTTTTTTTTTTTTTTAAATACTTTTGGAGCAAGGCTACAGTTTACCTTTTGAACATATAGGCAAAGACCAGGCCATCTGCAACAATGTGCTGTGGACTGATGAACGAAACAGTAGTTTCCCCACAATAACAAATGTGTTTGGCACAAACCAAAGACAGAATTTCAGAAGAATCTTATGCCAACTGAGAAACATGATGGTGGAAATGCTAAGTCCCGGGGGGTGGCTTTGCTGCATCAAGGCCTGGGTAGGTTGCATTAATGGAATCGGCCTTGAATGCTGAATCCTATCAAGATGTGCTTGATAGGAATGTGAGGCCATTTGTCCAAAAACTGAAGCTGAACTATAAATAAACCTTCAATACATAATTCTCCAAAGCACACTCGTAAGTCCACCAAGGAGTGGTTCAGAAATAATAAACTGAACTGGTCTTGTCAAAGCTCTGGTTTGAATCTCATTTGAAATGTGGGGGGGACTTGAAACAGGCAGTTCATGTAAGCAAACCCCAAAGGCATCTTGCAAATTAAAGAATTTGGAATGGAGGAGTCGCCAAAAGTATTACTGAGTGGATACAAGACCAGTCACCCTGCACAAGAAGAGGAGCGGTGACTGGTTTTAGAGGAATCTCCTGCACAAAGGCAAAGTTCTGGAGTTTATCTTAAACAATATTTTAATGAATACAGTACATACCTGCCTTTTTAGTCTTTTTTATATCTGCCTGGAGTCTGGCTTTGGGACACTTTTTTTTTTTTTTCTTCTCACTGACGATTTAACGCCCATTTCCCGAAACGGTACAGTATGTGTACCTCTGCCTTCTGAAGTAAAGTACAGTACAGGTCGACTTGGCCTTGTGTTTTGGATCATTGTCATGTTGGAATGTTCAAGTACATCCCATGCACAGCTTCCTGACTAATGCAAATGTTCCTTCAGTATTTTTTGATAATGTACTGCATTCATCTTGCCATCAATTTTGACCAAATTTCCGGTGCCTTTGTAGCTCACATCCCCAAAACATTGGCGATTCACCTCCATGTTTCACAGTAGGAATGGTGTACCTTTCATCATAGGCCTTGTTGACTCCTCTCTTAAAGTAGCGTTTATGGTTGTGGCCAAAAAGCTCAACTTTGGTCTCATCACTCCAAAAGACTTTGTGCCAGAAGGTTTGAGGCTTGTCTCTGTGCTGTTTGGCATAGTGTAAGCGGGATACTTTGTGGCATTTGCATAGTAATGCTTTCTTCTGGCAACTCAATCATGCAGCCCATCTTTTTTTCAAGTGCCTCCTTTTTTTTTGTGCATTTTGTAACCGCCACACCACATGTTTTCTGAGAGTCCTGTATTTCACCTGAAGTTATTTGTGGGTTTTTCTTTGCATCCTGAACAATTTTCCTGGAAGTTGTGGCTGAAATTTTAGTTGAAATCAAACGACGGTCAGGTAGACCAACAGAACCCCTCATTTTCCTCTTCTTGATTAGAGTTTGAACACTGCTGATTGGAATTCTCAATTCCTTTGTCTTTATGTCCCTTTCCTGTTTTATACAGTTCAACTACCTTTTCCCGCAGATTCTTTGAGAATTCTCATGCTTTCCCCATGACTCCAGAAAGGTCAGTGCAGGACTGGATGAAAGATGCAAGGGTCTGTCAGGAGTCCAGAAACTCACTGACCTTTTTCACACGCACCGCTCTCTCTCTCACACGCCCCGCTCTCTCTCTCACACGCACCGCTCTCTCTCTCACACGCACCGCTCTCTCTCTCACACGCACCGCTCTCTCTCTCACACGCACCGCTCTCTCTCTCACACGCACCGCTCTCCCTCTCTCACACACGCACCGCTCTCTCTCTCTCACACACGCACCGCTCTCTCTCTCTCACACACGCACCGCTCTCTCTCTCTCTCACACACGCACCGCTCTCTCTCTCTCTCACACACGCACCGCTCTCTCTCTCTCTCACACACGCACCGCTCTCTCTCTCTCTCACACACGCACCGCTCTCTCTCTCTCACACGCACCGCTCTCTCTCTCTCACACACGCACCGCTCTCTCTCTCTCACACACGCACCGCTCTCTCTCTCTCACACACGCACCGCTCTCTCTCTCTCACACACGCACCGCTCTCTCTCTCTCACACACGCACCGCTCTCTCTCTCTCACACACGCACCGCTCTCTCTCACACACGCACCGCTCTCTCTCTCTCGCACGCACCGCTCTCTCTCTCTCTCACACACGCACCGCTCTCTCACACACGCACCGCTCTCTCTCTCTCACACACGCACCGCTCTCTCTCTCACACACGCACCGCTCTCTCTCTCACACACGCACCGCTCTCTCTCTCTCACACACGCACCGCTCTCTCTCACACACGCACCGCTCTCTCTCACACACGCACCGCTCTCTCTCACACACGCACCGCTCTCTCTCACACACGCACCGCTCTCTCTCTCTCACACACGCACCGCTCTCTCTCTCTCACACACGCACCGCTCTCTCACGCACCGCTCTCTCTCTCTCACACACGCACCGCTCTCTCTCTCTCACACACGCACCGCTCTCTCTCTCTCACACACGCACCGCTCTCTCTCTCTCACACACGCACCGCTCTCTCTCTCTCACACACGCACCGCTCTCTCTCTCTCACACACGCACCGCTCTCTCTCTCTCACACACGCACCGCTCTCTCTCTCTCTCACACACGCACCGCTCTCTCTCTCTCTCACACACGCACCGCTCTCTCTCTCTCTCTCACACACGCACCGCTCTCTCTCTCTCTCTCACACACGCACCGCTCTCTCTCTCTCTCTCACACACGCACCGCTCTCTCTCTCTCTCTCACACACGCACCGCTCTCTCTCTCTCTCTCACACACGCACCGCTCTCTCTCTCTCTCTCACACACGCACCGCTCTCTCTCTCTCTCTCACACACGCACCGCTCTCTCTCTCTCACACACGCACCGCTCTCTCTCTCTCTCTCACACACGCACCGCTCTCTCTCTCTCTCTCACACACGCACCGCTCTCTCTCTCTCTCTCACACACGCACCGCTCTCTCTCTCTCTCTCACGCACGCACCGCTCTCTCTCTCTCTCTCACGCACGCACCGCTCTCTCTCTCTCACGCACGCACCGCTCTCTCTCTCTCTCACGCACGCACCGCTCTCTCTCTCTCACACACACGCACGCACACGCACCTCTCTCTCTCACACTCACACGCACGCACACGCACCTCTCTCTCTCACACTCACACACACGCACGCACACGCACCTCTCTCTCTCACACTCACACACACGCACGCACACGCACCTCTCTCTCTCACACTCACACACACGCACGCACACACATCACAGATGAGGATAGTTACCTTTTTAATAGCCATTCAAACCCCTTTGTGTCAGCTTGTGTGCATGTTATCAGGCCAAAATCACCAGGGTATGTAAACTTTTGATCGGAGTCATTTGGGTAGTTTCTGTTGCCATTATGATTTAAAAAAGAGTAAACCGTTGATTGATAATAAATGGCTTCAGCCAAACACGAACTATGAGTGAACAATGTATGTGTTATCATTCATATTCTCAGAAAAATGCCCAAGAAATCATACAGTCTGCCAGGGTATGTAAACTTATG
This sequence comes from Rana muscosa, assembly GCA_029206835.1. Classification (NCBI taxonomy): domain Eukaryota; kingdom Metazoa; phylum Chordata; class Amphibia; order Anura; family Ranidae; genus Rana; species Rana muscosa. The sequence goes on along the minus strand of CM055121.1, from coordinate 68,360,049 downwards.
AGCACAACTGTAGTAAATCCTTTAAAATGTTTTTCTTCTAAGCACAAGAGATTGTTCAGAAAACATTTGAGTAGGGGATCATCCATGCGGTGAACCACATGGCTTTTATAAAATGACAATTAGGTTAGCAGTATTTAACATCACTAGTTTAACATGTGAATTCTTAAATGATGTCTTTAATTTTCCACAAGTTTTTGAATGTAGAGTAGAACATTAGACTGGATTTTTATTTCAGATTTCAGCTGTCTGCTTTACCTCTCACTTCTTATTTATGAGTTACATGAAAAGGAGCGTATTTCTCTATTAAAGATACATTGTAGCGGTAAATGAAAACATTCCAGGCATAGCACACTTCTGTTTTTTCTTTTGCAAGTAACTTTGAACTGTAGGCCCCTTGTATAGAATTATTTTTTTTTTCATATGAATGTAAATTGCTGACACTGTTGTGACAGTCTTTCTTCATTCAAAGAAAGCTTTACTCCGTGACCTGTTACTACTGCACGCATTTTTTTTCCCAGCATGCTTTTAGGAAAACTGCACATGGTAAACTAAACATCCGTTCATTTTTTTTATTTCTCAGAATCTCTATCAGGGACATCTGCCATTCTCTCCCATGGAATTTCATACCTGCCTCCCAGTTCTTTTGCACTCTAATGTAAATAAAATAAAAATTAGATTGCCTTATAATGAAAGGGAGTATTGGAAAGCTGGAAATTTAATTGCAGAGATCTTGCCAAAAGAATATATAAGCATTGTAGTAAACCTAATTGGATGAACTTGCTTGCATCCAGCTACTCTAGACCGACTGGTACTTTGACAGCAGAGACTGAAACTATACTGTTGGGAGGGGGGGGTGGGTTGTGTCCCCCTGTCAGAACACTATCTCAGTGGGGGAGATAGCTGTACGAACATCGGATTGTTAATGCAGCAGCTTCTCCCACACTCCAGTTTTTTGTTTGTTTTTTTGTTTTTTGTTTTCCGTTCAGCCTGCTGGGTTGAACAAAAAAACAAAACGAATAGTGTGTATGAGGCAGGGAAAATATTATCTATAGCCTTGCTTAGAAACTTTTAATTTTGTCTTTTTGAGACCCCTGTCATCAGATCATTTCAAAAACAATCTTCCCATAACCTTTTATATATGCATGCAATGTATTTTAGGCTTGTTGTTTGTCTGAAAAAGCCTCCCTTGTGTAGACGTCCTGACGTACCTGCTCCCCCCCCCCCTTCAAAAAAGTGGCAAATGTAAAGTAGGATGAAAAGTGGAACTTCCTCTGGAGTAAAGTTCTGCGGATTTTTATTTATTTTTTTCCCAATCCACTGTAGCATCACAGATCACATTAAAGAGGAGCTCCAGTCGGTTTTTTGTTAAAGTGTAGCTGCTGACTTTTACCCCCTTGCCGACCAGCGCACGACGATATACAATGGCACGGCTGGGCAAATGAACGTACCTGTACGTCCCCTTTAAATCACGGCTTAGTGGGCGCGTGCCCGCAGCGTACTCCGTGAGCATGCCCACAGGTCCCGCGGACACTAAGTCCACCGGGGGCCTGCGATCATGACACGGAGCGGCAGAACGGGGAGATGCGTATGTAAACAAGGCATTTCCCTGTTCTGCCTAGCAATATGACTGGGATCTACTGCTCCCTGTCATCGGGAACAGTGATCTTTGTCATGTTGTGAGACCATCCCCCTACAGTTAGAAACACTCCCTAGGACACACTTAACCTCTTGTTTGCTCCCTAGTGTTTAACCCCTTCCCTGCCAGTGTCATTTACAAAGTAATCTGCATTTTTATAGCACTGATCGCTGTATAAATGACAATAGTGTCAAAAGTGTCCGCCGCAATGTTGCAGTCACGATAAAAATCGCAGGTTGCCGCCATTGCTAATAAAAATAATAAAAATGCGATAAATCTATCCCTTATTTTGTAGACGCTATAACTTTTTCGCAAACCAATTAATATGCGATTATGGCAATTTTTTTTTTTTTTTTTTTTATATAGACCAAAAAATATCTAGAAGAATACATATCGGCCTAAATTGAGAAAATTTTAGTTTTATATATATATATATATATATATATATATATATATATATATATATATATATATATATATATATATATATTTATTTATTTATTTATTTATTGGGGGGGATATTTATTTATAGCAATAGTCGCCTTTTTTTGTTTACAGCGCAAAAAATAAAAACTGCAGAGGTGATCAAATACCACCAAAAGAAAGCTCTATTTGTGGGGAAAAAAGGACGTCAATTTTGTTTGGGTGCAACGTCACACGACTGCACACTTGTCAGTTAAAGCGACGCAGTGCCGAACCGCAAAAAGTGCTCCAGTCAGGAAGGGGGTAAATCCATCCGAGGTTAATAAACACTCACTCGCCTGTCCCGTGATCCAGTGATGTAGTCACCCGAACCTTCGCTCCTCTCTCTTGCATTGGCATTTCAACTGTGGGCACCCAATTGGTGTTTAACACTAGGACCTACAGGGCATGTGTGTTTCTTATACTCTTGTTGTTATCCACAGTTTTAGATCTGTACATGACTTCCTTGTAGTGAATGTGTCGTCTAGTTAAAACATTGGTTTATAACGTATAGAGAATGTTCAGAGCTTGCTCTACAGCACTGGTGTAATGCGGTAACCATTAACACTAAATCTTTTTCCATATGCTTTTTACTTATGTTTGCTGGTGGTATCCATCTTGTACCACTGTGTTTCCCTCTTCATAGCTTCCTTTTGCACATGGGTAGACTCAGGTTCTCCAAAGATTTAGGCTATTTATGGAATATGTTGTCTCTGCGTTGCTTCACTTGGGGTGAAGTGTTGCAGCCGATTTACATTTACAACCCAAAGTCCATTATGCATGTCTTCGTGTGTAGATGGTGTGATAGTTTTACAGTATTTCTTGTATGGTAATCCTTATGCATGCCTTGGATATGTTGCAATTCTGTATTTTTGTTTTATTGCAGACCTCAGTTTAGGTTTTTGTCTAACTGCTAGTTAAATATACTTCTATTTTTTATGGTTGTTGGTTACCTTGATGGCATGATGCACCACTATACTCCCCTCTCAGAGAAAGGATGCATTTGGAGGCTTGTTCTAGTGTTTGTTTTTTGTCATCCCCCAACATTCCTATAGTACTGTAGTTGCGTTAGAGTTTTAGGCCAACACCCTACTGCTTAGTCATTTCATTGGCAGTAGGTGAACAGTAGCTTGGGGGGTATCAGCGTTGTCACCATATAACAAATTTTTGTTGTGTATGGCTTGTATTTCTTAAACAGTGGCGATTACCCTGGGTCCCTGGATGATGCATGTCTCAAGGCACTGGGGTTTGGCACATTCATATAGAAGGATATAGGTGGTGGAAAGTCATTACACGTATGCTTTTGTAGCAGATTCTTATATTCTATATAGGGTGGAGATATATTATAATCCTGTGTAATATATCTCCACCATGGTGCAGAACTAGTCATTCTATGTCTTTTTTTCCACTTTGCTGTCAAGTCTTCTGCCATATTTATGGTCACCCTGGAGGTGGTAAAGGTCATTGGGCTTTTGGTGACCCTCCTTAATCTAGTAAGCTCTTGCTAATCTTCTCATGGGAAGATGATTTGGGAAAACCAGCGTTAGAGCTTACAATCTTTAAAAATAGAGTTATTGTTAAATCTAATGGGCAAAGGCCCTCTGATTCCTCCCATATTGTGTTGTAAATATGCACAAACGGTTGGCGCTATATAAATCCTGTATAAAATAAAATAAAAAAATAATAATAATAATAATAATAATATTTCCAGGAGTCTTCCAGGACAATCGTGTACCTGTCCTTGTGTTATGTTTTTCTGTGTGTGTGTGTATATGTTTTGTTCACGTTCTGTCCTTCGGTTCTTGTTATAAAAACTGACCGGTTCAGCAGAGGGACCTCCTTTTTTTTAAAGTGTATTTGGTAATGCATTTCCTGTAGATGTTGGAGGAGGGGTCTTTGGGCTGTCCTGGAAATGGCTACTAGTCAGTCCAACTCCAGTTTTCGTCTGTCGATGGATGGAATAGTGCCCCAATGGCTGGATAAAGTCAAGCAATGGGCCTCTTCCAGGCCGCTGGCCACAGTTTGGAGACCCCTGGTCTAGATCCACCCAACCGCAGCAGCTTTCAGCCGCTCATAGAATTGTTAAGGCTTCTGGCAGCAGGGCTGGATGGTGCCTTCCACCCATACCTAAAAGGCAATGGCATTCCAAAGGTGGCAGATAAATGAGAGGTCAGTAACGGCAGGAGTCTAGTAGCAGTGGAGAGTAACAGGGAGTCACAACATGAAGCCCCAATATTATTGGTGCATTGTTCTAGCTGTGACCGAAGGAACATCCATTCCTTTACCTTAATTGGCTAAATGTGACTCATCATTTTGCTAAGATCATTTATTACTCACTAATGTAATCCTTTCACTGAGACAGAGCATAAAGTCTACATTGTAACAAACCCCAGATGTCTTTTCAGATTCCAGGTCATTTTATTCATGTTTCCCCTTATTAAAGCTGAATGTGTTTGTTATAGTAAAAAGATTCTTGCTGTGCTTCACATGGCACAGGAACAGAATGAATGCAAGGCCTAATTGTATCTTTGTGATGTTTTATATCTTTGCTGTAAATGTTGTAAAACAACAAATGAATTGGTTGGTAGATAAATAATCGCTGGATGTGCAAAGTGTTGCATCACACCTTCTACAGTACCACCCAGGGGGCGGACCCTCCGGGTATATCACCTCAGTCTGCATCTCGCAGATCAGTTTTTTTTCTGTCTAGCAAGGAGCAGGACATGGCTCCCTTCGGGCCCATTGGTCCGGGGGGAAAAAGATAGATAGATAGAGATATATATATATATATATATATATATATATATATATATATATATATATATATATATATATTGCTACATTTGTTTCCTGCGATCTTCGATCAACTGCCGACTGGGTGACAGGCTGGATCCTCGATCCTTGTAGTCTCCCCAGTTCGGCCATTGAGCGTGTGCCGACCCTAGCTACGCGCTGGGTTTTCCACGACATGCCCGTTGCTCCACGGGTGGCCGGTGAGCCTATGCTCCAGGGCCTGCATCGGACAGATCAGCTTCGGCTGACCTTTCGGCCGAGTCGCAGCAGCCTGGCTGGTGAGCTTACGCTCCAAGGCTTCCATCGGACCACTCGGCTTCGGCTGACCTTGCGGTCGAGTCGCAGCAGCCTGTCCGGTGAGCGTCACGCTCCAGGGCATACATATGATCGTCCCTTTTGGGTCCAATCACAGCATGCCTGGCCAACAGTCACCTTCCGTGCGCGGACGATGATCTGTTTGGAATGTCTTCCAGCATAATACATGCAGGATAGGTAAGTAAACGCCCCTGCCTCGGCTGGGTGATTTGGCTGGACATTCCTGGAGAGACCAAGTAAGTGGTTGTGACCCCTTTCTTCCCTCTCTCCCTGCCTTTTCCCTCCTCCCTGGGCTTCTAGCTAAAGGTTGCTGGGGGTCACCTAAGGGGTTCCACTGGAGCGGGGCTGGCTGTAACTAACATTTAAAGGAAATGTCATTTCTACTTACCTGTGTGTGCTTCCTCCTCCATGCTGTCGGCAGCCATTTTGTGGTGGTCCATGCTGGGTTCGGCCTCTAGTGACTGCCCGGCGGCCATCTTCCTGTGGTTTCGGTGCCATTTTCTTGTAGTCCACACCCACTGGCCTCTATCAACTGATCGGCGGCCATGTTTGTCCACCCTGTATGTATATATTGCCGTTCGGCGGCCATCTTTTGTGGGCTACGGCTGCTTGGCCTCTATCTTCAGCTCGGCGGCCATTTTCTTAGAGCCCACATTTTCTTCCATACAGACGTTTTTGGCGGCCATTTTGCGAGAGTCTCCGGCCTCTAGGGTGCATTACACTGGCGCGAAAATTTACACAGGAAGCGCTGATAAAAGAAGCAGACTGACACAGCAGCAGTGGGACAGCATCACAGGCGCAGCACACTGAAGCATAGCAGTACCGGTCCAGGGTGGTGAGTCCTCTGGGTAACCCAGCATCTCTGCAGCGCAGTTGGGTGGCCTATTGATATCTTGCCTGGAGCCCTGTGAGTGTCAGCGTGTGGTCAGCATGGCATCTGAGCCAGATGTCATCTCCCCTGAAACACTATATTTAGCAGCTGGTGCCCCTGAGGTGTCTATGAACGCTATGTCGGCAATCCTAGGGGCGTTTGCTGCCAGGGTGGAAGCAGCACACGGGAATACAGGGTGTAGTAAATGCCCCCGTCCCCTGCAAGCTTCTGGGGATAATTCTGATGCAGAACCAGGTCCAGCTACGGCTCGGGGCCCAGATACTGACGCATCAGAGACTGCAGACCGTGACCGGACAGTGAGGATGACCCCAGGTACAGGTCAGTACGCGAGACGGCTTGGTATCTGACCTTATTACTGCAGTGCGGGATACGCTAAAGTTGGAAAATACTGCAGAAGCAACAGGGACTCCGGTTCACTTGGGTTTTGTAAACCTGCCCGCACTGCTAAGGTGTTCCCTTGTGTGTCTTATTTTGATAGACTCTTATACAAGGAATGGGAGAACCCACTGAGGGCCTTTACAGCCCCAAAGAGGTTTGCGGTACGGTACCCCTTTTGAGGAGAGTTTTCTGAAGAGATGGACCTCTCCCCCTATAGTGGACCCTCCGGTGACAGACCTAATAGAGCCACCACAATTCCAGTAGAAGGGGCTCCTGTTTTCAAGGACCCTGTGGATAAGAAGGCTGAAGCACTCGCTTGCTACCTATACTCAGTGGTAGGCTCGGCAGTACGCCCGGCATTGGCGGGGGCCCTAGTGTCTCAGACACTTACTGAATGGGCAAGATTGCTACTCCAGGGGTTAAGGAGCGAGATGCTCCTCCTGATGAGATAACATTGGCCGACCAGTTGGTTCAGGGCCTTAGGTTTGTCTGCGAGTCTGACATGGATACTATTCCCCTGCTGTCTAAAGCTTCGGTTTATGCAGTAGCAATACGCTGCCTGATCTGGCTAAAAGTCTGTCGCCCTTAAAAGGCAGATCCAACAGGGCTTTCTTGGAGGTCTGGTCCGCATATGGATGACATCATTAAGTATGCCACAGGAGGTAAAAGCACTTGCTTCCTCAAACAAAGTGTAGGGGCCACGCCAAGGGCCCTCCTTTACTGCACGCAAGCGTTTTTTTTTCCGTCCCCCTAGGGCGACAGGGAAAAGACCCCAGGCCTACAAGGCGCCTGCCCAAGGACAAAAGCGTCCTTGGTCCCGCAGACCCAACAAGCCTGCGGACTAATCTGCGTCCGCATGAAGGTCCGCCCCCACCCAGCTCTCGGGTGGGGGACGTCTTCGCAAATTCGCGACTCAGTGGACAGCTCTAGTCTCCGACAGGTGGGTTTGCGAAGCAATCTCAGGCTACAAGATAGAATTTCTCTCTTGTCCACCGGACAGATTCATCACCTCCAATCTCCAGCTACTACCGACCCGTCGGGAGGCCCTGTATGGGGCGGTCGAGGGTTTACTGGAACGCGGGGTAGTTGTTCCAGAACAGGAATGGGGTCAGGGTTTTTACTCAAATCTGTTCATTGTGCCGAAGAAGGATGGGGTTCGGCCAATCTTGGATCTCAGAGCCCTCAATTTCTTTGAAGGTACAAAGATTTCGGATGGAGTCGGTTCGATCTGTAGTCACGGCTCTCCATTTGGGGGACTTTCTGGCCTCCTTGGACATCAAGGACGCATACCTGCATGTCCCCATATACTCCAGACACCAGAGGTTTCTGCGATTTGCTATAGGGAAGAACCACTACCAGTTTGTGGCCCTCCCGTTTGACCTTGCCTCAGCACCCAGGACGTTCACCAAGGTGCTCGCTCCGATTCTGGCACTTCTAAGACAGCGGGGTATCACTATCATGGGCTACTTGGATGACCTACTGAAGGCGCCTTCAAGCTCAGAATTAGAGGTAAGCGTGTCCATTACCTGTCAGACTCTTCGAGACTGTGGTTGGATACTAAACACGCAAAAGTCAGTATGGTGCCCACTCAACGCCTAGTGTACCCTGGGTTGATTCTGGATTCCTCAGAGGCAGAGGTATTCCTCCCTGTGGAGAAGCTGTAGACCCTTCGGGTCTGCAGTACGGCAGCTGACTTCTAGTAATTGGACGTCACTCCGTTTTTGCATGCGAGTGTTAGGCCTCATGGTAGCCTCCTTCGACGCGGTATGCTCAATACCACTCGAGTGTTACAGAAGGAAGTTCTGTCCAGATGGAACAGATGTCCATCATCTCTGGATTAACAAATCCGAGTGAGCCACCCAGTCAGGAGATCCCTGGTATGGTGGCTGACAGCACCGGCTCGAATAGCCGGGAAGTCATTTCTTCCGGTGTACTGGATAGTGATCACGACGGATGCCAGCCTTACAGGTTGGGGGGGGGGGGGAGTCTGGGTTGTTCAGTCGGTGCAAGGTCGCTGGACCCCAGAGTTGGCCCTCCTCCCGATTTAATGTCCTGGAAATCCGGGCGATCAGGCTGTGCCTCTTCAAATGGTCTCAGAGGCTGCAAGGGTGTCCAGTCAGGATTCAGTCAGACAACGCCACAGCAGTGGCATATGTCAATCATCAAGGAGGAACAAGCAGCTCAGCTGCAGCATTGGAGGTCGCTCGCATCCTGAAGTGGGCAGAGAGGAGCGTACCGGCACTGTCGGCCGTGTACATTCCGGGTGTGGAAAACTGGCAGGCGGACTACCTGAGCCGCAGATTGGAGGCAGAGGGAATTCCAATGATCCCAATCGCTCCAGATTGGCCTCAGCGTCCTTGGTACTCCGATCTAGTACGTCTGGTAGCAGACATCCCCTGGCGCCTACCACTTCGGAAGGACCTGCTATCACAAGGTCCCATACTCCATCCTGCTTTAGTCACTGGCTTTAACGGCATGGCTGTTGAGAACCATGTACTGAGAGACCGGGGCCTATCAGATTCAGTAATCTCTACTATGAGAAGTGCTCGGAAACCGTCCTCTAGGAAGGTTTAGCACCGCACTTGGAAGGCCTACATCTCCATGTGTGAGGAAATGAAATGGCATCCGCGTACTTATTTGGTTTCCAGAATCCTGCTGTTTTTACAGCGTGGGGTGGACCAAAGACTTGCCTTAAGTACGATTAAGGCACAGATATCTGCCCTGGCTGTCTTTTTTTCAGCGACCCCTGGCGACTCACTCTCTCGTGAGTACATTTGTGCAGGGGGTTCGACATGTGGCCCCTCCGGTCCGTCCCCCACTACCTCCGTGGGACTTGAACCTGGTCTTCTCGGTGCTTCAGAAGACACCGTTTGAGAATATTAGCGATATTCCCCCGTTGACACTTTCTCAGAAAGTGGTCTTTCTGGTGGCTGTTACGTCAGTTAGACGAGTCTCTGAGCTGGCAGCCTTGTCCTGCAAGGCTCCTTATTTGATTTTCCACAAGGATAAGGTGGTGCTGCGGCCGCAGCCTTCCTTTCTTCCGAAGGTCGTTTCGGCTTTTCATCTCAACGAAGACATTGTACTTCCATCCTTGTGTCCTCACCCGTCGAATCCTAAGGAGTCGGTGTTGCATTCCTTGGACGTTGTCCCAGCTTTGAGAGTATACCTATCTGCTACTTCCCTGTTCCGGAAATCAGACTCACTGTTTTTCAGTGGCTGGTCCCAAGAAGGGCCGAGCAGTCTCGTCGGCCACCATCTCTAGGTGGATCTGACAGATAGTAATCCAGGCTTACGCCTTAAAGGGTCAAGCGCCCCCCTTTCCGGTCACGGCGCATTCGACCAGGGCAATAGGTGCCTCCTTGGGCTTTCCAACATCAAGCGTCTGTTTCCCAAATATGTAAAGCGGCGACTTGGTCGTCCGCTCACACTTTCACAAAATTCTACAAAGTTGATGTAGGTGCATCTTCGGATGCCTCTTTCGGCCGCAAGGTTTTGCAAGCGGTTGTTTAGAGTTGCAACTCCTCCGTGGAGGAGTGCTGTTTTGTGTTTGTTTGGGGTGAAGTTTATTTTTATGCTGTTACCACCCCTCGTTTTTTCTCTGACACTGCTTTGGGACGTCCCACTTTGTCAATAGAGAGGCTGTGTCGGTTCATGGACAATAGAGTAAATAGGATTTTTGTACTCACCGTAAAATCCTTTTCTCTGAGTCCATGGACAGACACAGCACCCACCCCTCCTTTTTAAGTTTGTACTGCTTTTTGACGAACTGATCTGCGAGATGCAGACTGAGGTGATATACCCGGAGGGTCCGCCCCCTGGGCGGTACTGTAGAAGTTGTTGTAGCGGGGTGTTCCCCTTTAATGCAGAGAGACTACATTACCCATAACGCCATTTGGCAATGTTTCCACCCCAGAGACTCATGGGAGGGGTTATATAAGGAGGAGGCGTGGCTGCGCTCGGCCTCTTTGGGACACGAGACTTCAGGGACTGATCCTCCTGTGCGGATGTGTCGGAGTGCAAGGCCTGAAGCCTGAGACCTTGCACAGCACCAAAGAGCCTTCCACCCCACCGCAAGCCTGGGTGGCATCGGACTTCGCTTGTCTACAGCCTTGACCGGATTGGGGACCCGATCGCTGGAGACACTGTGTGTGACAGTCGGTGGAAGTTCCCCGGACTGGGACCGCGTCCGGATGGGTGAGAGGGCGTATGCCCAGACCATATACTGTTGTTGCTAATGGGTCTATAGACTGCCGTGGCCCACAAGTATTTTCTGATACTCATTAGAGAACCTTATCAGAGCTGAACTCGGAGTTTACATAGCAAAGTGTTTATTTCATCTCTACCTTCTCATTGGATTACAAATGGTATTCTGTTAATGTGCACCACCTTTAAAGACCTGCCGGTGAAGAAAACCATCATCCCCTATAGACTGAGTTGTAGATATCTGAGCCAGGCCTGGTCAGCTAGTTAGTTCATTTGGTTACTGCGTCACAGGACGCCTAGTTAACGGTCGCCCACGCGGCGCACCTTTACTGTTCATTCTAATGCATAGTGTGTTATTGCTGCAGGGCTCTGCAATTTATTATCTGTGAACTGTTACCACTGTTAACCTTTCTTATCAAAAGCTTAAGTAAATCTTATACCTTTTTCATTTTTGTCTTGGTGTCTGGGTTTACTCATACAGTATAAGAGAATATATATTGCTGCCAATACTAACTGTGCCAGTAGGGGGTCGAGTGCATTGCTGGGGGTTGGTGGAGCTGTTTTCAGGGCCCAAACTAAACTTGCAGCCTTCTTAAGTGAAGGTATCGCTACACGTGGGGGCTCGTCCGGGATCCTGATACAGCAGGTGAACGCCAGAAGTGCCAGCATGGACCCTATGGATCCACAAGCGATAGAGTGGTGCAAAGCCGTTAGGGCAGAGCCAAACAACACAATAGTCATCAGCCTCCCAGGGGAGGAATGGAAGACTGAGACGGTAGAGGAGCTGATGAAGTCGGTGTCCCCAGATCACACACCGTGGGTGATGGATATAAAGGCAGATCCAGACACTTCATATCAGTATGCACTGGTGGAATACGGAGACGGGATACCAGAGGCTTGCAAGCGCAAGTGTGTAAAGACGCCAGACAATAGAACCTATAGGTTGGCGCCTGCTCTAACTATAAAGAAGGAACCATCACTGATGGGATCACTGCAGGCTGCGGCCCGTACCTCACCAGTAAAAGGAGACTGGGGGGACGCCCCAGTGACACCCGCACCTGCCACTGCTATATCACCAGAATTGATAAAGGCGATAGGGGATCTGCTAATCAAATCTCAGAAGACAAGTACGGTGCATGTGGAGACTAGCTACCGGAGACTGAAGACTTTCTCATAGAAGCTCCCTGTCCCTGCAGGGGAAGAAGATTTTGATACCTGGGTGGAGCAGGCATTGCAAGCAGTAGAGGCATGGGAGGTGCCTGAAGCGCAGAAGAGGCAACGAGTGATAGAAAGCCTAAAAGGCGCAGAAGCAGTGAAAAGTTTTCAGTTTGGGAATGCAGATTGCACGGCTTAAGACTGTCTAGCCATGCTACAGGAAGAGTTTGGTCAATTGGATAAGGTGACAGAGATGGTATACCAATTTGAACATACTTTCCAACAACCAAGGGAGAAACTGTCAGAATATGTTAGGAGACTAAACAGGTTGTTGTGCAAGATTGTGTTGAAGAAAGGAATGAAGCCCCAAGATACAGATGCGTTAAGAATTAAACAAGTCTTAAAGGGAGCGTTGCGCTCGGATCCAGTCTGGCTGCACCTGAAAACCTTGGGAGGAGGAACGTTGCTGACTTATGCTGACTTGATAAAAATCATCAGATGAGGAGGCGCTACAACAGTACCAGCAAATGACTAAGGCAAATGTTGTCCCCGCACAGGTGCTAGTCAATCCAGTGATGACCCCTGAAAGAGACTCAGAGGTAGACACTTTAAAAGCACAAATGTCCAAGGTGTTAGAAATGTTGACCTCTGATGGCAAAAGACAGAGGGTCCCAAGAGGTACCACGGAAGGAACTATTCCCAATTGCTTCGGCACCCGCATCTTTACAGGAATGGGGAGATATAGTCTGCTTTAACTGTGGAGGAATTGGCCATGTTGCAGCTACCTGTTCCAGTCCCAAGAAGAAGCTAGACAACCGCAAGCCGGCGGGAAACTCCAGAGGGCCCCGGTGAAGGAGTCAACCGGGTGCCCATCACCTTCAGTGAGCTCCAAGCTGAAAGCGAAGCAGAAGGAAAGAGGAGATAAAACACCTCGGAGGAAATACGACATTCCTCAACAGAGATACACCCCAGAGAAAGGGGGCAAGACCCCTCAGAAGAGGCACAGCACTCCCCAGAGGGGGTGCACACCTAAGAAAAATAGTATCCCTCAGCGGGTCTGTACACCCATCGAGAGGAGGGAAATTAATGCATACCAGTCTCAAGAAAGATTAAAGTCCAAAGGGAACTGGATGAGAGAGAGTCCGAAGGGAAAGGGCCAGAAGAAGGCGACCCCTGCCAGGCCATATCCGGAGAGGCTAGTGGGCCCATCTCCTATAGTGCCCATTCAAGTGGCGGGAGTCTACACCAGAGCCATCTTGGATACTGGGGCACAAGTGACCCTGTTATACCGAGATTTCTACGAGAAGCACTTGAGTCACCTGCCCATCCAGAAGATAGAGGGACTAGAGATATGTGGGATTGGGACCCAGAATTTCCCCTACGATGGCTATTTGCCTGTCAAGATGATCTTTGACCCATCCGTGGCTGGAAAAGCCGAAGTGTTTGACACTCTGGCGGTTGTGTACCCTCGGCCGCCAGGAGCCAACAAGAGTTCCCTTTATAATGGGGACGAACACGGACCTGGTCTGAAGACTTCTGTCCCCTCTAGTGAAAGAAAAGGGGTCAGCGGCCACCAAGATCCACCCCATGCTGAAGACTGCTTATCAATGGCTGGTCCTAGAGCAGAAGACCCCTGGAGAGGGGATAGGGAAGGTGTGGAGACTTGGAAGAGAAGGGGTAGTGTTGCAGCCCGGTGAAGTAACCTGTCTCAGAGCCACTGTGAAGCTTACTTGGGAGCAGCCTGGACCCTTTGTCATGTTGGAATCTGACCCAAGGGAAGAGTCCCCCGGCCTGGAAGTGATACCAGAAGTGATTCCGCTGAAGGCCCTGAAGAAGGCCCATTCTAGAGTTCCAGTGAGTGTTAGGAGCAATACAGATGGCCCCATGGAAATCCCAGCCAGGATGCTGCTGGGCCAGGTGAGCCCTGCTGCCCCGGTCAACTTGTCGGAAGTAAAGGGGGCGGGCGAAGGAGGAGAAGCTATCCATGGAAAACCCGAACCTGCCCAGGGCTTGGAAGGAGAGAGCCAAGGCCCAGTTGACCAGATGGGAGAAGATCTTCTCCAAAGATGAGTTCGATGTGGGGTGTGCAAGGAGTGCCACCCATTGGATCCGCCTCCAAGAAGATAAGCCCTTCAGAGAGAGGTTCAGGCGGGTCCCACTAGCGGATCTGGAGGATCTAAGGGAACAACTTGCAGAACTAAAAAGGACTGGTGTGATACGGGAGTCCAGAAGCCCTTATGCCTCCCGATAGTGGTGGTCAGGAAGAAGAATGGATCGTTGAGGCTCTGTATCGACTACAGGACTCTTAACAGGAGAACCATACCCGACCAGTACACCACTCCGAGGATAGGGGATGCCCTACAGAGCTTGTCTGGAGCCAAATGGTTCAGCGTCATGGATCTCAAGAGTGGGTAATATCAGATCCCTATGCACCCAGAAGACAAGGAGAAGACCGCTTTCATAACCCCAGTGGGATTCTTTGAATTCGACCGGATGCCCCAAGGTCTGTCTGGAGCCCCAGCTACTTTCCAACGTCTCATGGAGAAGACTGTAGGAGACATGAACCTTATTGAAGTCCTTGTATACCTGGACGATGTCATTGTCTTTGGAAGAACTCTGGAGGAACACGAGGAGAGGCTGGAAAAAGTCTTGAGGAGACTCAGTGAGGAGGGACTCAAGCTTTCGCCTGAGAAGTGTCGGTTCTACCAATCTTCGGTGAATTATCTGGGGCACATAGTGTCTGAAGAAGGGGTGGCCACAGACCCTGAGAAATTGGAGGCAGTTACCTCCTGGCCACGACCCACCACAGTACCAGAACTCAGGTCCTTCTTAGGGTTCTGCTCCTATTACAGGAGGTTTGTGGAAGGATTCCCCCGAATTGCTAGACCATTGAATGAACTGTTTAAGACTGAGGAAGAAGAGGACGACTCGGGACCCAGGAAGCCGGGAGAGTCAGTCAAAGATCAGTGGAACCAGAAATGTGAAGAGGCCTTCCAGGCTTTGAAGAAGAGCCTAACCACTGCCCCAGTCTTGGCCTACGCAGACCCAACCAAACCCTATGAACTACACGTAGATGCTAGTCATGATGGTCTGGGAGGAGTACTTTATCAAGAACACGAGGGGCAACTACGGCCTGTTGCCTACGTGAGCAGGAGCCTGACCCCCTCTGAGAAAAACTACTCCACTCACAAGCTGGAGTTCCTGGCCCTTAAGTGGGCGGTAGTAGACAAGCTCAAAGACTACCTGTATGGGGCGGAGTTCACTTTGAAGACCGACAACAACCCCCTGACCTACCTATTCACTACAGCAAAGCTGGACGCCACTGGACACAGATGGCTGGCTGCATTGTCTGGATTCAATTTCAGCCTAAAGTACAGGCCAGGGATTGGGAATCGAGATGCAGACGCTATGTCCAGGAGATCTCATGGTCCCAACAGTGACTTGGAAGACTGGACTCAAGTGGCACCTGATGGGGTGCGGGCCCTTTGTCAAGGGGCTGAATTACAAGCCAGAGGGGGCTCAAGGGTGGAAGAGATAGGAGTTACCATGGTAGGAGTCCCCAAACAATACTGTGGAGTAACTCAGCTGGGGGAAGGCCATCTGCCAAAGTTGTCCAAGAAGGAACTAAGGTGTGACCAATTAGAAGATCCCATGGGGAAATTGGTTCTGGAAGCCCTGGAGAATCAGGATCCAAACAAACTCCTGAGTCACTGCTCAAAGGAAGCCTGCCTGTTGAGTAAAGAGTGGGACAGGTTACAGGTACATCAGGGAGTGGTCTACCGAAGGGCCCCTCTGATGACCTGGAAGATAAATGGCAATTGTTTCTTCCAGAAAAACATTGAGAGACTGTTCTGATTGCCCTACATGACAATCACAGCCATCTAGGGGCGGAAAGGACCTTTCAACTTGTCAGAAGTCGGTTCTATTGGCCCTGCATGAGGGCAGAAGTAGAAGAGTACTGCCACTCATGTGCATGTTGTATCCAGAGGAAGACTTTACCTTATCAAGCTGCCCCAATGGGCCATCTACACAGTCAAGGCCCAATGGATCTGGTATGCATTGATTTCCTCTGCCTCGAACCTGACCTGAGTGGACTGGGAAATGTTCTGGTGATAACCGATCATTTCACCCGGTATGCCCAAGCTTTTCCAACCAAAGACCAGAAGGCTTCCACTGTAGCCGAGATACTTATGGAGAAGTATTTTGTCCATTATGGGCTGCCCCAGCGACTTCATTCAGATCAAGGAAGGGACTTTGAAAGTCGGCTAATCCGGAAACTCTTAGATTCGTTGGGAATCAAGAAGACTCGAACTACACCTTACCACCCACAGGGAGATGCTCAGCCGGAAAGGTTTAACCAAACCTTGCTCAACATGTTGGGGACTCTAGAAAGTGAGAAGAAGCAACATTAGAGCAAACATATAGCAGCCATAGTACATGCTTACAACTGCACCACCAGTGATGCTACAGGTTACTCCCCATATCGACTCATGTTTGGGAGAGAAGCGAGACTACCTGTGGACTTTGGCACCTTTCTGGACTATTCCTCAGCCACATCCCACAAAGGATATGTGGACAGGCTCAGACACAGCCTGAAAGTGGCCTATGAACAAGCTCAAGCAGCCTCAGATCAAAGAGGAGCTCGAAACAAAAGAAACTTCGACTTGAAGGTCCGGGTACAAGACCTACAGCCCGGGGATAGAGTACTGTTACGCAATCTGGGGGTCCCTGGGAAACACAAACTCGCAGACAGATGGAGATCTGAACCCTATGTCATCTGTAGGAAGTTGCCGGGCCTACCTGTCTATAAGTTGAAGCCAGAAGGAAAGGTAGGCCCACTGAAGACGTGGCATCGGAACCACCTGCTCCCACTTGCTGAGGCAGTCAGGATACCTCCTGTGAGAGATTCCCCTGAACCGGTCTCTATTCTGGATACTCCCAGGCCAAACACTCGGTCGCAGACCTCCCGAGCTGAAGATGGAGAGGCCTCTCAACCTAGTGAAGATGAAGAAAGAGAACTTGATTGGCTGTGGCCTTCCCCAACTCCAGGAACTTCTACTATAGATCTTCCACCCACTGAAGACACTCCAGATGGGACACTGAACCCAGAAGCCGCAGAGTTCATCCCATCTAGTCCTTAATCAGATTGCTGGGAAGATGCCCGTGATAGTTACTCAGAGGAAGAGGAGCCTGTGGCACCAGAGCCAGAAATCCCAAGAGAGCAAAGGGCTTGAAGAGTCATCCGGCCTCCTAAGAAGCTGACCTACCCACAAATGGGGAATAGCTCAGAAGACTCTGTAGTTACTGCTAGAAGTGCTGAAAATCCGGATCCCTCCACTGTCCATTTGGTGGAGGGCAACCCCAACTCACTCTCTGGCACAGTTAGGCAGGCCACCCATGATAATGTGACCTGTGGGCGAGGGCGTTCTACCCCTCAGTTTTGGTGGGAATCCCCTATGCCAACTTCGTTCGCAGAGTTGTCTAGAGTTGTACATAGTCTTTGTTAAGGTTTATCTTTGGGGACCAAAGAGTTCAAGTGGGGGGAGTGTGTAGCGGGGTGTTCCCCTTTAATGCAGAGAGACTACATTACCCATAAACCCATTTGGCAATGTTTCCACCCCAGAGACTCATGGGAGGGGTTATATAAGGAGGAGGCGTGGCTGCGCTCGGCCTCTTTGGGACACGAGACTTCAGGGACTGATCCTCCTGTGCGGATGTGTCGGAGTGCAAGGCCTGAAGTCTGAGACCTTGCGCAGCACCAAAGAGCCTTCCACCCCACCGCGAGCCTGGGTGGCATCGAACTTCGCTTGTCTACAGCCTTGACCGGATCGGGGACCCGATCGCTGGAGACACTGTGTGTGTGACAGTCGGTGGAAGTTCCCCGGACTGGGACCGCGTCCGGATGGGTGAGAGGGCGTATGCCCAGACCATATACTGTTGTTGCTAATGGGTCTATAGACTGCCGTGGCCCACAAGTATTTTCTGATACTCTCATTAGAGAACCTTATCAGAGCTGAACTCGGAGTTTACATAGCAAAGTGTTTATTTCATCTCTACCTTCTCATTGGATTACAAATGGTATTCTGTTAATGTGCACCACCTTTAAAGACCTGCCGGTGAAGAAAACCATCATCCCCTATAGACTGAGTTGTAGATATCTGAGCCAGGCCTGGTCAGCTAGTTAGTTCATTTGGTTACTGCGTCACAGGACGCCTAGTTAACGGTCGCCCACGCGGCGCACCTTTACTGTTCATTCTAATGCATAGTGTGTTATTGCTACAGGGCTCTGCAATTTATTATCTGTAAACTGTTACCACTGTTAACCTTATCAAAAGCTTAAGTAAATCTTATACCTTTTTCATTATTGTCTTGGTGTCTGGGTTTACTCATACAGTATAAGAGAATATATATTGCTGCCAATACTAACTGTGCCAGTAGGGGGTCGAGTGCATTGCTGGGGGTTGGCGGAGCTGTTTTCAGGGCCCAAACTAAACTTGCGGCCTTCTTAAGTGAAGGTATCACTACACTGTGATGCAACACTTTTTACAAGTTTTCTGCCTAGTCACTCCTAATTAACGGATAATACCCACTTTGTCAATAGAGGCTGTGTCGGTCCATGGACTCAGAGAAAAGGATTTTACGGTGAGTACAAAAATCCTATTTTTCATTCATTCATTGTTGGTTCTCATTCATCCTCATGTTGGTATTCATTCTTTGCAGATGTATTCTAACAATACTGTCAAAAGTGGACACTGACATAGTAAAGGTAAAGTTGTAAAATGTATCCGAATAGGTTCTGATTTCCTCATACATCAAAACAATCGGGGAAATTACATAGTCGGTAAGGTGAAAAAAGACACCAGTCAACGTAGTTCAACCTGTGTGGATGTGTGTTTTTATATCAATAGTAAATCTTGTATCCCTGTATGTTATTGTTAAGATGCTCATTTAATAGTTTAAAAAAAACTTTCAAGGCTCCCTGCTGATACCACTGCTTGTGGAAGTGAATTTCACATCCTTACCGCTCTGACAGTAAAGAACCCTCCACACAGATTAAGGTTAATCCGCTTCCCTTCAAATTCCAGTGAATGACCAGGTCTTTTTAAAGCGGTTGTCTACCCGCTTAACACTTTTTTTTTTTTTTTTTTTAACTGTGTAAAGCAAAAGGCATAATGAGCTAGTATGCACCGCATACTAGCTCATTATGAAATACTTACCTTAGAACGAGGCATCAGTAACTTACCTGGTCCACGCCGAGGGAGATGACATCCTCGGCGTGTCTTCCGGGTATCGCGGCTCCAGCGCTCTGAGTGGCTGGAGCCGCAAAGTCTTCACTCCTGCGCATGCGCGCAGGAGACTTCTTTCCGGCAAGGTCCGGCATCTGCCGGGCCTTAAGCCGAAAATCCCCTGTGCGCATGCGCCGCTGCATTCAGCGGCGGTTTGCGAGGAGAATATCTCCTAAACCGTAAAGGTTTAGGAGATATTTTTTTTTACCTACAGGTAAGCCGCCTTATAGGCTTACCTGTAGGTAAAAAAAAAAAAAAAAAACGATACAACCGCTTTAAACTCCCTTTCACTGAAATTTCCCCTATACTAGGGTCACCAGTAAGCTATTTGTATATCGTTATCATACTCCTACTTGATCGCTCTGCAGCCTTTGATACCGTTGACCACTCGCTCCTTCTCAATAAACTCCATTCCCTTGGCCTACAAGATTCTGCTCTATCCTGGTTCTCTGCCTATCCATCACAGCGCTCCTTCAGTGTTACCTACAACTCTGTCTCTTCCTCTCCATTGCCCCTTTCTGTGGGGGTCCTCCAAGGCTCTGTTCTTGGACCCCTTCTCTTCTCTATCTACACCTCCTCCCTTGGTCTCTTGATAACCGCCCCCGGCTTCCAATACCACTTATATGCCGATGGCTTCCAAATCTGTCTTCTCCTAACCTCACTCATTCAGTCTCCTCTCGCATTACTAACTTACGAACTGACATCTCAGCATTGATGTCACATCACTTCCTTAAACTAAATCTCTCTAAAACTGAGTTACTAATATTCCCCCTTGCCCGTGCCCCCCTCCATGACTTTTCCATTAAAATCAACAATGTAACCATCAGACCCTCCCCTCACGGCAGGGTACTAGGTGTAATCCTAGACAAGTGTTTCTCAACTCCAGTCCTCAAGGCGCCCCAACAGGTCATGTTTTCAGGTTTTCCATTATTTCGCACAGGTAATTTGATCAGTTTCACTGCCTTAGTAATTACCACAGCAGTTTCATCTGAGGGAAATCCTGAAAACATGACCTGTTGGGGCGCCTTGAGGACTGGAGTTGAGAAACGCTGTCCTAGACTCTGATTTGTAATTTCAGCCTCAAGTCCAATTGTTAAGTTTGTAGAATTCACCTCCGTAACATCTCTAAAATTTGATCCTTTTTAACAAATGAAACCACCAAGCTCCTCATTCCCTCCCTTGTTATCTCTCACCTTGACTATTGCAACTCCCTTCTCATTGGCCTGCCACTCGATAGGCTATCCCCTCTTCAGTCTATCATGAATGCTGCTGCCAGACTTATGCACCTTACCAACCGCTCAATGTCTGTCAACCCTCTCCTCCAATCCCTACACTGGCTCCCGATCGCCCAGCAAATTAAGTTCAAAATACTTAACACAACTTACAAAGCCATCCACAACTCTGCCCCGAGTTACATCACCAATCTTGTCTCCAAACATCACCCAAACCGTCCTCTCCACTCTTCTCAAGACCTCCTACTCTCAAGTTCTCTTGTTTCCTCCTCCCATGCTTGTCTCCAGAGCCTCTCCCATCCTCTGGAATTCGCTACCTCAACCTGTCTGGCTATCCCCTTCTCTTGCTACCTTCAGACGATCCCTAAAAACTCATGTCTTCAGGGAAGCCTATCGCGTCTCCAACTAATCTTTTACCACTTCTATCAGCTCACTCCCCACAGTTACAACCTTTTGTACCACCTGCCCCACCCTATTAGATTGTAAGCTCTTCTAAACAGGGCTCTCTTAATCCTCTTGTATTTTATTGTATTATAACTGTATTGTCTCCCTTTTTATATTGTAAAGCGCTGCATAAACTGTTGGCGCCTTATAAATCCTGTATAATAATATCCCCTCTCAAGCGCCTCTTCTCCAGAGAATACGTTTTTAGTCTTTCCACATAGCTGATATCCTCTAATCCCTTTATTAGCTTTGTTGCCCTTTTCTGGACTCATTCCAATACCAGCACATCCTTCTTGAAGACCCAGGACTGGACAGCATACACCAGATGCGGCTGGACCAGAGTCTTGTAGAGTGGGAGAATTCCCTAGCTAGACGCAGGGATTTTAGGGGATGTACTCATCTTTGGTCCATGTGCCCCTCTCTCTAGCTCTGTGCATAGAGGGATAGTAATGAATGACAGCACACAGCGACAGAGTGCCCTGTTGCTGTGTGCTGTCATTTATCCCTATCCCTCTGTGCGGAGCTTGCCGATACTTGCACCACCGGGAACTTCACCATTAGGACCTTGTAAGATACGGACTCTGCGAACCACAGGATGTGTATTCTGCATAACTTCCACCCAGGGGACCTCAAGGACTATACTAGTTTAGCTCGGCTCATACCTGGATGTCCATCCATGGGACAGGATATTGAAGGGTTACACTATCACCACATATTGGTTTTGTGTGCTGTGATGAGCAAAGCTTTAACCCATCAGCGAAGGAGGATTATTCCCCCAAGTTTATAGCATCAATCCAGTCCATCACATGTAAACATGCAGACCAGACTTGGTTTCATAAGGCTCTGAGAAAAAGGAAAAATTCTTGAAATGCGTCGGAGCATCACACTATTTTATAATCCCATGGGATATGGGTATTGGCTTATATTGGCTTTGGTATATTGGCTTTTAAAGAGGAATGGTGTGATTTTATTCCAGTTACCAAATGTGAGTACACTACTTCTATTATTCAAGAAAACTTTTTACCTAGGATAATGCGCTAGGCCACGCACCTTCTATTTTTCTTTCTTTGCTCTAGTACTTTGGACTGCCCCTAGTTGGCTAAGGCAGCGGGGCGTGTAGTATGCACCCATTAGCACCTCCAACGGAAGCCAAATTTTTACCTAGGCCCACTGCACAGCGCAGGAGATTTTTCTGTTGGTTTAGGGTTACCTTAACCTGTAATAGAATCTATTATTGACAACTAATACTTCTGCCCAACATTAACCCTTTCACTACAAAGTCCGCACGCCGTAAAGACCTACAGAAGTGCCCACAAGTGGCCAAGTCAGTATGGCGTACAGACCTCCTTTCTCCCTCTCCTATAAGCTTATGGTCACTTCAATGACCATAAGCTTATATCAGGATTGTTCAGCAGACTCACTCTAACTCTAATCAGCGGATTACAACCCACTGGTCAGTTTTTAACCCCTAATGTGACTGACCACCCCCCCCCAATCCATGTCGCCGCTTCCCTGTCACCTGCCTCTCCACCCCTGCCGCACCCTTCCAAAACTGGCCCCCCCGCTCCTCTATCCCCTTCACCATCCTTCTTACCCCCCCCCCAAAAAAAAGAGATTTGGGGGTCTGTTTAGACCTCCGATAGTTCACCAAAAAAAGACTGTAAAAAAAAATCTAAATAGTTAAAAAAAATAAAAAAACTCATAGTAAGACCCCCTCCATGGTGAAGGTCCCCCCACCCTTCCACGGATACCTCAGCTTCTCATCCCGGTCAACCTGATCCCTCCCGATTGGCCAGGAGGAGAGGTTGGAAGACGATGGCTCATATTCGCTATTCTCACAAGTGGGTGGGTTTGGGGTGTAAAGCTCTGCGCCGCATGCATGTCCCTGAGCTCACACTGTCTGCGTTTTGGGGTCATGTACCCCAGTGTTTCTCAACTCCAGTCCTCAAGGCACCCCAACAGGTCATGTTTTCAGGTTTTCCATTATTTCGCACAGGTGATTTGATCAGTTTCACTGCCTTATTAATTACCACAGCAGTTTCATCTGAGGGAAATCCTGAAAACATGACCTGTTGGGGCGCCTTGAGGACTGGAGTTGAGAAACACTGATGTACCCACACGGATGTCAGAATGGGAACAGCAGCTATGCCTGTGCAGCCCTTGCATCCCAATTGACATAAATGGGACTGCCTGTACGGAGATGCATGGAACACCTGTGCATCCCTGTGTGGGTAAACATGGCCCCCCATGGGCGTACACTTTAGTATGCCACATGTGAACGATGCTTTAGTACTAATTTAGCAGGAATTTTGTAAGTTATTTTGTGTTTATGTGCAATTTTGATTTTAGTGTATTTTTAGTGAAAATGGCGATATGATGAATATTTGTGCAATTATTGCGGGGCCCAAAAAATCATTAGCACTTTTTTATTCTATAATTCATGTGCTTTTAGGAAATGTCTAGTTTTAAGGGGTCTTTTCAAATTCTTAAAGCTGTAGGTGAAAAATGAAAACCTCCCAGATTTTGAGACATTTTTGGGTACGTTTTTAATTTTCACCATTTTGCAAAAAGGCGCAATTTTAAATTTACTAATTTGTTGACTCCATACAGGGTAAGCTTTTATATTTAGCGGGAATTTTGTAAAATTAGCTGTGTTTATCTGCTAATAATGGTTTTAGTGTATTTTTTTATGAATATATTGGTTTGATAAACATTTGCACAAATACCACAGGGTCTAAAAAAATCGGTAGCACCTTCTTTTTATTCTACTGATCATGTGCTTTCAGAAAATATATGGTTTGGAGGGTCTTTCACAAATTCTGAAAGCTATAAGTGGAAAATAAAAAAGCAAAGGAAAAATAAAAAAATGGTCTGGCCACCTGAGTGTAAAAAATTGGGCACATGGCCTGGCAGCGAAAGGGTTAATGTTTACACATTCCACTTGTCCTGCCATTCTACTGTTCTTTTTACAGTTCTTTTTATTTTCTAACTAATGAAATATCACATCTGCCCTGAAACTGCCACAAACGCAGTAATCAGCCCTTGTTATGGTGCTCGTCTGGCTAAGCTCCAGAAACTTTTTTTTATTTTTATTTCTGCACCCACTTCTCCAAACATTATTGTAGAAAGCCTCCCACACTTACTAACTTCCTACACTTGAGAGTAGTGCTTTCCTGTTTTCACTCTGAGTTTGTCTCCAACGTAACAGTGCTGCACCTTTATCACTTTTTCTGTGTAGCGTTGAATAACTGGACCACATTGCATCATCTAGGGTCCCTGCATAGCATCAAACATACTAGAGCAGTGGTTCTCAACCTGGGGGTCGGGACCCCCTCGGGGTTCAAATTACGATTTGCCAGGGGTCACCGAATCCTGGGCTGTTCCTGAAGCTTGCACCGCTCTCCCAGCCTTTTCGTGGCCACCCAGCAGGGCTGTCCCTGGAGCCTGTTGCCGCCTAGCTGAGCTGTTTCTGGAGCCCACAGCCACCCACTCAGCCTCTTTGCAGCCACCCATTCAGTTCACGGCATGGGTGGGCGGTAGAGACTAGAGGTCAGCTGACTGGTGAGGATTGTGAGGTGGGAGGTGCTGGAGGAGACCCTAGCTCCTGATTTCGGCATAGGTGTCACTGCTACGAGACACCACAGAGCTGGAGACACAGTGAGTAACTCTACCTGTGATTAGAGTTGCCATTAAAAGTCCCCACTACAGTTCTTAGATGATCAAGAGCACCTAAGTTGGCTGATCAGAACTTCCCCCAGCACTGCCACTCGTCCCAACTTCCTGCCAGCACTGCCAGTCATCCCAATAGAGAATACATGGAAGGGAGAGGAAAAGAGGGGGAGGAACAAAGAAAAAGGGAGAGAAAGAATAACAGAACAAGAGACGGCTAGAGAGAGGAATGGGGGGGAAAACAAGAAATTAGGACAGAGAGAGATAAGAGAGTGGTACATCCCAAAATGTACTATAAGGGGTTTAATACTGTACGAGTTGAAGGGAGCGCTAAATGTCCGTGGGTTAGGGACGCAAACTACCTACTTGTCTTGCCTTGGGTGCTGACAACCCACGCTATGAAAATAATTTTACTGTTAGGGGTCCCCACAACTTGGGAAATTTTATCAAGGGGTCACGGCACTAGAAGGTTGAGAACCACTGTACTAGAGAGACCTGTAATGTTTTAAAACCAATACCCAGCTACATTCAAGTCTTATTTTATATTCAAATATCTGAAATTATTATTTTGGAGCCAGCCAGAGGGGGCTTTGAAGATTACTCTTTTATGTGATGGCTCCTCAGCAGTCACATGATTGTAGGTGGGGCCCTTTAACATCTATGGGAATACAGAATGGCGTAGGTCAATGAATGTAAAATAAATCTACACCATGGATATGGGATCTAATTACCATATATACTCGAGTATAAGCCGAGGCACCCAATTTTACCACACAACTGGGAAAACGTATTGACTCGAGTATAAGCCTAGGGTGTCCATGTGCATGCCTCACTGTGCCTCACTTTGCCTCACTGTGCCCATGCCTCGACTGACGTTTAACATGGGAGTCTATGGAAGGGGTGCCTGGCTTGGAAAAATCTGTGCTCCCCAGCCGTAGGTCCTCTAGACAACAAACTTTGCACACTTATAGAGGAGAAATGGGGCTACATGTGTGCTAAGTTTCAGGTCCAGAGGTCCTACAACCGGCTGGTACCGGGTCCCCAAACTCACCGGAGAAATTACAGTCTAACATGGGAGTCTATGGAAGGGGTGCTCCCCGGCCGTAGGTCTCCCGGACAACAAACTTCGCACACTTGTAGAGGAAGAGTGGGGCTACATGTGTGTCAAGTTTGGGGTCTAGGGGACCAACAGCTTGCCAGTACCGGGTCCCCAAATTCCGGGAGATCAGATGCAAAAAGGTGACTCGAATATAAGCTGAGGGGTGCATTTTCAGCACAAAAAAATGTGCTGAAAAACTCGGCTTATACTCGAGTATATACGGTAGTTTGGCTTAGCAGCAGGAACTATATCACAATATATGTGAAAATTTATTTTTCCGATGAATAAAGACCGCGCTGAAAAAAGCTCAACGTGCAAAAAGTGTATGTTTTGTAAAAATTATTCTTGAACCTTCAAATTTTAAATCAAGTGACAATACGGCCCAGAATCAATAACATTTAAAATGAGTGATTACTTTAACCTTCAAGCTTTAAACTTCACGAGAAACGACACCTTTTTTATCTTTGAGGAAGTGGTTGTACCCCAGTACGTTTTTTTTTTTTAGAGCTGGCGGTCTGCTTTCTGATGACAACCAATGTGGCTCAGTAGCCCCTTGGTCATTATAGCAAACGTTTACCCCTCCCCCACCCCCTCCTGTTGGCGCTCGACCTAGGTCTCCCGTCCCACCGGGAGACCCAAGCGACATCTTCCTGCTGGCCAGAGGCACGAACAAAGCCGGAATCGGCTTTGATCGGGTCTCCGATTTAGTAACCCAGAAGCAACGTCACTTCCAGTTTACTTGGCTGCCAACGGCACCGATTTAAAAAAAATCCCTAGTATTCCTAAAGCAGAATTTGGCGTTTTTGCATACTTTTAAGTGCAAAGGAGGGATTTTGGGTCTTTTAGACCCCAGATCCCTCCATAAAGAGTACCTGTCACCGCCTATTACTGTCACAAGGGATTTATTTTAAAGACAGTGTAAAAAAATTGACAAAAAAAAAAACATTTTTTAAAGCACCCCGTCCCCGCGCACCAATGAGAGCGCATACACAAGTCGCGCCTGCAAATGTAAACTGTGTTCACATCACACGTGAGGTATCACTGCAGTTGTCAGAGCGACACAAATTCTAGCAAAATAACCTCCTCTGTAACTCTAAACTGGTACAAGTAGTTTGTCGCCATTCCAAGAGTGTGCGCAATTTCAAACCGTAACATTTTAGGTATCTATTTACTTGGCGTAACATCTTTAACAATATACAAAAAAAAAAAATACTCGACTTCACTGAATTAAAAAAAAAAAAAAAACTAAAAAAACAGTAAAGTGTATTGTTCCCCAAAAAATTGTGTGTGTGTGTGTGTGTGTGTGTGTATATATATATATATATATATATATATATATATATATATATAAATGTGTGTGTTGGTTCTAAGTGATTTTCTAGCAAAAATACTGATTTTAACTTGTAAACAGAAATAGGCTTGGTCCAGTAGTGGTTAAAATGTGTGCAAAAAAAAATCCCAAGATGAAATGGACCTTCAATCATAAGGTATAAAATACAAAGTTCAAATGTGCAATGATCAGAAGGTGCAAGTAAATAATTAAAAAAAAAAAAAAAAAAAGTCCTCCTCACCTCCTCAACAAAAACTTTTTTTGTCAACTGCACATGCGTGGTTCAGTTTAGATTACAGCTGACAGGCAGGGAAAGCATTTATGACAAAAGAGACTTCTAGGGTATCTTCTGTCAAAGCCGTATCTGTCAGCCATTTTTTTTTTTTTTTTTTTTTTTAAAGTGGGTTTACAACCAGTTTTAAGATTCATTTGGAGACTTTTTATTGTAAATCTTTATGCATGCTTTCATAAGGCAGGTTTGGATTATAATTGTAGACATATACATTAAACCTTTTCACTGTTTCTCTTTGACATTTATACTCATGCCTCATTCTCTATTTGGGGAGAGTTCTCCTTGTTTATATTCTTTAAGTACTCCATTTATGAAACAAAGGGAAATGAGCATTTAATGGGCCTTAGTTCAATATGTCTTTATTAGCATTGTTATTCATACTGTGCTATAATAATGGCCATTGTACCAAACATATGGAATTTATTTGCAAGGTATAAATGATTTTTATCTTGAACAAGTATGGTCTAGAATGGATAATATTACATATACAAGGCAAGTCACTGAAAGTTCACATGCAGAGCAGCAAAAGCAAAGAACAGAGTAAGATTTCAGTTTCTCAATGATTCTGATATTCAGCATTTAAATTCTAGTAGCACATAAGTGATTCATTATGACTTTATGATCACCAGTTAAGGTTTGAGGATAAGCTGAATAAAAGTATGTTGCTGTTAGAGATATTTTAATAAAGGCTTAAAAACAACCCAGGGTGAAGTAATACATTAGAAGTTTGCCATGGATTCTAATAAGTCATATCCTATACTGCGAAGGGCAATCTTGCTCAATAAAGTGATAAGTCTTGCTTTTTTTTTTTTATAAAAATAACAAACCTGTTTATATATAACCGCTCTGTTGCAGTGGATTTGCACAGAGCAGCCCAGATCCTCCTCTTCTTGGGTGCCTCTTCTGTGCTCCTGGCCCATCCCTGTCACGTGCCCCAACAGCAAGCAGCTAGCTATGGGGACACCCGAGCCGAGTCACAGCTCCCTGTGTGCATTCAGACATGGAGCCATGGCCCGGGCCCATTCTCTCTCCTGATTGGCTCCCGCTGCTATCAGTCAGTTAGCCAGTGACGCCGCTGCTGTGTCTCAGCCAATCAGGAGGGAGAGTCTTGGATGGCCGAGACATTAGTGGACATCGCTGGACAGAGAGGGAGCTCAGATAAGTATGAATGCATTAAGATGAAACGTATGACTTTATAACCCCTTTAAAGGATATCCATGCTGAAATACAAGGCATTTATTTCTCCTTCCTTTCTAGAATGCTATTTGCAGTTGCAGTACTTTATATATTGACCTCGAACAAGCTGTGCAAAGTGATGTCAGCAAGGCTGCTCTGCATCCCTGTTTTAGCTCAGGAGCTAGCATTCTCAGGAGCAGTAGTGAGCTGAAAACCCTTTTATATTCCCCATGTAAAGGTTTTATTTAGGCCACTCTTTTGGGTACCCATATTAAGCGAATATTTTTGAATTTTTACACAGTTTAAACCCAATTTTTAGATAATTGGGTCAGTGCCTATAAAGTATTTTATGCCTTATTTTCATGTCCTACACACAGTGATATATGTAAAGCATTTCTTTCTTTTAATTTTGATTATGTCTCACAGCTAGTGAAATCCTAAAATTTCAGTGTATCAGAAAATTTGAATATTGCATAAGATCAATTTAAAAAAAAAACATTTTAATACAGAAATGTTGGCTTACTAAAAAGTATGTCCATGTACAGTATAGCAGCACCCAAAACTTGCATTTGGCGAGTGGAAATATGAGGAGTGCGAGTATAGACAAAGCTGTGCTGTACCGGACATGTATAGCCAGTGCCCCCCCCCCCCCCCGCCACGCACACGCTCACAGTGCAGCCAGTTCTATAGGCATTCTACAAATTCCTAGGACTGCCCCTCCACCTCCCTCCTGCTGCACATCCCCGGCTCGTAGTGTGAGCATGGCAATAGATGTTTACCAGCCACCTGGGACCGCCCCTCTCCCTCCAGCCGCACATCTAAGGAACGGAGTGGTGCATGTCAGAAGAAGAATGGTAAATGTGACTGTGCTGTTATGTTCTGGAGGCATTGGGGGGGAGGATTGAGAGCACATATGGACTGGATTTGGGGGGGTTAATTGGAGTCATAGGTATAATTGATTGGGGGTGGGGTTGGTGTTGGTGGCTTAAGTATAATGGATTGGGGGGGCGGGGGTTAACTGGAGACATAGGTATAATGCAGCCCTCAAATTTGCTACTCTCATTTTGTGACTGGAAAATGATTGCTGGCGAGTGTGGACTGCCTGGGGGGGGCGAGCTCCGCCAGCAGGCGGTGTTGAATGGGAGCCCTTCTCCCAGCGATCGCCCAGGGGAAGAGAGGGTAGCAGGCGGCCGGATCATCAGAGCGGGGAACATCACTGTAACAGCTTTCATTTTACATACAGTCCCGCCTCCTGGCCCGGGTACTTGGATAGACGTGTGACATCTATCCAAGTACCTGGGTCAGGAGTTGGGGCTGTATGTGACAGTGAGCGTGGGGAACACTTGGCAATTCAAATGAAAGCTGTTACAGCGATGTTCCCCGCTCTCTAATGATCTGGCCAGCAATCCTCTTCCTGGGCATAGGTGAGGCTGCATTGATGGGCACTGAAAAAGTTAATTCTGCATAATTTTTATGAGATTTTATGAGGGCGTGATTAGGGGCAGGGTAGGGGTTGGGCTGGGCAATTGGTGGCGAATAACCCTTAAGGCCTGGCTAGTAGCTCAGGACTTGAAATTTTAAGCCCTGCGGTATAGTATGCACTCAAAACTTGGTTGGGGCTCCTCTTGCATGAATTACTGCATCAATGTGGTGTGGGCTTCCACAACACCTTAGCAGTGCAACAGGCGGATCACCTCCATGCCATACCACATTGATGCAGTGATTCATGCAAAAAGAGCCCCAACCAAGTATTGAGTGCATACTATACTGTACATGGACATTACTTTTCAGTAAGCCAACATTTCTGTATTAAAAATCTTCTTTTTTTTTTATTAGTCTTGTGTAATAATCTAGTTTTCTGAGATACTGAATCGTGGGTTTTCACTAGCTGTAAGCCATAATCCTCAAAATTGAAAAAAATGCTTGAAATATATCACTCTGTGTAACGCAGCTATATAAAATGTTTCATTTTTTTAATTGAATTACTGAAATTAACCTTTTTGATATTCAAATTTTGAGATGCACCTGTATATGTGCCTAGGTCAAATTTCATGAATGGGGTTTACATCCACGTTAAGGCTTTAGAACCATTTTAATGATACAATGCCTTGGAAGGACTGTGTTTGCCCAGATAAGGAGGCAGTGATGACATCCAATATCCCAGAACAATGGAAGTATTTGTCTAATAAACAGACCTGGAAATTAGGGAAACCCCAGATAAGCTGAAAGGGTTTTAATCAAATTAGACAGTCTTATTTTCCTATAACCAGGACCAAAGTTATATAAAACTACTCTTTTACGAGACTTTAAAAGTCACAAACATGGTATTGCTAAGATATATTTCGTATGTCTGCCCTGATGAGATCAAGAATAACTTATTTGGTTCAGATGGTGTCAAGTATGTGTGGCGGCAACCAGGTGAGGAGTACAAAGATAAGTGTGTCTTGTCTACAATCAAGCATGATGGTGCGAGTGTCATGGTCTGGGGCTGCATGAGTGTTGCCGGCATTGGGGAGCTACAGTTCATGGAGGGTACCATGAATTCCAACATGTATTGTGACATGTAGATAAAGAGATGAGAATTGGGACTTTTTAGGTGCAAAGTAAATTTCCAAAATATCAAATATAATGTATAAAAAATATTTTATGTACTGTGACATACTGAAGCAGAGCATGATCCCCTCCCTTCAGAGACTGGGCCGCAGGGCAGTATTCCAACAGAACGACTCCAAACACACCTCTGAGACGACCACTGCCTTGCTGAGGGTAAAGGTGATGGACTGGCCAAGCATGTCTCCAGACCTAGACCCTATTGAGCATCTGTGGGGCATCCTCAAACGTTAGGTGGAGGAGTGCAAGGTCTCTAACATCCACCAGCTCCATGATATCATCATGGAGGAGTGAAAGAGGGTTCCAGTGGCAAACTGTTAAGCTCTGGCGAACTTTATGCCCAAGAGGGTTAAGGCAGTGCTGGAAAATAATGGTGGCCACACACAATATGGACACTTTGAGCCCAATTTGGACATTTTTCACTTGGTTCTACTTTAAAGAGCAAGTCTTTTTTTCCCCTTTCTTGAACATAGCTAGTTGCACTATAACCAGTAAAAGATTGGTGACATATCAAAGTGTAAAGTGATGGTGACATGTCAAAATAAAATATATAGTTTAAAAAGCATTTGAAATCTAGGGCTCAGAACCCATAGTCACTCTAGATTGTTTAGGAATTGAGATGTGGTAAACAAAATACACATGAAGTAGAATTATCTTCCAGATGTGTTCATAGGCATGCTTTTACCAAGATTTATCACATTATGTTTAAATCTTTTTTGTGGGCATTGCAGTTTTGC
Organism: Rana muscosa; assembly: GCA_029206835.1. NCBI lineage: Eukaryota > Metazoa > Chordata > Amphibia > Anura > Ranidae > Rana > Rana muscosa. Next base: position 68,328,340 of record CM055121.1, on the reverse strand, counting down.
CAAGAGTAATTTTTCTTTGTTTAATAGAACTTTTAACCACTTCCTTACCGCCCATAGTCATATGACGTCCACAGATGGGATCTCCCATCCTGGGTGGACGTCATATGACATCCTCTGCTTTGAGGGGGGATATCTGAATGATGCCTGCAGCTAGAGGCATCATTCAGATATCCATTTTTTGTGCCGGCGATTCTGCGCACCATAAGAATGATCATAGCGGCAGTTCCACCGCTTGATCGTTCTTATAGGCGGCGGGAGGGGACATCCCCCCCCCCTCCCGCCATCCGGTGCTTCTCCGGGCTCTCCCGTGCGATCGGGGACCCGGAGCGAATCTTCCGGCGTCGTTGGTGGGTCACGTGACGAGCATAGAGATGACTGGTGACCAGATGGTCACCAGTCATCTCTATGATCGTCGGAGGCCCGGGCGTGATGTGATGACGTCGCGCCCGGGTCCTCAGATGTAAACAAAGCCGCCACTGCGGCTTGTAAGTATGAGATCGGTGAACATTTTTTCACTGATCTCATACTTTCCAGCCTGGAGGAGAGATGTGGGGTCTTATTGACACTGCATCTCTCAATAAAGAGGACCTGTCGCACACATTCCTATTACAAGGGATGTTTACATTCCTTGTAATAGGAATAAAAGTGATAAAAAAAAAAGTAAAATAAGTGTTAAAAAATTAAGTAAAAAAATAAATAATAAAAAAAAAAAAAATTAACGCCCCTGTCCCCGGTTGCTCGTGATCAGAAGCGAACGCACACGCAAGTCCTGCCCACATGTGAGGTATCGCCGCGTGCGTTAGAGTGCGTGCAACAATTCTAGCACTAGACCTCCTCTGTAACTCTAACCTGGTAACCTGTAAAAAAAAATTAAAGCGTCGCCTATGAAGATTTTTAAGTACCGAAGTTAGGCGCCATTCCATGAGTGTGCGCAATTTTAAAGCGTGACATGTTGGGTATCTATTTTCTTGGCGTAACATCATCTTTCATATTTTACAAAAAAATTGGGTTAACTTTACTGTTTTGTTATTTTTTAATTCCCGAAACCATTTTTTTCCTCAAAAAGGCGTTTGAAAAATTATTGCGCAAATACCGTGCAAGAAAAAAAAGTTGCAATGACCGTCATTTTATTCCCTAGGGTGTCTGCTAAAAAAACATATATAATGTTTGGGGGTTATGAGTAATATTCTTGCAAAAGAATGATGATTTGTACATGTAGGAGAGAAGTGCCAGAATAGGCCCGGTATTGATGTGGTAAAAAAAGCCCGGTGTTGAAGTGGTTAAACCATAAAGGCAAAAATGTTTGACTGAAGGCCATTGGATCTGCCAAAAATGTAGACCATCTGTGCCTTTTGTAAGGCTTCTGACAAATGATCTGTATTGTCCAGAGACCAATGCACACACACACACTGGGTACGGAAAGTATTCAGACCCCCTTAAATTTTTCACTTTGTTATATTGCAGCCATTTGCTAAAATCATTTAAGTTCATTTTTTTTCCTCATTTAATGTACACACAGCACCCCATATTGACAGAAAAACACAGAATTGTTGACATTTTTGTAGATTTATTAAAAAAGAAAAACCGAAATATCACATGGTCCGAAGTATTTAGACCCTTTGCTCAGTATTTAGTATTTGCACCCTTTTGATCTAATACAGCCATGAGTCTTTTTTTTGGGGATCCTCTGCCATTCCTCCTCGCAGATCCTCTCCAGTTCTGTCAGGTTGTATAGTAAACGTTGGTGGACAGCCATTTTCTAGGTTTCTCCAGAGATGCTCAATTGGGTTTAAGTCAGGGCTCTGGCTGGGCCATTCAAGAACAGTCAGAGTTGTTGTGAAGCCACTCCTTCGTTATTTTAGCTGTGTGCTTAGGGTCATTGTCTTGTTGGAAGGTAAACCTTCGGCCCAGTCTGAGGACCTGAGCACTCTGTAGAAGGTTTTCGTCCAGGATATCCCTGTACTTGGCCGCATTCATCTTTCCCTCGATTGCAACCAGTCGTCATTTCCCTGCGGCTGAAAAACACCCCCACAGCATGATGCTGCCACCACCATGCTTCACTGTTGGGACTGTATTGGACAGGTGATGAGCAGTGCCTGGTTTTCTCCACACATACCGCTTAGAATTAAGGCCAAAAAGTTCTATCTTGGTCTCATCAGACCAGAGAATTTTATTTCTCACCATCTTGGAGTCCTTCAGGTGTTTTTTTTTTTTTTTTTTTTTTTTTTAGCAAACTCCATGCGGCTTTCATGTGTCTTGCACTGAGGAGAGGCTTCCGTCGGGCCACTCTGCCATAAAGCCCCGACTGGTGGAGGGCTGCAGTGATGGTTGACTTTCTACAACTTTCTCCCGACTGCATCTCTAGAGCTCACCAAAGTGATCTTTGGGTTGTTCTTTACCTCTCTCACCAAGGCTCTTCTCCCCCGATAGCTCAGTTTGGCTGGACGGCCAGCTCTAGGAAGGGTTCTGGTCGTCCCAAACGTCTTCCATTTAAGGATTATGGAGGCCACTGTGCTCTTAGGAACCTTAAGTTCAGCAGAAATATTTTTGTAACCTTGGCCAGATCTGTGCCTTGCCACAATTCTGTCTGAGCTCTTCAGGCAGTTCCTTTTTGACCTCATGATTCTCATTTGCTCTGACATGCACTGTGAGCTGTAAGGTCTTAGACAGGTGTGTGGCTTTCCTAATCAAGTCCAATCAGTATAATCAAACACAGCTGGACTCAAATGAAGATGTAGAACCATCTCAGGCCGGGTTCACACTTGTGCGACACGACAGCCGTCCTACTTTGGATCCGACTTTGCCCTGCGACTTGAAGCCGACATACGTCCGACTTTCAATGAACGGGGCTCCGACTTGGATCCCCACCAATACCAGGCACTGTATGAATCTTGAGGGGGAACTCCACGCCAAATTTTAAATAAAAAACCGGCATGGGTTCCCCTCCAAGAGCATACAAGGCCCTTCGGTCTGGTTTGGATTTTAAGGGGAACCCCTAAGCCGAAAAACTGCATGGGTGGTCTCCCTCAAAATCCAAACCAGTCCCTTATCCGAGCACGCAACCTGGCAGGCCACAGGAAAAGGGGGGGACGAGAGCACCCCCCTCCCTCCTAAACCGTACCAGGCCGCATGCCCTCAACATGGGGGGGTTTGGTGTTGATGGGGACAAGGGCCTCTTCCTGACAACCCTGGCCGTCGGTTGTCGGGGTCTGCGGGCGGGGGGCTTATCGGAATCCAGGAGCCCCCTTTAATAAGGGGGCCCCCCAGATCCCAGCCCCCCTATGTGAATGAGTATGGGGTACATCGTACCCCTACCCATTCACCTGGTGGAAAAAAAATGTCAATAAAAACACTACACAGGTTTTTAAAGTAATTTATTACACAGCTCCGGGGGTCTTCTTCCGACTTCGGGGGTCTCTTCTTCTGCTCTCCAGTTCTTTCTGCCTTCTGCCGGGCGCCTTCGCTATCTTCTTCCAGCTCTTTTGCTAGCGGGGGCCTGGTCTTCTTCGTCGCCTTCTTCCCTTTTCTCCTCCTCGATGTTCACTCATCGCTTCCTCCCGCTGTAATGCTGGGTGTGCGGTCCGCAACGATTTATATAGGCCTCTCATGACGTCCGTCATTTGCGCTCCCATGACGTCAGTCGCATGCTCCGGGTGGCCCGTGACGTCATGAGAGGCCTATATAAATCGTTGCGCACCGCACACCCGGCATTACAGCGGGAGAAAGCGACGTATCGACATCGAAGAGGAGAAGTGGGAAGAAGACGCTGATGGCGACGGGAAGACCGGGCCCCTGCACTAGCAAAAGAGCTGGAGGGAAGATAATGGAGCAGCCCGGCAGAAGGACAATGGAGAGTGGGAGGAGACGGGGAAGACCGGGCCTCTCCGCTAGCAAAAGAGCTGGAAGAAGTTAGCGGAAAAGCCCGGCAGAAGGAAAGAGGCACTGGAGAGCAGAATACCCCCGAAGTCGGAAGGGACCCCCGGAGTCGGAAGAAGACCCCGGAGCTGTGTAATAAATTACTTTAAAAACCTGTGTTGTGTTTTTTTATTGACATTTTTTTCCACCAGGTGAATGGGTAGGGGTACGATGTACCTCATATTCACATAGGGTGGGGGGCGGGGATCTGGGGGCCCCCTTATTAAAGGGGGCTCCTGGATTCCGATAAGCCCCCCTCCCATAGACCCCGACAACCAACGGCCAGGGTTGTCGGGAAGAGGCCCTTGTCCCCATCAACATGGGGGCAGGGTGCTTTGGGGTGGGGTGGCCGCAGGTCGCCCCCCCTGCCCCAAAGCACCAAACCCCCCATGTTGAGGGCATGCGGCCTGGTATGGTTCAGGAGGGATGGGGGCCGCTCTCTCGTCCCCCTCCCTCTTCCTGCAGCCTGCCAGGTTGCGTGCTCGGATAAGGGTCTGGTATGGATTTTGGGGGGGACCCCACGCGGGGGTTTTTTCGGCGTAGGGGGTCCCCTTAAAATCCAAACCAGACCGAAGGGCCTGGTATGCTCTTGGGGGAACCCATGCGGGGCTTTTAATTAAAATTTGGCGTGGAGTTCCCCCTCATGATCAGCAGAACACAAGTCGCATGCCAAAGTCGGATCATGCAAGACCACGGTCCGATTTGATCCGACTTCAATGATAGTCAATGGGCTGAAGTAGGATCAAAGTAGTACAGGGAGCATCTTCAAAGTCGGACCGACATGTGTCGGACCAGTTAAGACGGCTCCCATAGGGAAGCATTGATTACTCTTTCGTTCATGGACCGACGCAGATTCTCTATTGACATAGTGGGTATTATCCGTTAATTAGGAGTGACTAGGCAGTAAACTTGTAAAAAGTGTTGCATCACACCTTCCACAGTACCGCCCAGGGGGCGGACCCTCTGGGTATATTCCCTCAGTCTGCATCTCGCAGATCAGTTTTTTTCTGTCTAGCAAGGAGTAGGACATGGCTCCCTTCGGGCCCATTTTGGTCCGGGGAAAATATATTTATTTTTTTCGAATTTTTTTTATTTATTTTTTGCTTCCTGCGATCTTCGATTAACTGCCAACTGGGTGACAGGCTGGATCCTTGATCCTTGTAGTCCCCCCCCGTTTCGGCCATCGAGCGTGTGCCGACCCTAGCTACGTGCTGGGTTTTCCACGACATACCCGTCGCTCTACGGGTGGCCGGTGAGCTTACACTCCAGGGCCTGCATCGGACCGCTCAGCTTCAACTGACCTTACGGCCAAGTCGCAGCAGCCTGTCCGATGAGTGTCGCGCTCCAGTGCATACATATGATCGTTCCCTAGGGTCCAATTACAGCATGCCTAGCCGACAGTCACCTTCCGTGCGCGGGTGATGATCGGTTTTGGAATGTCTTCCAGCATGAGACATGCAGGATAGGCAAGTAGCTCCCCTGCTTTGGCAGGGTGACTTGGCTGGACATTCCTGGAGAGATCAAGTAAGTGGTTGTGGCCCCTTTCTGTCTTCTCTCCCTGCCTTCCCTCCTCCCTGGGCTCTGAGCCAAGGTTGCTGGGGGTCACCTAAGGGGTTCCATCTGGTGCGGGGCTGGCTGTAACTGTCATTTAAAAGATGTATTTTCTGCTTACCTGTGTGTATGCTTCTTCCCCCTCAATGCTGTTGGCGGCCTCTAGTGACTGCCCGACGGCCATTTTCTTGTGGTCTGCACGTGCTTGGCCTCTATCGACTGTTCGGCGGCCATGTTTCCTAGAATTCACGCTGTATGTGTTTACCGCTCGGCGGCTATCTTTTTAGGGTCCAGACGCTTTTTCCTCTATTCGGCTCGGCGGCCATTTTCCTAGAGCTCAGTGTTTCTATACAGCCGCTTGGCGGCCATTTTGCGATAGTCTCCGGCCTCTAGGGTGCATTACACTGGCGCAAAAATTTACACAGGAAACGCTGATAAACTATCAGACTGACACAGCAGCGGTAGGATAGCATCCCAGGCGCAGCACACGGCAGCATAGCGGTACCGATCCAAGGGTGGTGAGTCCTCTGGGTGACCCAGCATCTCTGATCATCTAGGAGGGTGGCCTATTGATATCTTGCCTGGAGCCCTGTGGGTGTCAGCGCGTGGTCAGCATGGCGTCTGAGCCAGATGTTTTTTCCCCTGAAACACCAGATTTAGCAGCTGGTGCCCCTGATGTGTCTATGTGATCTGTTGACAATCCTAGAGCTTTTGCTGCCAGGGTGGAAGCGGCACACGGGAATACAGGGGGTAGTAAACGCCCCTGTCCCCTGCAATCGTCTGGTGATAATTCTGATGCAGAACCAGATCCAGCTATGGCTCATGACCCGGATTATGATGCATCAGACTGCAGACCGTGACTTGTTGGACAGTGAGAATGCTCCAAGTCCAGGTCAGCACGCAAAAAGGCTTTGGTATCTGACCTATTACTGCAGTGCGGAGTACGCTAAGATTAGAGAATGCTGCAGAAGCAGCAGAGACACCAGTCCCCTTTTTGGGGTTCCCTAAAGCCAGCCCGCACTGCTAAGGTGTTCCTTGTGTGTCTTTTTATATTAATAAGCTCTTGTACAAGGAGTGGGAAAACCCACTGAGGTTTTTTCCTTTCAGCCCTAAAAAATTTATTTTTTTGGGGCGGTCCGGTACCCCTTGAGCAGAGTTCCTGAAAAGATGGACCTCTCCCCGGATAGTGGACCCCCCTGTGTCCAGACTTAACAAGTTACCACGATTCCAGTGGCGGGGGCTCCTGTCTTCAGGGACACTCGCTACCTATACACAGTGGGGGGCTCAGAGGTACGTCCAGCATTGGCTGGGGTTTGTCTGTTTCAGACACTTACTGAGTAGACAAGGTACCTACTCCAAGGGTTAAAAGCACGGGAGGCTCCTCCGTACACGGTAGCTCTGGCCGACCAGTTGTACAGGGCCTTGAGTCTGTCTGCGAGTCAGACATGGATACTATCCCCTTGCTGTCTTGAGCCTCAGTTTATGCAGTGGCGCTACGCCACCTGATCTGACTAAGGTGCTGGTCTGCGGACCAATCTTCCAAGAAGGCCCTGTTGGATCTGCCCTTTTAGGGCGACAGACTTTTGGGGCCTCGCTGGATGACATCATTTAAGATGCCACAGGAGGTAAGAGCACATTGTTTCGGCAATCCAAATAAGGGTAAGGAGCCACGCCATAGGCTAGGGCCCTCCTTCACTGCATACAAGCGTTCCCTTCGTCAGCCTAGTGCGGCAAGTAAACAACCCCAGGCCGATTAAAGCGACTGCTGAGGGACAGAAGCGTCCCTGGGTTTGCAAGCCCAGCCTACCGAACAGATATTTCCCCCTTAACCACCAGCTTCTGCCGACTTGTTGGGAGGCCCTACATGGGGCGGTTCAAAACCTGCTGATACGCAGGGTAAACCTTCCTGTCTTAGTACAGGAACAGTTTTAGGGGTTCTACTCAAATCTGTTCGTAGTACTGGAGAGGGTTCGTCCTATCTTGGATATCAGGACCCTCAACTGCTTTGTAAGAGTACAAAGATTCCGGAAAGGAGTTGGCTCGCTCTGTTGTCACTGCCCTCCATCCAGGGGATTTCCCGTCATCCTTGATCATCAAGGATGCATGCTGCATGTCTCCAGATGCACCAGGCATCAGATGTCTGCGTTGGCGGCCGGGGAAGACCACTACCAATGGTGGCTCTCCCCTTTGGCCTGGCATCAGCACCAAGGGTGTTCACCAAGGTGCTTGCCACGATTCTGGCCCTACTAAGACAGCGTGGCATCGCTATCATGGGCAACTTGGACGATCTTCTTCTGAGGGTCACTTCAAACTTAAATTTAGAAGTGAGCGGGTCTATAACCTGTCGGACCCTCCGATACTTGGTTGGGTGCTGAACACTCAGAAGTCAGTATTGGTACCGTCCCAACTCCTAGTATATCTAGGGTTGATTCTAGACTCCTCAGAAGCGTACGTTTTGTTTGTTTTTTTCCCCCTAGGGGAAAGTTGCAGACCCGTCGGGTTGCGGTGCTGGTTGAACAGAAAATAAATCATGTATTCGCTGCCTAGGTCTTGTCCTAGGAAATGGGAAAGAGCATTCAGTAGCATACCTTGGCCGGAAACTAACCCCAGCAGAGAGGAACTATTTAACAGTGAAAAGCAATGTTTGGCCATAAAGTGGACACGAGAAATATTTGAAGTATTACCTTTTTGGGCAGACACTTCCAGGTGATTAGACTCTCTTCCTCTACAGTGGGATGGCTCAGAACAATGCAAGATGTTTTTTTTTTAGCTCTGCATGCCTTTTACATTTTATGTAAAAAAAAATTAAAAAAACGGTCCAGGGACCCAGCAAAGGAATGGTGCTGGACTGTCACACATCTACTGCATGTTTGCAAAATGTGCTTCTTCCCACAGGTCTGAGCAGAATCTCAAAATCTTAAGTCCTGTTCTGGGTCGTCCTGGAGTCTTTGTAGAACATTAGGTAAAATGTATTTTCCTAGATCAATATCCTACCATGTATTGCGACCTCGTTCTTTTTACATTGCACATGCCTTAATATGTGAGATGATTGATGTTTTAAGGCCTTCTCTTTACTGTCACCCTGCTCAAAAAAAATCTATACACTAAATAAAAATATAATTAAAAGAGCTGGGACTACATTAAATCTAGCAGTTTGTTGAGCTGAGTCAATTAATAATTTGGTTAGGAGAATGCAATGTACAGAGTGAAGCAATCAGAACTTTCACGTACCACATAGTATAAAAAGAGCAACAGCGCTTGGTATCATGTCGTATTGACCGCAGCAGTCTGGAGTATGTAAGATCTGGAATGCAGCAGTCATGGGTATGCAACTTAATGCTGCTTACATTGCTGATTAGTGGGAGGGAACAATTCTCTGGTGTCAGTAGGGGGAAAAAAAAAAGTTTGAATGGTGATTAGGTGGAAGAATGCCCCAGTGTCTGTCAGTTGATGTAGACACTGTAATGTATGCAGCTGTCATTGGGCATGAGATCACTCTGGCTAGCTTTGCCAGCATTGATACAGTCCCAGGTACTGGAAGGCAGAGCTTTTCTGCTGTCACTATGAGGACCAGGGTAACAAAGGGTGGTGAGCCCCTGGAAATGTTTCTCCCTCCCCCAAAATCTTTCATTCTATGTACTGCTGGCCAGTGTTTAGAAAAGCAGAATAATCCCACAGGATCTGAGACACTTAGGAACTATGGCATTGTACTTCATGGAGAAAATACACTATGGGAAGTTTTTACATTAAAATCTTGATGTAGTTTAAAAACTGGCACGCTAAACTGAATTGTACGGATTCCATTGTGTAGAAATATACTTGGTGATTTTGGATTTGTTCTTGGATCCTCTTACGTTATGTACTGATTATTTTTCCATACAGTAAAATGATCTTTGTAATACACCCTCTATACAGCTGAAAGTGTTCTGATTTGTTAAGTGATTTGTATTGTAGTTTAGAACCAATGAGTGGCATGTTTGGAATTCTGTAGCCAAATCATATTGCATTTCATATCAAGGCATGCAGACTTTACATTGGGAAAATGCCCATCTATAAACTGCCATGTGCTAGCATGACAAACACCAGATGACCTATCTCTTAAGTCTACTAACAACAAAAATCAAGCTTAGACATCAGCCTTTGTGTCCATGTTTCTGTTTTGTGTCATTGTAAGCACTGTACTGTCAAACCAGACTGCCTTAACACGCAAAGTCGCTTCATCATTTAAATCTGGCCTGCAAAAAATAAAAAAATCTGCAGATGTGCGAACATCACATAAGCAATACGTGGAATGTAAAGCATGTTCATTTGTACTCGTATTTATTTATTCAGAGTATCAATCTAATCTTTGGAGGTTTTTAAATAGGATGGCGCAAAGTGTAATAACCCCATGGCAACCAATCGGTTGCTTTACAAATTAATAGATTACAAACTAAATGATAAATATTACTACACTTTGCACATGGTCATTAGATTTTGCACTGCTTTACCTAATATACAGGGTTGGCCTCATGCACACTGGTTTATTGTAAAACGCTGTTTCTCCAGTTTACCAGAGTTTAGTAGTGTTTGGGCGTTTAATTGGCCAGAATTTTTATTTATTCTGACTATTGAAATAAACCTTGAAGTGCTAAACACGCCTAGCGTTTAGGAATGTTTAGCAGTGTTTTTTTTTTGGGGTTTTTTTCTGACGACTCTGCTGCTCCTGGATGCACTGGCAGTGGGGTGTTTTTTTTTTGTTTTTTTTCTCCTGCCACTAAATGCGGTTAAAAGCCAATGTGTGCATGAACACATAGGTTAGCATGCAGGGGAGGATATAAAAAAAATGCCAGACGCCCCTAGGAGCAGCTGTAAAAATGTCCAGTGTGCACGAGGCCATATAGTTTCATACTCTGACTGTCTTTAAATTGTCAATGATTCATGAAAAAATACCCAGTTGAGCCTGTTGTTTTTTTTTTTTTTCTTCTTTTCTTTCTGTTTTTAATATTCTGTTTTTAATATTAATCTTTTTATTTAATCTCCAATTTAAAGCAGTTCCTTTTTTTTTTATTAATCCTCAGACTTCTGTGTGTCTGATCTCTGCATTCCCTACCATGTGATGTAATTGCATCTGCCGACCCTTAAGTCATAGTAGCCATGTAGGGGCCAGTGGCTAGAACCACTGAGCATAGCAAGGAATGCTCATTGGGTTCATTTAAAAACCTTTAATCATTTTGATAATACATTATTAAAGTGCAACTAGGCACTTTAATTTATTTTGGTGTCGGTTTCATTTAATCTATTGCACAGTGGACTGTGAGAGGATGGGGTAGCGCTAGGGTCCAGTTGAGTTGTCAAGGAAAATGCTGACAGGAGGAGAAAACATAAATTTAATTCATCTGTCTGCTGCTCTTTCAGTGTCTAATCACAGGCTGGGGCAAGTAGATAGCCAATTTTGTATTATTATTCATTGACGTAATGCCAGGCTATCAACCTGACTGTGCTGTCTGATTGAGCTCTATAAATCTCACAGCTGGCTGGACATCAATACAAATCCTTTGGCAGATAAAATACTCTTGTATAGGTATCCCAATTTATTTTTAGACATTTACCTGGAGTTAGACCAAAAAGCTCTCTGCCACATTTTTTGTGCTTATAGGATGTTGGAACGTTCAAGGACCAACTTTTTTTTTTTTTTTGTTCCAAAAGAGTTGAGCAATGCATCCATAGAAATATACATACAAATATACAACGTTGTTGCAAACAATTTGAATTCCTGAAGTGTGCAAATGTGTGAACAATTATGAAGCTGAAAGGGAATAAATAAATACAGAAACCTAATATATTGGTAAGTTTGGAAATCTATGGTCTGGATTTACAGAGAAACGAGAAATAAGTGGTTTCTGGCTGGTCGAAGAATTGCATATAAATGAAAAAAAATCAGGGAGCAAGCCCGAACTTTCCTTAACAAAAGTAAATGTATAATTTGAAACTGAATCAGGTGGCAAGCCTTTCCCTAGAAACCTAGTGATGGCAGGGATGTGTTTTATTTTCTAAAAAAAAAAAAAAAATTAGGTAAAGGGAAACCATTATAGCCCATTTACAGTTGTCTGCTTTAGCTAGATACAACACATTTTGATCCATTTCTATTGATTTTAAAAGGAGACGCAACTCTTGGCTACAGGTGAAAATGTATGTGAGCATGCATCAATTCTTACTGGTTTAAATGTTGGAATGCAACATGCATGTTGCTGCTTTTCCACTTATTTCAACGAATGGCACCTCTGCAAAAAACAGAACAAGTGTGACTAGGTTATAATAGTTAGAAACTATAAATTTAAAGCTGCCCATAGGCATACTTCTGGGAAACATCTGCCAAGAACTGAGCAGGGAGACCTCTGCCTGTCCCTTTTTGTGCCAGGACCCACCAATATTTATTTTGTATTACTCATCCCAAAGGGTAGTGGGGGGTGTATTGACTATCAACATCCTCCTACATGTTTTGCATTAAGACCATTGTATGTATATTTTCTCCCAACTGGAAAATCTTGGTGGGCAATAACAAACGAACCAACTTGCAGCTGGGGTATTTTATCTGGGAAAAAAAGCCGTCCGTACATGGATGGAAATTCGGCTAGTTTGGCAGGGAGCGGCCGCATTTTGATCAAGGTATGGGCACCCTGTATATACACAAGTCGATCTATCGGGTTTACCAAATGGTTAGTGCCCCTGGCTATAGCCAGCAACACTAATGATTGTGCTCTGCCGACAGGGAAGGTTTCCAGCTGGCAGAACACAATAGCTTTTTCTCCATCTACATGGACTGTTTGGATTTTTGTGATTTTCTTTCCTTCCACCTCTCTCCTACCTCCCCTTCTCCCAGGCCAGTGACAAAGCGCAGCACGCTTCATGTGTGCGCCGTAGGGACCCGGCCATGAGGCCGAAAGTCTACACTGCCAGGTTCCCTTACCAGCAATGGTGGCGGCAGCACCCAACCAGTCAATATAAACATTTGGATGTGGTGCCGACATCGCTGGACTGCAAGGCAGACAAGTGTCCTAATGTTAAGTCGGCAGCTACAGTATGTGTAGCTGCTGTCTTCTACATTTTAAAGGTGTTGGGCAGAACTCCTCTTTTAATGAGACCTGTTGATTGGCTTTGATTTGCATCAAACGGATTCTGCATTCCCATACAAATGTAAGAGAAGCCCTCATAAAGCCAGGCAAATGCAAGCCAGGAAGAGGTAAGTGCAGGACAAATGCACCTGTAAATGAATTTTAAAAGCATTCCAAACTTATTCCTTTGGCAAAATTGCATTGACAGGTGCCCTTAATCCTGGAATTTTGTTTTAGTGCATTGAAACCAATAAGGTTTTTTTTTGGGGGGGGGTGGGGGTGCTCTGTCAGTTCTGTAGACTGCTACAGTACTTGAATAGATATCATTGAACCATTAACACAATTTTATTTTCATAAAGTGGATTTACATGTCCCATGTCCTCATACATGTATAAACACCGGCGACAGTTTTGGTAAAAGACAATTAGCCTTGATTTTATGGTAGAAGCAACTCTTGGGAAATCATGTACACACTATATAGAGGGGCATCCTTGGTGAGCCAAAGACTGCAAGAAAATACTGCTTATTGCTTAGACAGTTCATACTATATATGCCTATTATTAAATTGCCGCTGATGAAACTTGTATTTTTTGGCATTGTTTAATTCAGTCTTTGAAACAATATCCATCCAAAATGAAATCTTCTCGTGCTCTTGCTTCTGGAAATGGGCTGGTTAAGAGTTCACTGGCTTCCATTCAGTTTTGAAAATCTTTTCCTGACATTGCAAATATCCAGCTGCACCGAGACTGTTTTGTTTACATCCAGAGAGTAAGTGGCAGTGAGCAGCCTGCACTTTCCGTTTCCCTTTTGTATTGTTCACAAGTAAAAATTTTAAGATCTGTGCTTAGAAATAATCCTGGACAGCACCTAATTTTAGGACTGACAATACTGTATATCCTCTGAATGATTTGTTGTAATGATGCTGAACTTGTGTTTAGCTTTGGAGCTGACAAGACTACTGTGAACCAAGCCTCATGCGATTATGTGGTAAACTCCAATGATATACCATATTAGGAGATGACAATTCATGAAACCTATACAAAACATCAATACTTGTTGTTTTAGAGATAAGCCATATAATCCCTATATCTGTTCAAAGTTTTTTTTATTTTATTTTTTTATTTTATCCCAGCTTGACTTTTATTCTAATTCATATTTCAAGGTCTATGAACCTGACGGTTCTAGGTTTGTGTTGTCTGTCCCCTTCTTGTCAATACTGCAAATGCATATCGGAGTACATTGTGGTAGTGCTAGTAAAAACTATAAACTTGTTAGGGATAGCCAGTGTAGTGTTTCCTTATCTGACATGGCATAACGATAAAATGAATGGCCTAAAAACGGCTAAAGAAAAGTAAAAAACGCTTTAGGGGACAAGTAACCAGTTCTGCACCAATTCTGGCCAAAAAAAACTGTTTCTGTGCTATGTTTAGAAAGCATATTCTATGCTTTTGGAGATATGAAATAAGAAGCGCCTCGAAGTGCAGTACCCAAAATAGATAAGGGAATAAAAACACACTTTTACTCCTGTGAATAGCTGCCCAAGTGCTTGGCTGCCCCTACTACTACATTTATTGGAATTTTATGTTCTCCTCTGGGGGGGGCAATACTACTCAGCATGCCAATATCTTTTTTTTTTTTTATCAGTTCTATACTTTTTGAAATTAGGCATTGTTGTTTTCTGGGCAGGATTGGAGCCCCCTGCTTTGTGGGGACACACCAAGTGATAACAGTGTACTACGTAGGTGGTACAAGAAGTAGTGTGAAGATTATAAAAGCAGAGGAAGTTGCCTGGCATGTGGCATGTCTGAGGAAATTGGATTGCCTCCCTGGGAGATCTGCCTGAAAAGTAGAACATCACAGCTATTATTCTGATTTGGGTAGTGCTCTTCTCAGTTTTGCTATGAACAGTGACCATATGTGGTAAAGGGGATGAGGCCCCATGTAGAACAGGTTAAAAGGCACCAATGTGTTTAGTGGCTTTTTATGTCACAAGTTAGCCTGCAGTTTCATGCTTGTATATTCGTATCTCCTTGCTGTGCTTTTTCTGCCCTGGTTTCTTTCACATGTGTGGTTTGGCTGTGCTCGCCTATGGATATTGCCTGCTATTCTGTGGGCTTTTATTTCCTTCCCTTCCATTACTTCCTGACCCACATCCCAGTTTGCTTGCCTATATAAGACATGCTCAGTGTAGTCCACATTGCCTGAGCAACTTCACAGCTCTCTGAACTCCTGTTTACTTGTTTTTTGTGTATCTTGTGCCTGACTACCTGTGCACTGACCCCGGCTTAATTTACAGTCTGTGCTTGTTTGCTGCCCTTCCTAAACTCGGCTTGTCTCCTGGATTTCCTGTTGTCGATTGCTGTTGTACTCTGCACACGCGAGTGGTCTCTGCATCCTCAGCTGGGCATACCTGTGGGTTGCCACCTGGTTCCAGCTTGCTGCAAGTCCATATCCACCATCAGGGGCTCTGGTGAAGAAGCAGACTGGGGCTTAGACACTTGACAGTTTTCTCATGCCGTGAGCTCCTCAGACACCGCAGCGGCTTCTGGAACAACTTCAGTGTTTGGTACAGAGAGTTGATGTCCAGCAGGCCTATCAAGAGCGGATTATGCAGTGTCTGTAGAAATTTTTCTTCCCTTTTGAATCGGATGCAGGTTATGTCCACTTCCTTGCCGTCCATTCTGGCTCCTGTTCCAGTTCATGCTGCTCCTTCAAAACTCCAGCTGCCTCCACCGCCTCGCTATTTCAGTGATCCTAAAGCTTGTCAGGGCTTCATCAATCAGTGCTTACTTTGAGATAGCGGGCCATTTCCCTACTGATCATTTCAAGGTGGCGTACATGATATCACTCCTTTTGTGGAGATGTTCTGGCTTGGGCCTCACCACTGTGGGAGCATCAAGACCCTACGGTTTCCAGTCTCTGCCTGCCAGCAAGCTTTCCGCAAAACCTTTGATGTGCCTGGCGGGGCCTCATCCTCCTGGATCTCTTCGGCTTCATCCAGGAAACATGACTGTTGGTCTGTTTGGAACTGGCATGGAATAGTGAGGCCCTTACTGCAACCTTTTGGCAGGTTCTAGCAGATCATAAAAAGTATGAACTAGCTGGCGAAACCATACCCACCTACCTGGATGACTTGATCGCCCTTAGCATCCAAATCATTGTCGGCTTCCAGGAGCGAGATCTGGAAAGAGCTGGTCCGTGTTGCCCCCTAGTGGGTCGTTTTGCTCCTGTTGTCTAGAAAGCTCAAGAACAACCCAACTATGCCGGCATCTGAAGAACTATGCAAATACACTGTGTACAATTAGGCAAGTTGTTTGTTTGAGGATTAATTTAATTCTTGAACTACAGTGCTCTTGGTCAATCCAAAATGTTAAACCTCAAACCTGAATATAAGAGTATTTCATATTTAAAAGTCAGGTTTTGGCTTTCTTGGGGGAATATCTGTGCGCACAAATATTTGGCAACTATTGGTATGAGAAATTTCCCATCTCGCTTGTTAAATTTGTTTTAAAAAAGTGAGAATAACAAACTCAAAATTTTAAAATTTCTGACATTTAAAAAACAAAACAAAAAAAAAACCTGTGACCAATATAGCCACCCTTCTTTTCAATAACAATCATAAGCCTTCCATTCATGAAGTCTGTCAGTTTCTTGATCTGTTGACGGTCAACGTTGTGTTGGCAGCAATCACAGCCTCCAAGACTCTGTTCAGAGAGGTGCACTGTTTTCCTTCACCATAAATCTCCTGTTTAAGAAGGGCCCACAAGTTCTCAATAGGGTTTAGGTGAGGAAGGGGGCCTTGTCATTTTATTCTTTCATCTTTAAGGTCTTTACTGGCTAGCCACTCAGTGGAGTACTTTGATGCATGGAATGGAGCATTGTCCTGCATAAATGTCATGGTCCTCCTGAAATGAAAGATGACCACTGCTTGAAGAAAGTGTCTTCTAAAAACTGGCAGACTTGGGAGTTGATTCAGTCCATCCTTACCCAAAAAGGTCCCACTAGCTCATCTTTATTACCAGCCCATACCAGTATCCCACCTCCACCTTTCTTGCACATGAGTCGAAGTGGAGCTCTGTGACGATTTACTGATCCAGCCACAGGCCCCATCTACTTGGTCTGTCAAGAGTCACTCATCTCATCAGTACATAACCTTTGAAATATCTGTCTTCAGATCGATCTTGGCCCAGTGTAGATGTTTCAACTTGTGTGTGTCTTATACACTGGTGGGTGGGTTTCGGCCTTCTTCACCTTGGCCATGTCTCTGAACACCTTGTATTTCTGGGCACTCTGAGTAGGTTGCAGTTCTGAAATATGATGGCACTTGAGGATAATGGGTTCCTGGTAGCTTCACATTTTGATTCTTCTCAAATCTTTGGCAGTTAATATGCATCTTTTTCTCAACATGTTTCTCGTGACCCTGTTGACTATTTGCAACAAAACGTTTGGTTCTGTGATCATGCCCCAATATCTGAGCAATTCCAAGAGTGCTGAATCCCCTCTGAAAGACTTTTTACAACTTTTTTTAGGAAAAGAAGCTGCCTAATAATTATACACACCTTGAAATCAGGTGTTGATCTCCTTTTAGACCACAACCTCACTCGATGCACAAATACATCACCTGATATGTCTAAATCCACTAAGCGATCACATTTATACAGTTAGACAATATGCATAAAAATTACAATTTGATCAAAATACTCGCCTAATTGTGCACACAGTGTAGACCAGACACGCCTCGCTCCAAATGAGCGTTTTTTTTTGTTGCCCGAGATTTGACATTCTTTTACTGCGGGGCTGACTGTCATATAATTAAGTCCTGTCTGTCCGGGAAACTCTCGGGTCTAGGTCACTGAGGGAGGTGATCTAGATCAGAACCTGAATTCTGCCACTTTCCCTTCATATATCATATCTGTCTCCATTTATTGGGCTCTGAACTCATATCAAGTTTCTACATATGTGGACACTTGGGCATCAGGGAACTTCATCGAGCAGTCCTTGGTCGCTGAATAGGGCATTCCTCTTGGTCCCTTGGCAATGCTTCTATCGGTATCTGCAGTCGATAGTTCTACCTTGGCCTTAGGACCCCTATAGTTCCGAGCTACCGCCATAACTAAGCAGGTCTGTGTTCTTCATTGTGAGGATCTCCTTCCTGTTCAAAGTCTCCTAGTCCCATCATTCCGTGGTTGCAGAAACACTCGCCCTATCTGGATTGGAACTCTGGCCAAGTCATGTCACAAGGTTTGCAATGCCGAGACTTGTCTACCTAAGGTGTGCCCACCTCTGTTTCTGATGCTCCCTTGGCATTATCAGGCCTTCTAAGACTTTATTGTCCCTACAATTGCACAGTTGACCTCCTTCCGGGGACTACTATGCCCCGAGTCTACCCTCTCTCCATCTCTGAGACTCAAGCTATGTCTGAGCATGTCTGGGAAAAGCTGCAGAAAGAATTTAATCCAGAAGTCCCATTCTCCTGCTGGGCTGGGTTTTTCTTTGTGGAGGAAATGGATGGTACACGTCGGCCCTGCTAGGATTATAGAGGTCTCGGTGCCATCACCATTAAGAATCGATGCCCACTACCCTTGATTTCTGAACATTTTGACAGTCTTCAAGTTGTTCAAATTTTGAACCAAGTTAAACCTCCGTGGAGCATACAATCTGATCAGGATCAAAGAGGGTAATGAATGGAAAATCACTTACCAGAGACTGACATTATTATGAATATCTTGTAATGCACTTTGGCTTGTGGCCCCAGCCCTCTTCAAGAACTTAATGACATTTTTTCTGGTCTCTTATATGTTTGTGTCATCGTGTATCTGGATGACCTACTTATCTTTTCTCCATATTCAATCAATGTCAGCATGTATGTACAGTCCTTATAAGTCTTGGTGACTACTGCCTGTATGCAAAGTTGGAGAAGTGCCTCTTCAAGCAAACCCAGCTTCCTTTCCTATGTTGCATAGTCACAGATAAAGGGCTGCTTATGGATCCAGCCAAACTTCAGACCATCGCCAACTGGCCTCGGCCTTATGGTCTGAGAGCTACACAGCGGTTCTTGGGGTTCACCAATTTCCATCGCCAGTTCATTCCTGATTATTGCTCTCTGGTGGCCCCAATCACTTTTTACCCAGAAGGGTACTAATGCCAGAACCTGGCCTCCTGAGGCAGTCAAGGCTTTCCACAAAACAGCCTTTCTCTCCATCTAGTCTTACAGTTGCAATAAAAAGTATGTGAACCCCTTGGAATGATATGGATTTCTGCACAAATTGGTCATAAGACGTGATCTGATCTTCATCGAAGTCACAACAATGGACAATCAGTCTGCTTAAACTAATAACACACAAATTAAATGTTACCATGTTTTTATTGAACACGCCATGTAAACATTCACAGTGCAGGTGGAAAAAGTATGTGAACCCCTAGACTAATGAGATCTCCAAAAGCTAATTGGAGTGAGGTGTCAGCCAACTGGAGTCCAATCAATGAGATGAGATTGGAGGTGTTGGTTACAGCTGCCCTGCCCTCTAAAAAACACCAGTTCAGGGTTTGCTTTTCACAAGAAGCATTGCCTGATGTGAATGATGCCTTGCACAAAAGAGCTCTCAGAAGACCTACGATTAAGAATTGTTGACTTGCATAAAGCCGGAAAGGGTTATAAAAGTATCTCCAAAAGCCTTGCTGTTCATCAGTCCACGGTAAGACAAATTGTCTATAAATGGAGAAAGTTCAGCACTGCTGCTACTCTCCCTAGGAGTGGGCGTCCTGTAAATATGACTGCAAGAGCACAACACAGACTGCACAATGAGGTGAAGAAGAATCCTAGAGTGTCGGCTAAAGACTTACAAAAGTCTCTGGCATATGTTAACATCCCTGTTAGCGAATCTACGATACGTAAAACACTAAACTAGAATGGATTTCATGGGAGGATACCACAGAGGAAGCCACTGCTGTCCAAAAAAAAACATTGCTGCACGTTTACAGTTTGCACAAGAGCACCTGGATGCTCCACAGCAGTACTGGCAAAATATTCTGTGGACAGATGAAACCAAAGTTGAGTTGTTTGGAAGAAACACACAACACTGTGTGGAGAAAGAGAGGCACAGCACACCAACATCAAAACCTCATCCCAACTGTGAAGTATGGTGGTGGGGGCATCATGGTTTGGGGCTGCTTTGCTGCGTCAGGGCCTGGATGGATTGCTATCATCGAAGGAATAATGAATTCCCAAGTTTTATCAAGACATTTTGCAGGAGAACTTAAGGCCATCTGTCCCCCAGCTCAACAGAAGATGGGTGTTGCAACAGGACAACGACCCAAAGCATAAAAGTAAATCAACAGAATGGCTTAAACAGAAGAAAATGCGCCTTCTGGAGTGGCCCAGTCAGACTCCTGACCTCAACCCGATTTGAGATGCTGTGGCATGACCTCAAGAAAGCGATTCACACCAGACATCCCAAGAATATTGCTGAACTGAAACCGTTCTGTAAAGAGGAATGGTCAAGAATTACTCCTGACCGTTGTGCACGTCTGCAACTACAGGAAACGTTTGGTTGAAGTTATTGCTGCCAAAGGAGGTTCAACCAGTTATTAAATCCAAGGGTTCACATACTTTTTCAACCTGCACTGTTAATGTTTACATGGTGTGTTCAATAAAAACATGGTAACATTTAATTCTTTGTGTGTTATTAGTTTAAGCAGACTGTGATTGTCTATTGTTGTGACTTAGATGAAGCTCAGATCACATTTTATGACCAATTTGTGCAGAAATCCATATCATTCCAAAAGGGTTCACATACTTTTTATTGCAACTGTAAATGACCTGACCCTCTCTCTGTATCCTTTCTTCTTGGAGGTGCTTCATCTTTGGCAGTGGGTGCCGTTCTTCTCCAAATGCTTCATAGTAAGTCTGTCCTTGTGCCGCCTTTTCTAAGAAGTTTCTGGATGCGGAAAAAATTGCACCATTGGGAACTTCTGGCTATCAAGATGGCACTACAAGAATGGTGACATCTACTGAAGGGATCTCCACCTCATATTCTGGTTTTATATCAATCATAAGAACCTCCAGTATCTGCAGTCTGCCCGAAATCCCGGACAAAGGCGGTGGGCTCTCTTCTTTGCCAGGTTTAGCTTTGACCTCACCTTCCAGCCCGGTTCTAAAAAATGCCTGCGCTGAAGCCTTGCCTAGATCATTTGACACTCTGAGTGTCATGTTGAACTGGAGCCTATTATTCCTTACAATCATATCCTGGCCTCCACCCATTTTCAGTCTTCACGTATCCTGCCCAGAAAGACCCTTTGTGGTGTCCTACTTTTGCTCCAAGCTTTTCGAATGGGCACATGACTCCAAACTCTCAGGACATCCTGGTGTGCAACATACCTACGCCTTCCTGCAGCATTATTACTGGTGGCCTTCCCTCTGGAAGAATATTGAAGAATATGTTCAGACTTGCTCCATTTATGTGCAGTCCAAGTCCTCCATGTCTGCTCCAGCAGGTCTCCATTTACCTCTACCTGTTCCAGATGTACTTTGGCGTTTGCATCTCCATGGACTTCATGGACAGCATTATCTGGGTGGCTGTGGACAGGTTTTCTGTCGCTTAACTCCACTTCCAGGACTACCTTCTGTTGTCAGTCTGGCTTCCATCTTCATTAAGGAGATTTCACCTTCATGGCATGCCCCTTGCACATAGTCTGATAGAGGGGTTCAATTTACAGCCCACGTCTGGAGGGCTCTGGCCACATCCATTGGAATCAAGTACGACTTCTCCTCAGCCTTTAATCCGCAGTCAAATGGGCAAACTGAAAGGGTCAACCAAAATATTGAACGGGATCTTCATGCCTTCATTTCTGCCCAACAGGATGATTGGGTAGACCTTTTATCGTGGGCAGAGTTTGCTCTCAGTAAACTTGAGTCTCCCTTTTTCACGGTGTATGGCTATTCTGTGGTGCCTGTGGCTGCAGAGATGCAACAATCTTTAAATTCTATTTGGGCAGATTTTTCCAAGAAGTTACATCTGGCAGCTTCCAAGTACAAAGTGGCTGCAGATTGTCATCGCTGTGAGTTCCAAATTTCTTCCTGGTGACAAGTTTTGGCTCTCCCAAGTACCCTCTATGAAGTTTGCTCCTCGTTTCATTGGTCCCTTTACAATTTTCTGCAAGGTTAACCCTGTGGCTTTCAAGCTCAATCTTCCTTTACATTTAAGGATCCCTAATATTTTCCATGTTTCTCTCCTGAGACCGTACATCAATAGGTTTTCCCGTCCTCTTCGTCATCCTTCTCCAACAGTCAGTACCTCGGATTGGTATGAAATTAAGCAAGTCTTGGATTCCAAATTCTCCAGGGGGAGGTTTTAGTATCTAATTGACTGGAAGGGATATGGTCCTGAGGAGAGGTGTTGGATTCCTTCTTCTGATTGTTTCTGCACCTTGTTTTAGTGAAACACTTCATCAAAAGATTCTTCTTAAGCATGGCCCTAAACTAGTGGGGAGACCTCATAAGGGGGGGGGGGTACAGGCACAAGTTGGCCTGCGTTTTTTTTATTTTATATTCTTACTGCCTTCCTGCAGTGCTTTTTGTACCCTGATTCCTTTCACATGTATGGTTTGGCTGTGCTCACCTATGGGTATCGCCTGCTATTCTGTGGGCTTTTATTTCCTTCCATTCCATCATTTTCTGGCCCGCCTCCTAGTTTGCCTTTTTTTTTATATTACCTGCTCAGTGCAGCCCGCATTGCCTGATCAACATCCCAGTACTCTAAACTCCTGTTGACTTGTTTCTTCTGTATCCCGTGCCAGACTACCTGTGTACCGACCCCGGCCTTAAGTCTGTGCTTGTATGCTGCCCATCCTGACCTTGGCTTGTCTCCTGCTGATGTACTCTGCACATGCGAGTGGACTCTGCATTCTGAGCTGGGCATACCTGGGGGCAGAGACCTGGTTCGAACTTCTTGCAAGTCCATTCCCATCGGTGGCTGTGGTGAAGAAGCAGGCTGGGGCAATCTACAAGGGCTCACTACCACAGGCTCTTGACACTTTAGTGGCCACTTTGACAGGAAAAGGTGTACAGTACACTGGAGGAAGTACACGTTTTCCTGACTAATAGGCCATTAAAGATATACGGAATGTATTGATAACTGAACCAATACCAGAATTTGTGCCACTTGGGGCTCCACCAGGTCCTATTCTGTATTCAACCACTGGGAGTGCAGATGAAGACGCTCCAAATACAATACCATGATGAAGCCCGGGGCGGAGTAAAACATGTTAGGGGTTTGGCCTGGTTGGAGCCCGGGCTGAGGCTTTTTCACTCAATACACAGGGTCTTGTAGTGATGTGCAGCTTATAGGACATTTTCCTTGTATTGATGAGCAGCACGTTTATAACCTGTTCTTACGATCAATAAATACCAACCTTCCTGAGAAATCCACTTGGAAGCTCTTTTTTTATTTAATAGGCACCTCTACTAACACATTGGTTCTATTCTGGGGCCTCACCCCCTTTACCATTGTTCGCTGGAACTGATCACAGCCTACAGCACTCTGGTCAACCCAGATGAACATGGAGTGTGACTGTCTGGGAGTTATGTTCTCCATGTGCTAAAATAGGTTGCTTTACTCAAGGATGTGTATCCAGTAACCTTGTGAATGCGAGTATACGCTAACCACACTTTTTTTTTTTTGCTATGCTTTCCATATACAAGTGAACACTACTCTTGGATGGATCCCCCCCCTTTTTTTTTTTTTTTCCCTTTTAACCTATTAAGCCATTTCTGTCTGGGATGTTAGTAAAGTATTTGGCGATTACTCTGGAAGAATATATTTGGCTTGGCTTAGTCTTGCATGCTGGAGATGTTTTACATTTTAGTGATTTTGATGGTCATGTTTGGACAGTTAAGGACCTGATAAAGTACTGTATAACAATTAGTAAAACACATCCAGATTACGAATTATAGAGGAGGGAAGGGGGAGGGGGAGAGGTGGGACTTTATATGAAGCACACAGCAGTAAATTGAATAGTCAAGCGAGTAGAAAAAGTGGGATTTATTTTGCATTGTACAATCATTTATAGCATACATTGGGCATACAGCCTCTCAACCATGAATGTTCCGACGTTTACAAAACAAATACATAAAACCACATAGCTTGATGTGCATTTAACATAATGAGTACAGAAATCGCATGATGCTAGTAGCAGACAATTAAAAACATAATTGCGGTCAAAAAAATAGGAAAGGGTCCATGGTAAAAAATGTTGGTAAGTAGTAGTGGCTCTACGCGTTTCGCGACCCTATAGTCGCTCATCAGGAGCATAAACCATGGCATTAAAATCTAAAAAAGAAAATAAATATATAGATCTAAATACCAGATAATTTGAGCTGGGCATTAAAGATGGTCAGGAGGATAAGGAAATTTTTTTAGGGGGGAGAAGGCAAGAGGGGTTCAATAGTTGCAGAGAACTTACATCTGCACAACATGCGAGCTTGGCGTGCCAACCGAAATCGCCATTGCGACTCTGGGCTCCCTCTCGAGGCACTGTAGAGGTCTGGAAAGGCAGCAGCAGCAGCCACACAAGGGCACGTCCCAGGCAAGTAATGTATGTGGATACCCTGCATAAGGGTGGAGAAAGTGGCCCCATATGGGGAACCTGAAAAATGAATAAATGTGAATGGTGTGAGGTGTAGTGATGTATAAAGGTTGAATGTAAAGAATGTGAAAGGTGTAGGGAAGGTGAGTGCAAGGAAGGTGAAGGGATGAATAAAAAATGAATTAAAAGTGTAGGAAATAAAGAGGGGCTAGGTGAGGGAGAGGGGAAATAGAGAAAATGAATATGAAAAACGAGGAAGAAGCTGAAAACAAAAATGAGAAAACAAAAAGCAGCAAAAACACAAGGTGAGAAGGAAAGGGGAGAGGTGGAAGGGAGAAAGTACCTGTGTTTTCAATGAAAGCCAGGGTCCATATGCATGTGAATGATCCAGAAGAAATGGGAAAAGTGATGTGATGTGAGTGAACAAGCCATGGGGGGTGCATATGTAGGTGTGCTGCCCCAGACAGACCAATCAGGCAACAAGGAGGCAGTGACAGACAGGGGAGGAGAACGCTTTCACCTGGGCGGCTCAGCCGTCTGAGATTGTTTTCAGCTTCTTCCTCGTTTTTCATATTCATTTTCTCTATTTCCCCTCTCCCTCACCTAGCCCCTCTTTATTTCCTACACTTTTAATTCATTTTTTATTCATCCCTTCACCTTCCTTGCACTCACCTTCCCTACACCTTTCACATTCTTTACATTCAACCTTTATACATCACTACACCTCACACCATTCACATTTATTCATTTTTCAGGTTCCCCATATGGGGCCACTTTCTCCACCCTTATGCAGGGTATCCACATACATTACTTGCCTGGGACGTGCCCTTGTGTGGCTGCTGCTGCCTTTCCAGACCTCTACAGTGCCTCGAGAGGGAGCCCAGAGTCGCAATGGCGATTTCGGTTGGCACGCCAAGCTCGCATGTTGTGCAGATGTAAGTTCTCTGCAACTATTGAACCCCTCTTGCCTTCTCCCCCCTAAAAAAAATGTCCTTATCTTCCTGACCATCTTTAATGCCCAGCTCAAATTATCTGGTATTTAGATCTATATATTTTCTTTTTTAGATTTTAATGCCATGGTTTATGCTCCTGATGAGCGACTATAGGGTCGCGAAACGCGTAGAGCCACTACTACTTACCAACATTTTTTACCATGGACCCTTTCCTATTTTTTTGACCGCAATTATGTTTTTAATTGTCTGCTACTAGCATCATGCGATTTCTGTACTCATTATGTTAAATGCACATCAAGCTATGTGGTTTTATGTATTTGTTTTGTAAACGTCGGAACATTCATGGTTGAGAGGCTGTATGCCCAATGTATGCTATAAATGATTGTACAATGCAAAATAAATCCCACTTTTTCTACTCGCTTGACTATTCAATTTACTGCTGTGTGCTTCATATAAAGTCCCACCTCTCCCCCTCCCCCTCCCCCTTCCCTCCTCTATAATCAATATCTGATTAGGGATGGAGGCAGTGACCCCTTGGATCCCTGCCTCATTTAAAGTCCCCAAAAAACTTTCTTTTATATGACATCCAGATTACATTAACATGTTCTTTATGAAGTGTTTAACTTAATCATCATTTTTATTGTACCTTTTTATGGTTTCCCTAATCTGGTAATAGTGAAGACTCACTATGTTGAACCTTCCGATGTCCCCAAGGGATGCATTTGTTGGTGTTTTTCTTGGCACTTGAATCTGCAAAGAGGAAATAATATTGGAGACATTGAAAAGTGTATGCAATCAAAGGCCAGTATCCTAATGGAGGAGCTTGGCATTGCATATTGTTTTCTTCTCATTTGTCCTGCTTTTTATTTCCTCTGCAGTGTATTGCCTTCATCCTTGCAGCTTTGGAACCACATCCTGTTTCCTTCCTTTTAACTGACGTCACACTTTGACATTCTTGGGCCAATCTTTGTCTAGTTGTCTAACAGTGAAGAGGCTTCATAATTTAGTGCATGTTTGTGTGTAGGCTATTTCCCAGCATTTAATGTAACTCGTAGTAGAATTCATGCTGTGATGTCTTGCTCTTCAATGGTTTCTCTATTTTCATGCATTTTTGTAGTTACTGTAAATACGGACATAGTAATTCCTAAGCTTTGCAAACATTTAAAATCATGTAAACAGCTGATTTTCATTTTTATTTGGATGGCAATGTTTTAAACTGTTTGCAGAGTGTTTAATTCTTGCTTACACTGCTTTACTTGGCGCTTACTAAGTGCTTCTTAACAAGCCTCCATCTTCGCCCTATATACTGAACTTCTCCTTTGCTTGTAAATAATGCATTATGTCTTTGCATAACATTGAAGTAATCTGAAAGAAATAACTGGATCACTTACCCTCATATTTTATGGAACATGGGTAGCTAAATGTCCTAAGTTATTTCTAATTTCAAAGCCCTTTACAAAATTTATTGATTATTTGCAGAAGTTCCTGACTCTAAAAAATTTAGTTTAATGTCTAACCTAACATTCAGTTTAAATCCACTAAATTGATCTACAGTGGCCATAGTGCTAAACCTGTGGACAGCTGTCATTCATGGCATGCCTTGAATATAAATGTTTTGAGAAACTGTTAAATTGTTTAGTTCTGCTTTAATGCCACACGATTAAGGTAGTGATCCAAGAACTGATATGGATAGGACTATAAGGGCACCAAAGAACATGAATGACAAAATATACAAAGTTTTTATTGTACAAAACGTTAAAACAATAGTTACCATCCCAACGCACTTCAACCTCTTGTCTTCTTCAGGGGGTGAGTCTGATGGATATTCTCTACATAAAAATATAGTAGAAAAACTAAGGTATAGAGTTTACCTATTACAAGCATTTTAACGATATAACACGGCACCGTAAGTAATATAGTTAATCACACTCACAATGTTAGAAATGGAGGCAAAATCAAACAGACGCCTCCAAACCTACCGCGGGCACCAAGATGGACAGGAGAGGGCACAAGGGATGGTAAGGCGCAAAAATATATATATATATATATATATATATATATATATATAATATATATATAAATCCGTCAGTACAGCAAGAGACTGCATTGAATTCCTAAGTAATAGTCAAATACAGGGATGATATATTGACTTGCGCAAGCTGAGCTCCCAAAGGCAGGAGTATGGCCTATGTAGTTACTCAACCCCAGAGCGATAATGGCATATGACTACGATAAGAATGTAGGGGGTAGCTAACCCAAAAAAATCTAAAATGGGAACATTAAAAAAAGGTGTATATTAAACCATTTTAAAATAAAATAAAAAATAGCTATTGGGCTCAGCCACACCACCCATTAATGCAAAACATAAACACAGAATTATAGTATATTTACCAAGCATGGTGGCAATTCTTTCCCAAAACGTGATACTACCCATAAAAATCAACACTGATGGGGGGGGGGGGGATGGGCGGGCGCAAGCTGAACCAAAACCACTGATGTTTGGGATATCTAGACAAAAAGCCATACATACATGCCTTAGTGAGGAATCCTATCTACAAAAATCGTCAAATGGAAATCCTTGCTTAGTGTCAGCATCAGTGCATGGTATGGCTGAAATCCGGCAAGAGTGTTTATACAGGGGGAGGAGGTGGGTCACACCTAACAACCAATCCAAGCATCCACGAGAAGCTTTCTTTTTATATAAGGGGAGCAAGGGAAAAATTACCAATCAATGTCCCCAACCATGTCCGTCATCTACATATGGCAATGGCATCCCCCATTTGATTTAAGTAGTGGATGACTGCATTTCCAGTAAAGTAAAAAAAATATATATATATTGAACCTTACTATATCTGTGGTCATCTGCTTCTTTATCCTGTTTCTCAGTGACAAGCTGGATGAGTACTGCAGGCAAGGATGGACCAAGCTGGAGCAGTTTCTTAATGCTTTTCATACAACTTTGGATCTCCTCTAGAGACAACTGCTCGAGTAAGATTTAAAAACTGCACATATAAAGAGATTTCATGCAATAAGGTGTAAATTATACCCATGTACCATAAAACTCATAACATCACCAACTCTGTTTTCACATAAGATGGCATGCAAAGGATGGTGATCCCCATTTAAAGCTAAAAGTTAGAACAAAGTCCATGCAAACAATCTTCAAATCATGTAGCGTCTATGTAATCACACAGTTCTTAGATCATGAGTGTTCACAGTTGCTAAAGCCGTCACCGTTCCACCATGTGAGATCCCCTTTGTGAGTCTACTCACCAGAGGTAAGTATGTATGAGACCTGAAAAATTCTCACAGCATACAGCCTGCAGTCCTCCTCTAGGTGTATAGCTCTCTTTTGGTAGTGACGGTGTCAATGTACTCGGAAATGCATGTAAAAATACAAGGTAGTGCTCTCCATAGTGTAAAATAACGTTTTATTAAAAAGCTCCAACCCCCATATACAAATTATGCTTACAAGATGATCTAATGAGTGCGTGTCAAATTCAGTCATACGTCTTGCTCACCAGCGCCTGTAGCTCATGAGCCGCCTGCTGCGATGAGTCTCGGGGTGACGTAAGCTGTGATCGACAGGTTGTCGCGTGACGCGTTTCGTCATTACGTCATAATATTGTGCCCGGGCCTCTGTGGGGTCATAGAGGACTGGTGACCATCTGGTCACCGGAAATCTCTATGGTCGCCATCTGGCGGTGGCTGATCCTTTCTCCCCGATGGCATGGGAGAGGCCCGAGAAGCCCCATATGGTGGTGGGAGGGGGGGGAAATGTCCCCTCCCATCGCATCTAAGAATGATCAAGTGGCGGAATTGCCGCTATGATCATTGTGGTGCAAAGAATCGCCGGATGAAAACAAGGATATCTGAATGAAGCCTGTAGCTGCAGGCGTCATTTGGATATTCCCACTGAAAGTCAGACGTCATATGACTCCTTGGGCTAGAAGTGGTTAAAATAACCAACACCCCAAAGGCCCAAATTCCTTCATTGGTAGCTATAAACCCTTATTGTGTTTTTAGCACTAAATCTAACAAAGCAACAATGGCAACTGCAACAATGGCAAAATCTAACAAAGCAACAATGGCATTTGCTTGGTTTAATCACTTGCCTACTGGGCACTTTCACCCCCTTCCTGCCTAGGCCAATTTTCAGCTTTCAACGCTGTCACACTTTGAATGACAATTGCGTGGTCCTGCAACACTGTACCCAAATAGCATTTGTATTTTTTCACACAAATGGCGCTTTCTTTTTGTGGTATTTATTCACTGCTGGGTTTTTGTTTGTTTTTTTGCTAAAGAAAAAACCGAAAGACCAAAAATCTTTGAATTTTTTTTTTTCTTAGTTTGTCAAACTTTTAAATTTTTTCTCCTTCACTGATGTGTGCTGATGAAAGCAGCACTGAAGGGCACTGATGGGTGGCACTGCTGGTGCTGTACTGGAATCAGGGCACTGATGATCAGTGCCCTGTTTACCTGTACAGGTCTCCCCTGCAAGAAGTTTGCCACTGATCGGCTCTCCTCTTCTCACACTGTCAGTGTGAGGCGAGGAGAGCTGAAAACAGCACTTGTTTACATGTTACCTGCTGTGATTGGACACAGCCAATCACATGGGTAAAAAGCTGTGTTGTGGGCTCTTTACTGAGATCGGGGTCGCGCTGTGTCCTAGGAACACAGCGCAGCTGCGTGCCCGTGGGTGCATGAGAGTGGCGGTTCTGGTGCGCCATCCTACGATGTCCCATAACAAGAGTGCAACCTTGCAGCAAGTGGTTAAAAGTAGCAAAAGGGTGAAAAGGTGCACATAGGCAGGGCAATATACAGAGAAATACAAATGTTCTAATACATATAAAATGTGGCGAATAAGACCTGCCAAAAGGCTAATCACAAAATCCTGGGGGTCACCACCCCTAAACTGTCATAGCAAAGAAAAATGGAGGAGAAAAAAGGAGACTTTCAAGGATGACCACCAGGTAAGTATCCAAAAATGTTACATTTTTAATCATTGTATAAAAAGTGAATTTATCACAAAATCTGGGGTCAAGTCCTGGGGAAAAAAGTGTGGGAATTCCCACCCAAGATCCACTCCCCCACCAAAAAAAAAAACCTACACTGATGGTAGTGACCTATATACACTGACACACCTACACTGACGGTAGTGACCTATATACACCTACCTACACTGACCTTTACATACACATTACACTGTCTGACCTACTTCAGCTCAGCAGTGTCACAGCAGGCGCTGCTGCAGTCAGTCATTCCGTCGGAGGAGCCTGGAGGGGAGGAGTCTGGAGGAGAGCTGGAGAGGAGAGAAGAGCAGAGCCGCCCGCCTGAGCGGGGATGTGGCGCTGCGGCCGATTTGTAATTCCGCCTTCTGGATTCTGCAGCGCCTATGATGGGCGTCGCACGTCCCACCGGCCGCGGCATTGGACCAGTGGGACATCCATCATAGGCGTTGCGTAGGCTCCAGAAGGTGGGACTCGGCCACATTAGGCGGCGCTCGGGATCAGATCGTCCCGGCGCTCGCCACTCAGGGGCTGCAAAGGGAACGGTGTTCCTGCTGTGAAAAAAGTGCAGGGACGCCATTCCCACGCGTTACCGCAGGACTCGAACCCTGCACAAAATCATATAAAAGTTCAATGTAAAACATGTCGTTGGATACCTAATCCTAAAATGTCTACACGGTTTGAAGGTTCTCTGCTTTTTCGGGACTACATCCAAGATTGTGTAGATTTTAGACTTTATTTTAATCTGCAATCAAAATAGAATTATTTTAGAATCGTGCAATGAGAAAAATACAAGGTATTACATGCACCACATTATCTATCTATATCGAAAAACGGATCAGAACCTCATTTATATACCAGCCAGAATGTACACAAAGCAAAATCAACTGCAAAAAAATTCAAAATAAAAGCAAATTTAGGTCATCTATTCTGGCAACCCTAATTGGAACCCCCCAAAGATAGGCCAATTAGTCAAACTTTGAACAAACTGATGTACACTAGGTCCTATATGGCCTATTGTACATGCAGCAAAACACCCAAAGAATGGACCCAATACAGCCTCCGAAGATAGTCTCCGAAGGTTGATACATCAGCCCCTAAATACATATCCAGAAAGGCACGCGAATAAACCACACCAGACCCAAAAGACCCCCTAATTCCAAATAGGAAGAAAAGTTATCTGACTAACTAGCAGCTTCCTACCAATTTTCCATTAAAGTGTTCATACAAACAGACCGTTGGCATGTAATATAGCCACTTGGAATACACCATCCCACATGCCTCCTTATGCATCACCTAGGCCTCCCGAGGACCACCCCTCAGAAAGCCACCTGCAATGCAGGTACCAATAGACTGGCATTACTGCCCACACTAGCAGGGGAGGTCCCGTCCCCCCTGGAGCAGACCAATAAAAGGCTGCCAATAAGATCTCCTCAAAGCTGACATTCTCCAAAAAAGAACGACCTAGATGTCTAGCCTAACTGGAAATGAGGCATGACGGAAACCCCAGCCCCAGGGCTGGACCGCACCAGAAGCAAGATGGGTGCCACAACAGAAGTGGTACTGATTGGACACAACTTGCCAGTGGCGTGCT
Source organism: Rana muscosa (assembly GCA_029206835.1). NCBI lineage: Eukaryota > Metazoa > Chordata > Amphibia > Anura > Ranidae > Rana > Rana muscosa. Next base: position 68,296,641 of record CM055121.1, on the reverse strand, counting down.
CCACCACGGAGCACAAAAGCCTGAAGGAAGAAAATCTAGGAAAAAAAATCAGAAGACACCAGTGGGGACTCGGAGGCACAGGCAGCCACTGCCACATACACCCTTCCTTATTTTTTATTTTTTGTCATTCTCTCATCCGTTCCCTTTTTTTTATTTTTTTTTTATTTGCTCCTTTCATATTGCTTGTCGTTTTTTTTTTTCCTCAGTTTTTCTCACCCACCGTTCTGCTCCTATATGGGGTCAGCTCTGTTCTCTGACCTTTTGCATGCAGTAATTTTTGTAAGTGATATGTTTTTTGTTTTTTTTTGGATTTGTTCTCCATTTTCTCAGTATTTTTTGTTTTCATGCATTATCTTTAGATTAAAATCTTTAATGAATTCAGCTTGAATTTTTTTTTTAATCGCATATTAAAATGTGAATTTTACATTTTTTCGATCCTTACCTGGCGGTCATCCTTGAAAGTCCCCTCCTTTTTTCTTAATTTTTTGGCCAATACAAAAGTTCCCCAACACACTTTCCAGCGAACTCACGTAAAAGTTTTTTTTTTTTTTTTTTTTTTTTTTTTTATTACTTGGGTTACAAAATGAGGTGCCTTGACTTAACAGTGTGGCATTAGTTGCACCTTTGCCATTCTTTAGATCAGTGGTTCTCAACCTAGGGGTCAGGACCCCCTCGGGTCAAATGATGATTTGCCAGGCGTCACCGAATCCTGGGCTGTTCCGGAAGCCCACATGGTTCTCCCAGCCTTTTCTCGGTCGCCCAGCTGGGCTGTTCCTGGAGCCCGCGGCCGCCCACTCAGCCCCTTTGCAACCGCCCATTCAGTTCACGGCATGGCTGGGGGGCAGAGACTAGAGAGGTCAGCTGACTGGTGAGGAATGTGAAGTGGGAGGGGCGGAAGGAGACCCCATCTCCGGATTTCGCACTGCTGCGAGACACCACAAAGTCGGAGACACAGCAAGTAGCACTACCTGTGATTTATAGTTGCCATTAAAAGTCCCCACTACAGTTCTTAGATCAGCAGATGACCTTGATCATGGAGCACCCAAGTTGGCTGATCAGAATTCCCCCCCAGCACTGCCACTCATCCCATCCCCCCCCCCCTTCCCCACCAAGGAGTAATATAAGGAATAAAAATAGAGAATACATGAAAGGAAGAGGAAAAGAGGGGGATTAACAGAAAAAGGGAGAGAAAATAAGAGAACGAACAAGAAAGACTGCTAGAGAAAGGGATGGGGAACAAAAACCAAGAAATTAGGATCGAGAGATAAAAGGGAAAGAAAGTTGAACAAAGAGTGGTACATCCTAAAATATACCATAAGGGGTTTTAATACTGTATGAGTGGAAGGGACTCAGGGAGCGCTAAATGTCCGTGGGTTAGGGGCGCAAATTACTTGCCTTGGGTGCTAACAACCCACGCTACGAAAATAATTTTACTGTTAGGGGTCCGCACAACTTGGGAAATTTTATCAAGGGGTCACGGCACTAGAAAGGTTGAGAATCACTGCTTTAGATGGAGGAAGCCGCAGTAGAGGAATAGCAATGTCCCAATTCTGGTTATGGAGTTTAGCTGTTTTGTGAATCTTATGAGTTTCCGAACAGAATTACAAATCATTTGGCAAGTAAAACAGTTTACATATACAAGTATTTTTTAGCTGTATTTTATAGCAGCTTGGCTGCAATTGAATCTAAATTATATCGAAGCATTATTACTTTGTACTCTAAAATATGTTATAATGTTGCACTGACCTGTTTTTGTATTTGGTAGAATATAGTACATACGTTTTTTGTGGCCTCCTGCCTTTCCTTTGGGCTGTTTTTATAGTATTATGCATTGTAAAATGTAATGCATTTGGTGAGAGTACAATTTTTTTTGTGGGTACACTTCAAAGTAGTCCAGCCAGCTTCTTTTTGCACTTGATTTTCTGCAACAGAAAATTGGATATTAGCCGTGCTTTAGTGACACTCGACATTCTTTTAGACTTCGGAAAGTTATAAGAGGATTTGACAAGTCTCCAGAGATATAAAAGAGAAAGCTACCCATGGCCTGCTTTTCAGAGGTCCCCCCTCCCCTGCCTCCACTCCACTATACTTCCAGAGCTCCCTGTGTTTGACACTATCCAGCAAAATAAATGGTGAATTGGGCAGTAGGTTGCAGGCAACAAAGGCAACAATAGCTGAGCTCATTGAACTTCTAGTAGCCCTGATCTGTCTTTGGAGATCAATGAGAAAGTTCTTGCTCTAGATTAACATATTAAATTTAACACATAGTGCTTCATTTATACTTCAAAGTATGCTTGATTTTTTTCAGAATCTTTTCTGTCTTTTAAAGTATAAATATGCTGTATATTTTCTACCCTATGGGAAATATGCAAGTGCCACAGTTGTGCTTGTACAGAATACATTGTTAATGCTTTATAGTTCTCCTTTTTCGTACCTGTAACATATTTTCTCAGTTCATATTCAATACATTTCTGTACCCCTTTTCATGCGTTATTTTATGGCCTTCCTCTAGTCCATATCACCCTTTCCAAAACTGAATTTACTGGTTACCATGGTGATTTGCAGGTTTAGCCTTGTGTGTCTTCAGAAAACTGTTTTGGAATCATCCAAGCCTCATTGTAATGGTTAGTCATGCACACTGTGGCACACAACTCCCTGATTGAATCAGTGCACGCATTGAAGTTTTCAGACTTTTTAAAATCCAGTTTGTGTAATAACAGAACTAAAAAAAATAGTGATTATATGTTAAATATAAGGAAATTAAAGCGACAGCCTGAACTACACGTGTGCTTGTTCATAATTGCACAGAAAAACGTGTTCAATGACCCTTGCAAAATCTAACAAATAAAGTAAATTGACACTGGGAAGGCTGCGATCAATGGCCTTGGGTCCCTTAGATTTGTCGGACCTACTCAAAATTGTATAACGAACAGCGTGTAAGGTGAAGAGGTCGGGTCATGAGGCATAACAATTATGTTTAGAGTGGGGCAGAAAAGGGGGGTGGCCAGGGCGTGATGGAGAGGAGTTGAGTTGCCTGCCAGAACGGCAGAGGTAGAGATGGCATAGATTGGATCTCTGAAATGGATTCCTGCCTGCCATTACAATATTTCTTCCCCGGAATTGTTTTTAGTTTTTGTCGCACAGTCCCAGAGTAGAATCTAGGTTTCCTATTTACCAGCAGCATGCAGGTGTTGGGCAAGGAATTGATCACTCTAGAGATGGGCTGGAGGGCTATTCTGTAGGTGGTGCTGAAGATGTGGTGAGCCCTCACTGACAACGGGCAGGAGAAGTGCAACCCCTGAGAGCGTGTAGGGAAATGGGTAATATGGCTTGTCTCGGGGAGACCCATCTCCTAGTTGTCATGCGACATCGCCAATCCAGGACCCTATTGAGGTGTAAAGAATCGGGTCAGGGAAGACCATTCCTCCGGATTGTCTCAATAGACTAATCATATCTGCTCTTATTTTCGGTGAGCAGTTAGCCTAAAGGAATTGCGTAAATTCCTGCTTCACCTGCTGTAGATAATTTGATAGGGATGGGTATCGGGAGGGTGATGTAAAGTAATCTAGGAAGCACGTTCATTTTTAAAATGTTTTTTCATCCAAACCATGTGTATGTGGACTGCAGTCAACGTCGGTGGTCATTTCTAATGGTTGTTAGCAGTGGTGAAAAATTAGCCTGGAATGTGGTATCTATCTAGCATCTTGGTAAGGAAAACTCCTAGGTATTTAAGTGATTCTGTGGCCCATTTAAATGGAAAGATCTCAATACGTTCAGTCTAGCCATAGGGATCGTAATGTTTAACGTTTCTGACTTGGCCTTGTTAATTTTGTAATTGGAAAGCTAGGAGTCCAATTTGAGTAGTTTTAGGGATTCATGTCTCTGGGCAAGTCACAAAGAAAAGATCTTTGCATATATGGCAGCTTTTGTGATGTTTTGTTGACCTGTGTGCCCTTAATGTCAGGGTTCATCCTGATATGTCTAAACAGAGGCGCGAGAGTCGATATGAAGATGGAGGGGGGGGGCGGCGGCAGCCCTGGAAGGTACCATTCACCAGACTGAAATCCGAGGCGAGTACTCTATTGGCTTTGGCCACAGTGGGACTGGTGTAGAGTGCATTGATACATTGTCATACTGGCACGGATACAAATGTATTGAAGGGTACTTTTCATGACGTCTCATGAAGTCTCAACACGCCAAAATCAACCATCCCCTCACCGAAGAGGACTTAATTTTTGGGGATTTTGTAGCATTAACTTTGTAGTATGAAACTCTACCGAACCATGTGAGGGTTTTTTGGATTTCAGGTAAGGAGCGTGATGGATCAGTTACCATTAATATCACGTCGTCTGCGAAGAGGCTAATTTTGTGGGTTTGGTTACTTATAGTGAACCCTGATATATTGGCGTTGGTTCGCACGTGCTCCGCTAGTCGTTCCATCATAAGATTAAAAATTAGAGGAGAAAGGGGGCAACCCTGTCTCGTGCCATTTTTTATGTGAAAAGGGGTGTATAGGAGGTTCGAAGTGTATACTTTTGCGGACGGGTTGGAGTATAGTGCAAGTATGGCCTGAAGGATATGTCCTCCAAATTTCTGTAGAACCAGGGAAAGATACGTCCAGTTCACTCTGTCGAACGCCTTCTCTGCGTCCAGCGATAGAAGCAGAGAAGGCGCTCCGGTCGAGGATGTGTGGTGTATGATATTTATCAGACGTCTAGTTGCATCCGACGTTTGGCGGCCTCTAGTGAATCCTGTTTGATCTTTGTGAACCAGGGAGGGTAGGATATCAATGAGTCTGTTCACTATTATCTTGGCGTACACTTTGAGATCAATGTTTAGTAGCGAAATAGGGTGAAAATTTTGGAGGGTAGTGGGTTCTTTGCCCGGTTTGGGTAATGTGATAATAAGAGCTGATAGCATTTCAGTTGGGAATGAGGAGGATGCAGCGTGGTTGAATAATCCGCAGAGATGGGGAGCTAAAGTTGTATTAAATTCTTTGAAGTATTCTCCTGTTAATCCATCTGGGCCGGGGGATTTCGAATTTGGTAGCTTGCCTATAGCTGATCGAACTTAAGATTCAGCGAAGGGCAAATTGAGTTGTGCTGGTTTGTCAGGAGTTAATGCCGGTAACTGTATATGATTGAGGAAGGACTGAATTTCGGCTTGAGTGGGTTGATGGGTGCTATCGTCTTCTTTTAGATTATATAGGCCGCTATAGTAGGAGCTAAAGGCATCCGCAATTTCTTGGGGGTTAATATGTTTAACCTTAGTAGTGGGGTGAAATAGATGAGCTATTCTTGTTTTTGTCCTGTGCCCTTTGATACGTTGTGACATGGCTTTCCCTGCTTTATTACTAGTGACAAAGGATTTGGCTTTCAGTTTTCTAAGATTTAGTTCATAGCTTACTAGAAGCAGTGATCTAAGTTTGTGACGTAATTTAAATATTTGGGATTGGAGATCAAGGGTTGGGTTTGATTTGTTTTGTAAGTCTACGGCAGCTATCTGTGCTGTCAATTCTTCCAATCTCTGCATCCTCCTCCTTTTCATTTTGGCTCCTAATTGTATGAAAAATCCCCTCATATAAGATTTGTGTGCGTTCTACAGTACCGCCGGGTCCGACACTGAACCATTGTTGAGGGAAAATTCCATCAATTTTTGGGAGAGAAATGCAATATTGTCTGCATTTTGTAGGATAGAATTGTTGACTCTCCACAAGAAGGATTTGGGATTGTAATTTGTGTTTTACAATTTGGATGCTGACAGGAGCGTGGTCTGACCAGGTGATGGTGTGGATTTTGGTTTCGCTAACATTTTGCAGTAACGATTTATCCGTTAAAAAGAGGTCAATGCGTGAGTAGGTGTTGTGACGCGAGGAAAGGAATGTGTACAGTAATCCCTCTTGGTCGCGTGACAACACCTCCAAATGTCATGCAAGTCATTTCCTGTAAGAAAGGAGGTTGGAGGTGAAATAAAGCGTTTGGGGCCAGAAGATGAGTCCATAACAGTCAGGTACTAGGTTAAAGTCACCGCAAAATAGAAGGTGTCCTTGTTGGTTCGCCTGGGTTTCTTTCAGTAGACGTTTAAGGAATCGCATCTGACCATGGTTCGGGGCATATAGATTTACAATTGTATATTGGACATTGTCAATAGAGCACACAAGAATAATGTAACGACCCTCTGGGTCCAGTTTACAATTTTGAAGTTGAAAGGATAGGGTGTCCTTGATGGCTATCGGTACTCCCCTTTGTTTCTTGGAGTAGTTTGCATTATACACTTGTGGATAAGATTTATGTTGGCAGCTGGGGGTGGCATCTTGAGTAAAGTGCGTTTCCTGAACGCATATGTCGCTGTTGAGTCAGTGCTGTTTTCCATAGGGAAGCTCTTTTGGCCGGGTGGTTCAATCCTTTTGCGTTAATAGTCAGTATGTTAATGGCCATTGTGAAATTATCCGGGATGAAATGATGTAAAGTGTCACTCACTGTTAGTTGGTATAGATGAGTTTCCCAATCGCTGACCTGTAGTTGTTGTTCCGGGATAGTCGGTCCTGTAGGAAACGAACTTTGTTGTGGTTGCACTGGTGAAAGAGAACAGTCAATATAAAGCACTAACAGTAAACAGTACAGTCAAAACGTCTCTATTCCCTCCAGACTATGCAAGTCACTTTTCTGCTGCTATTCAAAAGTCACTGTGCCCACAGCCGTGGGTGTCAATACTTGAAGTGAGTAGTATAAATAGATGAGATATTAAACGATCTCCTTTATAATTCAAACTGCCAGTATATACAACCAGGTATACTGACACAACTTGGGGGAAGTTCCAAACAATTATACTTTAGCAGGGCAGAGGACCGGGGGGATATAGGTCGCTGAAACACATTTGTTGTGAAGTAAATCCTATTCCTCTACGGGAATGGTATCCATGGCGGTGCGTACCCTGCGTCTGAAGTTCATTAAAGGTTTTCTTTTCCTCAGGGGAGAGCTCTGGGATAATTCCCCATGTATGGAGGAGTTGTAGCCCTTCTCTTGGGTTAGATATGACAGTTGTGCCATTGTTGGTGATCACTAACATGGCTGGGTGTCTCCATTTATAAAAGATCTTGTGGTTAAGGGCCTTAGTAGTAGTTTTCATTTGTCTCCTCATGCTGAGAGTGTGTTGGGAGAGGTCTGCATATAGATGCATCCCATTGTATGGGGCTGGAAGCTCTGGGTTTGATCTAGCCCTTGCTAGCAATTTCTCCTTTGTTGGAAAAAAGTGGATTTTCATGAGGACATCCCTGGGTATTGAGGCCTCAAGATGTTTGGGCTTAGGTATACCGTGGATGCGATCAATGAAGCGTTCTATTTGCCACACTTCAGGGAGCATTGTTGCAATCATGTCGCCAGCAAATTTTTGCAGGTCCCCGGGGAGAATGGATTCGGGCATTCCTCTTATTTTCACATTATTCCTTCTCGAACGATCTTCGAGATCTGCGAGCTTAGCTTTAATCCAATCAGTGTCCACAGAATGTTCCTTACAAACATCTATAAGCTCATTTACAGTGGAGGTGCATTCCTCCATTTTATTTTCTATGTGCTGCACTATTTTCCCCATCCCCTGCATCTGAGGAGAAGCTTTTTGTCATAGTAGATATAGATAAGGGAGGACTGCAGGGAAAGGAACATGTCCTTCATTGTTGTATCCAGGACAGGTTGGCCTGATGTAGGGAAGTGTGCTATCGGAGATAATATGTTGAGGCCTACCTGGTCCTGGAGGAGAGTGTCCGTCCCTGTATCTGAGGCCTGCGTGGCTGGCTCCATTCTCATCCGCACTTTAGCAGGGCTGAGAGAGGCTGGGCTATGCTGGGATGAATCGCTGCCCTGGAGTGGAGCTATTTCGTCTGCCCAGGAGTCCGGATGTGCATCAGGCAGATCCGTGTATGAAGAAGCCTGTGGATGCGCGCCGCCGGCGCCATCTTGCCATGTCCCCTTCTCAGATGCCGGCATAGTGAAGAAGTCTGTTAGCTTCTTAGGGTATCTCTCCTCTTTCCGCTTACGGGACTGCATCGGGTGAGGTCTCCCCAAGATGAGGTATTTTGGAAAGTGGATGCGCTTGTGATTGCTCTGTAAGTCGCTTTAATCCCCGGTCTCTGTCAGAGCTGTTAGCTTAGGTGTCCATCACCGTCGCGCGCAAGCCACGCCCCCCCCTCCAGTTTTTTTTTATAACATATTGCATTCATCTTGACAACAATTGTGACCAAATCGCCTGTGCCTTTTTGTAGCTCACACGTCCCCAAAACATCAGCGATGCACCACCATACCTTTTCTCATAGGCCTTGACTACTCTCCAAATGTAGTGTTTATGGTTGTGGCCAAAAAGCAAAATTTTGGTCTCCTCACTCCAAATGACTTTGTGCCAGAAGATTTGAGGCTTGTCTCTAGGGCCGAAACAACTAATCGATTAATCGTCAACTAATCGATTATGAAAATGGTAATCAATTAATTTCATAATCGATTAATCGGCCAGTAACATAATGGGGTTAAAAAAAACTAAAGTTAGCCCTTTATAGTACAAAAAGAGCAAATAGCTACTGTAAATATTAATTTCACTGCCCCACAGTAAAAAATTAACCCCTTACAGTAGCGATTATTTGCTCTTTTTGTACTAATTTTAGTTTTTTTAACCCCATTATGTTACTAAACATCTCAGGCCCGGGTCACACCTCTGTGTTTTTTGGTGCTTTTTGCAGAAACACACTACATAGCATTTACATGGTTTCCTACGGGACACGTTCACATCCAGGTTTCTTTCAGCTGCTGCGTATTTGGAAAGGGCAAAGACTTTTTTTTAATGCAAAACGGTGCTACTTTGATTTTTGGTTCAATATACTTCAATGGAGAAGCTGCAGAAAAGCATGTTTAAAAAACACAATCTGCCCAACAACAAATTGTCCCCAAAAAATTTAAAAAGCAAATCGCAGCTTAATTACCTTCCTCCTTTTTACTTTTTTTTAAATGTTATTAATCGAAACAATAATCGGCCAACTAATCGATTATGAAACTAATCGTTAGTTGCAGCCCTACTTGTCTCTGCTGTTTGGCGTATTGTAAGCGGGATACTCTGTGGTATTTGCGTAGTAATGTCTTTCTTCTGGCGACTCGACCATGCAGCCCATCTTTCTTCAAGTGCCTCCTCATTGTGCATCCTGAAACAGCCACACCACATTTTTGTTTAGAGTCCTGTATATCACCTGAAGTTATTTGTGGGTTTTTCTTTTTCTTTGCATCCCAAACTGTTTTATTTGCCAGGAAAATAATCATGAACAAGCAATTTATCGCTTGTGAAACGCGTCTACTATTGCCTGTATCCAGTGTGCGACCAATTTCTTGTTTTATTCGTCTTCCATGGTGGTGAGCCGAGGTCTGGACCTGTGATCTACCTTACACCTGATTCTGCCTGGAGCGGTGTGCTTCTTTATTTTCCTGGCAGTTGTGGCTGACATTTTAGTTGGTCTACCCTGTCGACTGTGGTTTGGTTTCAACAGAACCCCTCATTTTCCACTTCTTGATTAGTTTGAATGCTGCTGATTGGCATTCTCAATTCCTTGGATATCTTTTTATATCCCTTTCCTGTTTTATACAGTTCCAACTACCTTTACCTGCAGACCTTTGACAATTCTTTTGCTTTCCCCATGACTCAAAAATTCAGAAACGTCAGTGCAACACTGGATGAAAGGTGCAAGGGTCTGTCAGGAGTCCAGAAACGCATTGACCCTTTTATACACACACACACACACGCGCACACACACACACACACACACACACACACACACACACACACACACACACACACGTAACAGTAAATCACTAAAATTATATGGTTGCATAAGTGTGCATACCCTTAAATACTTTTTTTGAAGTGAAGCACATTTTGATATTACAACACTCTTACAACAGTCTTTTTGGATAAGAGTCTATCGGCATGGCACATCTTGACTTGGCAATATTTTTGCAAAAAAAAACAATCTGTCAGATTGCGAGGACATGTGCACAGCCTGCTTCAGATCACCCCACAGATTTTCAATTGGATTCAGATCTGGGCTCTGGCTGGGCCATTCCAAAACTTGAATATTCTGAAGTAAAAAGGAGTTGTGGGACTTTAAATGAGGCTGGGACCTTGCAGATCCCAGGTTCCATCCCGGTTCCATAATTCAAGGGGGAAGGGGGAAAAAAGGGGAGAGCAGGACTTTATATGAAGCACACAGAAGCAAATGATTTGGATGGAAAAAAGACAGCCTTTAATTGGTTAAATAGTCATGTAAATTTCATTTTTCATTAATCATTAATATGCTTTCTGCTATGACATTCTTAGACTTTTCATTAAAACCAAATGTTAAACAATAAATTGATAATTCAGTAGAAAAGCATATAGGGAATAATGGACACAGTTAATACAAGAATAGATTGTTCTTGGTAGAGATTGGAAGAGATGAGATTTGTTAAAGCATCCATGGAGAATTAGGTAAGGTAGATACAGAACGGTAGTTGTTAGCCCTACTTTTTTTCTGGGCCTTAACGCCATTTATCAGGAGCAAAAACTGTAATAGACATCTATGGACAAAGGACAGTCTATATTAAACCAATAATAAGACAATTAGTAAATTTATATAGGGCGAAATGTTGTAATAGGAGGTACCTCCCATATACACATTTAGCCTGAAGACTTGCGGATGCATCTGCGCAGTGATGGTACGGCAGTGAAGATCATAGACCAGCCAAGTAAGTCACCCCCAGGAGCTGAGGAGGTGCGCAGGGCAGAAATGGCCCAACACAGGCGACACCCACAGGGGGGTCAGTGTGGGGTGACAAAGATGTGGGTGACAAGGTGGTAACCCCATGGGGAGTCTGACATCTGTGGAAAAAAGAGCGGAAGCATAAAAAATGGGTTGCAAACAAAGGGATGTGAAATGCAGCAAAATGAGAGGTGGAGTGAGGAAAAATTAGTGGGAGAATGAAAAAATAACAAAAATAAGGAAGAGGGTGAAAAGCTGAAAAATAAAAATTAATAATGGAGGAAAGACTAGAACACTAGATGGGATAAAAGTGTAAGGAAGGTGATACCTGGATTAACATGGATGAAATGCAAGAGTGTATGGTGTATCCGGGTGACTGGTGACATGTGTCCCGTGTGTAAACAACCAGCTAGGGGAGAAGCCTATATAGGGAGCGCTGCCCTAGCCCAGCCCCCAACATCACATAAACGTACTGGTGGGGGGGGGGGGAATTGGGGGGCGCAATTAGCCAGAAAGGTGGTTCACCCGGCGAGAGGCACCAAACAAAACTTCCCCCGCCGTGGTCGCAGATGAAAACGAGCACGCCGACGCCGCAAGTACGGCGCGTGGGGTGTGACGTTGACGCCCAGCTATGGAGCCCCCGCCCAACATAGGGGACGAGGGGGGAGGCCCTCAGTGTGCGTCACAGCTCCCGGACGGGACATGAGCGGGAAGGTCAAATGAAAACAAGGCCAGGACCCATCAATGCGCACATGCAAGCAGACCTATAAATGGGATACAAATTAAGTTGATTGCGAATAGAGAAATTTTGGATGTTTTTTATGTTTTTTTTTTTTTTTGCCCTTCCAAACCATTTGCTTCCGTGTGCTTCATATAAAGTCCCCTTTTCCCCCTTCCCCCTTGAATTATTGAATATTCTTCTGTTGCAGCCATTCCTATGCTTTGGGTCGTCATGCTGAAGGATAAAGTTCCTCTTCATGTTCAGCTTTCTAGCAGAAGCCTGAAGGTATTGGGCCAATATTGACTGGTATTTGGAACTGTTCATAAGTTCTCTCTCTACCTTAATTAAGGCCCCTGTTCCAGCTGAAAAAAATGGCCCCGAAGCATGATGCCGCCACCACCATGCTTCACTGTGGGTATGGTGTTCTTTTGGTGATGTGCAGTGTTTTTGCACCAAACATATCCTTTTGGGAGACTTAAGATGTGTTTTGCAAAATTTAGCTGAGCTTTGGAATTCTTTCTTCAAAATAAAAGGCTTCAGTCTTGCCACTCTACCCCATAGCCCAGATATATAAAAAATACAGGAGATTGTTATCGCATGTACCACACAGCCAGTCCTTGCCATATATTCCTGCAGCTCCTTTAATGTTACTGTAGGCCTCTTGGCAGCCTCCCTGACCAGTTTTTTTTTCTTCTCGACTTGATAAATTTTGGAGGGACGTCCAGTTCTTGGTAATGTCAATGTTGTGCCATAGTTTCTCCACTTGATTGTCTTCACTGTGTTCCATGGTATAGCTAATGCCTTGGAAATTCTTTTGTACCCTTCTCCTGACTGATACCTTTTACCAATGAGATCCCTCTGATGCTTTGGAAGCTCTCTGCGGACCATGGCTTTTGCTTTAAGATGCGACTAAGAAAATGTCAGGAAAGACCTACTTGAACGACTGAACTTTATTTGGGGTTAGTCGGAGGCACTTTAAATGAAGGCAGGTGTGTACTGACTCCTATTTAACATATATGCAGTGTGTGTGTATATGTGTGTGTATATATATATATATATATATATATATATATATATATATATATATATATATATATATATATATATATCTCTATATCTCTATTTTTTTTTTTTTTTTTTTTTTTATTGTGGTAATTGTGCTGGGAAATGTTTTGTTTGTGCGTTTCCCTTCCATGTGCACCTTACTGCAAAGGCTAGTTATAGGTTGGGGTGGTTGCCACTTTTTTGTTAACATGAGTATAATCACTCCAACACCACTATGTAAAAATAATAATGAGCAAAACAAATAAGTTTAAATATTAGTTAATAAAATAGAAATGAACAAGAAAAAAATCGGCAAGAAAATAATTGGATGAGAATGCGGCATTAATTTGAGCAGGTTAGAGTAAACGAATGGTTAATGTGTTAAACCACAAATATGTTATTTAAAAAACTAAACTTTTTTTTTTTTTTTGTCAGGTTGCTTTAACTGACATCTGCACATCAAACTTTATCCCTTTTATCTGCAGATGAATAAACCGAATGATACAGAAGTAACAATATGTTATATTGTATCTTGCTCAGACACTACAGAAAGTGTTATTTATACAGTGCTTTCAAAAAATATTCATACGCCTTGCAATTTCCCACATGTTGTCATGTTACAACCAAAAACATGAATGTATTTGATTTTTTTTTTTTTTTACAAATGTCTGAAAAGCATGGAGTGTATGTGTATTCAGCCCCCCTGAGTCAATACTTTGTAAAACCACGTTTTGCAGCAATCTCAGCTGCAAGTCTTTTTAGGTAGGTCTCTACCAGCTTTGCACATATAGAGTGACATTTTTGCCCATTATTTGCAAAATAGTTCAAGTTCTCTCAGATTGGATGGAGAGCATCTGTGAACAGCAATTTTCTTGCCACAGATTCTCTATTAGATTTACGGTAGGTCTGGACTTTGGGCCATTCTAACACATGAATGGTTTAGATAAAAGAATATTCAATTGTAGCTCTGGCTTTTTGTTTAGGGTCCGTCCCAGTCAAGTCTTTTGAAGACCTTAACAGGTTTTCTTCTAAGATTGTTCTGTATTTGGTTCCCTTCATCTTGCCATTACCTCTGACCAGCTTTGCTGTCCCAGCTGAAGAAAAGCATCCCCACAACAAGATGCTGCCACCGCCATGTTTCACAGTGGGGGTAGTGTGTTCAGAGTGATGTGCAGTGATTTCCGCCACACATAGCGTTTTTGCTTTTAGGCCAAAAAGTTAAAAAAAAAAAAAATGTAATTGTATTTTTATTGAAAGTTTACACATAATACAAGAGCATACATATCTGACAATTAACAGGTAATGTCTGAAATACATCATGCTGAACAAAATGGGAGGACATTGGGGAGACTGATGGTAGAAAATAATAAAAATAACTAAATAAAACACCAAAGAAAAGGGAAAATAAACAAGGAGAAATTAAAATAAAATAAAAAGAAGAGCCATTGATCAACATACATTACATAATGCAGAACTTGGGGCCTGAATTTATAGTTTCAGTAACACGACAGCTATCTGACCCAGAAGGACTTCATGTCTAAACGAAATCAAAACGAGCAAAGTGTGGCCCATTGGGGCGCATAGAGCACAGCGATCGTAAAAGGCAGGTAGATGACAGGGTGGCGACGGGCACCTAGGTCAAGGGCGGCAGCCCGTAGGTCGAAGCATCCCAGGGAGCCCAAATCTCGTCAAACCTGTCAACCCCATCCTCCACCATGGCCGTCATATATTCCATCCTACGTATGTCCCTGATGCTTTGTACCAGCTGAGTTTGGGTCGGGATTTGGGTAGACAACCAGTTGGAGGGGATGGCTCTTTTGGCAGCAAGCAGAATAAATGAGGCTAGTTTGTTTGCCGCCCTTCCTAACTCCGAGATGGGAAGGCCTAGGAAAAAGTGGATCGGGTCCAGTGGGATTGGTGGTGGTGAGAATCTGTTGGCGCATTTGTGATACCCTGGACCAAAAAGGGACGATCAGATCACATTGCCAGAAGATATGAAAATGTGATCCTTTAACTTTCCTGCATCTCCAGCACAAGGTAGAGTGAGAGGAGTCATACCTATGGATAACCTCAGGGGTCTTGTACCAAAATAGTAAAACTTTATATGCTGTCTCTCTCTGTGCCACACATCTTGAAATTTTAGAGGTCAAGGACCAAATTCTGGACCACTGCGAGACTGATATTTGTCGTTGAGTGAGCTGCGACCATTTGTACATGTAGGAATGGGCGTGTTCAGTAAGAGTTGTCTGTTCATGAAGAATGAGGTATATACTAGAAATGAGCTGTGCCTGGTAGGGGCCCTGGGAGCAGAGAAGCTCAAAGGGTGTTGGTTTGGTGAGGGTGAGAGATGGGGAGAGTGTCAAAAGATAGTGGACTATCTGGAGGTACGAATACCTCAAGTGTTCTGGGATTTGGCTTTTAGCCTGGAGGGTCAAAGGGTTTAACCTTACGCCTGACCGGTTGTACGAAGTGGCGGAGTTGGAACAGTCCCCCTCTTGCCCAGGGAAACATACGGACGTGCGAGAGACTGTCAGGGATCAAGGGGTTGAAGAGCACGTTAGATAAGGGGGGGCAGTGGGAAGATAGTGCGAACCTGGAAAGGCATGAGCGCCACAGTCTAAGTGTAAATACCATGGGACCCAGGCAGAGGTCAAGAAGCTTGGGGTCCCCCAACGACCCAGGGGACCACAACAGGGAGCAAGGATGAGTCGGAAAGAGAGCCCATCTCCCTCCCCGAGCGTTTTATTAAGATTGCTACTCCTGCTTTACCAGAGGAGTCAGATGCTACATAGGACATTGGGAAATGTTTAGACGCAAACTTAAAGGGAACCCCCGTCCCGGAAGTGCATCTCCTGGACGAGAACCACATCCGCTTTGGAGGCCCTGAACTCCCGGAGAGCAAGCCATCTCTTCTTTATGAAATTCAAGCCCTTAACATTATAGGAAACTAGTTTCAAAGCCATGTCACGTCCGGACGGTCAGGCCAATGGATATGCAAGTCAGAGGGCGGAGGACCGGACACGACCTGGCCCAGAAAGGACCTGATAAGAGACCAAAACCTACATAGCAAAATAGGAATATGACAACACAAATGATGAGATCAATCGTAATATGAAAAAAAGCATCTAACAACCAATACATATATAGAACAGACATGAGAGCATCAAATTGAAAATTGGAGAAAAAGACCCCCAATAAAATTGAAAAATAAAAATAGAACAAAATAATGGTGAAAAAGAAAATAGGGAATATTTCAGCCCCCCAAAAAAAAGGGACGGGTGATGGGCCAAAAAAAGGACCATTAGGTAAAGCGTAGCATAGCAACCATAAGGCCGACGTGGCCTAAAGGAAAAAAAAAAACTAGCAACAAGAAAAAACCTGAGGGTTATACCACTCAGGGGTTCTCGGCCGCAGCCCAATGACTTGGTGGGGAGCATGGCAGTCTCCAACATGGGGAGTGGTCCGTGACATCCCGCCACGACAATCCGGAGAGGTCGTAGTGGTTGAGGATGCTCCCCAGAACCTCCACATCAGGTATAGTTGGTGGGGGAGAAAACTGTTCATTGAGGATAACAAACCTTGAAAGTTAACCAAATTGAGAACACAAAGAATGCGGTGCATCCAAACGAGGCAGAAATCCAATTGAAAAAGGCAGAACCAACTCCACAGGAAGGGGGTTGGTGTAAGGATCACGGTCTCCTGCGTGGGAGAACCAGGGAGATATACAAGCCCGATGGAGGCCCATCAGGTCATCAAGTGGGTGGTCTGGGGCGTTGAGAGCGGTGGGGTGTAGAGTAGGCCCTGGATCCTCTTTCTCTCACTGGGGTCCAGATTCCGGAGGGAGCTGAGCTGTGTCTCGGGGTGGTTGGTGGAACTTGGCCAAATTCAGCAGGGAGCGGGGGTAGGCCCAGCCTTTGGAGGAATACTTCACCTTCCTGGGGGTCCCGCAGAGTGTACTGGACCCCCTCCATGGTGACACTCAGGCGAAAGGGAAAGCCCCAATAGGAAGGAACCTTGTGTTCTTGAAGGTGGAATGTAACGGGTCTCAGGGAGCGACGTTTGGCCAGCGTAATAGGAGATAGGTCACTGAAGAGCTGAATTTTATCCCCCTTGTACTCAATGGCGGATCTGTTGCGCGTAGCCTTTAGTCAGGGCTTCCTTGCTTTCATAGTAGTGGAAACGTACCACTATGTCACGAGGCCTGGCCCCAGCAGGGGGTTTGGGAGCCAGGGATCTGTGGGCCCTATCTAGGCGCTAATCAATGTCCACTTTTTCAGGTGCCAGGGTGTTGAAGAGGCCAAGGAGATGAGGCCTAATGTTGTTGTCAGCTATCTGTTCAGAGACACCGCGGATCCTGAGGTTTTGGCGCCTTTCCCTATTCTCAAGGTCTTCCTGCTGTAATTGTGAGACAGAGGATTTTAGGGTAACATTTTCCTCTTCAAGAGCCTGCACGTATTGTATGGTCTCGTCAAATTTCGTCTCCAGGGTTGCCGTACGTTCCCCCAGAGCGGCCATTTCTCCCCTGAGCTCTCTGGAAATTTTCCACATCTTCTGGGCTATGTCCCTGGTGAGTTGCTGGGCTAGGGCCTGAAGTTTAAGGTCCATCAGCTCCGATGTGAGGGCCTGCCGAGGAGGGAGAGGTACGGATGGGTGGGGAGGCCCCTGTGAGGAATCCTCCGTCATAAGGGCGCTAATGCTGTCCTCCGGATCCCCCTGCGTAATCTAGGCCGGGGATGCGGGCCTAGTGAGGAAGCGGTCCATCGTGGAGGAGGGCCGCGGAGGTTGTGGGGCACGATAAAATGATCGTTGATCCCCAATTTTTCCCATGGTAGTGCCTGGGAGGGGTGAGGAGGCTTTGAGGCTTACCCCCGGAACGTTGTATGCCAGTGTTTGCTCGTTAGGGGACACGGATCGCGGGACGGGACCGGAGCTCACAGATCACACATCCACCATCTTGGAAAGCCGCGCATGCGCCCCCGTTTAATTTTGTTTTCATCTGAGCAAAGCACCTTCTTCGTGTTTGCTGTGTCCCCCACATGGCATCTCACATACTGCAAATGGAACGTTATGACGTCACGCCCGGGTTCCCGGAAGTAAACAAAGCCGCGGTTGCTGCTAGTAAGCATGAGATGAGGTGATTTATTTTTCCCGATCTCATGCTTTCCAACCTGGAGGAGAGATGTGGGGCCTATTGACCCCGCATCTCTCCATAAAGAGGACCTGTCGCACACCATTCCTATTACAAGGGATGTTTACTTTCCTTGTAATAGGAATAAAAGTGATCAAAAAAAATAAAAATGTAAAGTGTAAAAATCAAAAAAAATTTTTTAAACGCCCCTGTCCCCAATAGCTCGCGCTCAGAATCGAACGCACACGCAAGTCCCGCCCACATATGTAAACGCAGTTCAAACCACATATGTGAGGTATCGCCGCGTGCGTTAGAGCTTGTGCAACAATTCTAGCACTGGTTAATCATAGCCGAATTGCTGTGTACTGGAAGGGGGGAGCAGGGCAGAAAGACTGGACCTGCTACACGTTCTGTGTACAATGACCTTTTTGGACACATGTAGCACTAAACTAAATTGATAACTAAACTAGTTAAATAAGTGATGCTCTAAGCCCCTTGGCTTTTTCTTGTCTGCTTTATTGCTCACAGCGGAGATGGGGCTGTTCTCTTATGCTGATTAAACACAATCTGGTGCTCAGTTCTGCGTGGTACGATCAGTGCAATTCTGCCCTGCAATTGACAAGTGCACAGGTTGAATAAATAATCTGTATGGCCTTGCCCAAACTCAAAGGGATGTTTAATAAATGAAAATGGAGAAAGGGATAAAAAAAGAAAAGCTGAGCTGTTGCTCAAAGTGACCAATCATATTTCATCTTTTAACCTGTAGAAAGATAAAACAAGGGAACTGACCATGCTTGTGATTCCCCCCCCCCCCCCACTTATATTTTTATTTTGTGGTGTTTTTTGTTTTGTTTTAATAGGTCCTGCCTTAAGACTTGTTCAAGTTAGTAGAATCAGCCAGGTTTACAAACAACTGCAGCACTTTAGGATCTACCTGAGTGAATTAAAATTTAAATTGTTAATGTAAGACTTTGGGCTACACATTTGTTGGTGGATACTTGTGATGTGACCTAGTAAATGAAATCTACAATACAAAAGGACTACAGTAGTTAACGGACCTGAACCAATGCCTGGTAGTAGGATAAACCTGTGCTTGTAGAACTAGTACCAGAAGTAGCCCTATGTACCAGTCATTTTTTTTTATTATCCATGCCTAGCAATGGTCAGTGCCATTGTTCAGAAGTTCCTATATGGTAATATTTATCCTGTTACCAATTTGGGAGATTGTACACTGAAAGATAAATAATGTAAAATTTGTGGACTTTGACACAGTAGTGGTTTAGAGGATTACTTTAATGTTTGTTCATGATTTACTCCTTTTTTTTTTTTTTTTTTTTCCAGTGACAGAAGCTGGATTTGGTGCAGACATTGGAATGGAGAAATTCTTCAACATTAAGTGCAGAGCTTCTGGCTTAATTCCCAATGTGGTTGTTCTTGTTGCTACTATTAGAGCTCTAAAGATGCATGGCGGAGGGCCCAATGTAAGTCCTTCTGTATGTTACAATGCTTACGTTATCATTGTAGTTTTTCCCTTTTAAACTAACGTTTTGGTTTAGTAATGTATTTACTATAGCAGAAAAGTAGCTTTTCAAGCATACTGTAAAAAAACTTGTGTAGCGCACCAACCCCAGACTTTACCTGCTTTTCTCTTCTTGGCTCCTCCGCAGGAAAGACTGGGGCACACTGCACCACAAGCCCGTACCCTCCTGGATGGGGAGGTTGAGCGGTGTTAGATTTCTCTGGCCTGCCTGCAGTTGGTGTTAGACTCCTCCCGAGCTGATCTCGTTTCTGTGGTAGCCAGAAACAAGTCCTTTAGTTCTCCCCAGTAAAACGACTGTCCACACCAACTGAGGGTCCAACTCAATATTTATGAGAACAATAAATAGTCTCTGAGAGCGGACAGGTTGGGACAAGAACAGTTCAGATAAGGTGGGAAGAGGTCCAGGCACAAACTTAGCGTTGATTAGGGGAGCACTGTTCTGATTAGCACGAACTGCTTGGTGCACAGTCACTGCCACTGACTTGGTGTGCGTAGAGTCACTGCCACTATGACCTACAGAACATGCACTTTTCCTTCCTTGAATAGTTAGGCCTCTGTAGGGAGAAAACATCCCTCCGGAGAGTTACCAGAGGCCCCTTCTGTCACCACGACTCTGCGCTGGCTCTTCAGAAAGGGTCACCTCCCTGGCCTCCTCAATCCTGGATACGGGTCCCCTCGCGAGGCGGATCCCTGGGAGCCCTCGATCCCTCGCAGAACCCAGCTGAAGGGTGCTGGGTCCCTGGTCTAATCAAAAGTACCTCAAGCCCAGACCGAAGGTGTCTGGGGATGGAACAGCAGTTCAGTCTCTGGGCCTAGGAGCACCCAGAGACCATCCTCACACACCCAGGCCAAGGGCACCTGGGTGTCACGAACAGCAGCCCCCAGGCTGAAGGTGCCTGGGGCTCGGACCTCGACCGGAAGATGTCTGCCCCTTTTTATACCCTCTCCCGGCAGGTTCCCCGCGAGGGGACACAAAAAGGCACAGCCCTCCAATGGTGGTTCAACCCCGGCCTATGGCGACAGCGCCACCTATAGGCTGCAGGGAACTGGACACCATTGATATCCTCCACGAGCCAAAATGGTCCACAAACCCTAACAATTAGCAGACCTGAGCCTTTTTACCACTTAGATACTTCCCCTAAATATAACCACCCGCTACACTTGCAATTGCTGTGAGTGAAGTTTTTAAATATTCTAGATTTTTATCTACGTCATTTATTATTAAATAACCTTGCTTTTGGTGTGTTTTTAGTTTTAAGTTAGGAAAAAAATTTTTTAGATTCATTAAATGTTTCCATCTCTTGACTCTCTGTTCAGAAGTCATCCTAGAGAGTTCAGAAAGGGTCTGAAGACCGCTTCTGAACCCCCTAAATGCACGAAGGCTCCATGCACACTGGGCTAAAAAAAAAAGGTGTGTTCTCTTGGGAGTAAAAAAGCATTTTTTGTATAAAGTTTAGATGAGTTTAGGAGAGTTTTTTTACATTTTTTTTTTTTTTTTTTTGCCAGAAAGCTCCAATCAGAACAGCGAACTAGAAGGTTTTTTTTTTCCCTGCCTCTAAACCAGTGGTTCTCAACTCCAGTCCTCAGGGCCCACCAACAGGCCAGGTTTGCAAGATAACTGAAATGCATCACAGGTGATATAATTTGCTGCTCAGGGATTGCAATATTCTAGTCTGCATCTCACCAAGGTAATACTTAAAATCTGGCCTGTTAGTGGGTCCTGAGGACAGGAGTTGAGAACCACTGCTCTAAACGCTGAGCTCAAAATATGCCTGTAATCGTCCTAATGTGCATGAACACATAGGATAACATTGAGCAGCTTCTACAGGCTGAACACAACTCCTGTAGAAGCAAAGTTTTTTTTTTTAAGCCAGTGTGCATGAAGCCTAAGGACTCTTCCACACGAAGTGAATCTGCTCAGCAGGAGATCGCTCCATTGATCTCCGCTGAGCCGGCGGATGACGGATCTGTCTCTGCTCACTGAGCAGGGAGGAGCCTGTCGAGCGCCGCTGATTCCTATGGCGAGATCGAATGAAAACGGACAGCTTGTCTGTTTTCATCAGATCTCATACGATCCCCCAAGATGCATGGCGCACGTACCACCATACGTCTAATTTTAGCGGATCGGATGGCAGACTGGTGTCAGCGGGTCTCCGCTGACTTCAGTCTCCCCATAGTAGTCAAAGGATAGCCCGCTCTGATCCACCTGAAAAACGGACAGGCAGGATCCGAGCGGGCTTGACGTGTGAAAGGGGCCCAAGTCTTAATTCACAAGTGTATCCTTTATTGGATGTACATTTGTGAACTCAATCATTTTGTATAATTGGTTAAAAAATAGAAAACCTCAGTTTACGAACTTAAAATGTAAATTGAAACTGCATAGTTTTTCCCTTTTGATCCATTTTGTTTAAATTCTTTGACATGCTCTCACCTACTCAAGAATATACAGCTTATTTTTTATAATTTCAGGTTACTGCTGGAGCTCCTCTTGCAAAAGAATACATAGAAGAGGTAATAAATATTGAAACTGCTTTATACTTTTACAACCTGCTGACTTTGTAAAATACATGTTGTGGTGTTGATTTTTTGATTTAAACTTGGTGAACTGATATTTGTGGTTTGATCTATATTTTACCATTCTAATTAAGATGTAATGTTTGTCAGTATTATACAGTGTTTTATATTATGCAGTGTTTTACAAAATAGGAGATGGTACAAGGCAAGAGGGTTAGGAGGGCACTGCTTGTTAGGGCTAAACGATAGGGGGCAAGCAATACAATTTTTAGGATAATTATTGTGGTTGTATTATATTAATAATCTACGCCGGCACCCCTAGTAGCAGTGGCAATTGTGTGTTTGTAATAGTGTTGCTTCTGTAAGATGATTTTTAATTGATATACCTAAGTGACTGCACTTTATCACTGATGCTTAATTCTTCGTGCTGTTGAATAAGCTTGACTGTGTAGTCTGTGCATATAAAATAAATGGATGTCGGTCATAGCTCTCTTCTGCCCTTTTGATTTGTGATCCATCAAAAAAAAAAAAAAAAAGGGGCCAGAATGAGATTGTAAAAAAATCCTGGAATGGAAAGCAAAAAGCACACTAATGCATACTTGCACCAATTCACATGTGTATAAGTGGACTGCATTTTGCCAACCCTGCTGAAGCAATGGTGTTTGCATACTATAGGGATGGGCTCATTCATGAGTTGGTCAGTTTTTTTTTTTTTTAAGCTAGAAGTCCACAAATGGAGCTTTCTTTTGGTGGTATTTGATCACCTCTGTGGTTTTTATTTTTTTGCAATATAAACAAAGAGTGACAATTTTGAAGAAAAAAGTGTTTTTTACTTTCTGCTATAAAACGCAATCCAATAAAAAATGTAAAAAAACTAATTTCTTCTTCCAATTTAGGCCAATATGTATTCAGTGTAAATTGGTTTGCACAAAAGTCAGTCTACAGACTATGGGATATATTTATGGCATTTTTATTTATTTATTTTCTTACTAGTAATGGCGGTGATAATTGATTTTTAGTGGGACTGCGACATTGCACATTTTTGGGAACCAGTGACACCAATACAGTGATTGGTGCTAAAAATATGCACTGTTACTGTACTAATGACACAAGCAGGGAAGGGGTTAACATCAGGGGCAAACAAAGGGTTAAGTGTGTCCCTAGGGAGTGCTTGCTAACTGTGTGGGGGATGGTCTGACTGGATGAAGATAGAGATCAGTGTCCCTGTTTAGCAGGAACACATGATCTCTTTATCTTCACTGTCAGAATGGCAATCTGCCTTGTTTACATTGTTCTGCCTATCTGGGGAACGATCGCAGGTGCCTGGCTGACATCAGGTCCGCCGGACCCGCTGATTGGCTCCCCCTCTATCCAATCAGCGCACGCGTGCCCCCCACTGTCTATTGCACGAAATAACGCACTGGTACATCGTTTCGCACAATAGAGCTGATTTGCCACAGTATATCTGTGGTAGGCAGACGGCAAGTGGTTAAAGGGAAAAAAAAGCCACCAGTGTAATTTTTTTGGAGCAATGATGGATATTTTGGCACTACTGCTTGCTATAAGGTTTTGGATCCTAAAACACATAAGTTATATAGTTTGGGGTAGGTTAATTTGTTTGTTTTTGGGCTGGTTAAGACCTCTTATCCTTTTGAAGGAGAAGTACAGCCAAAGATCATTTGGCCATTCTTCTCCTGTGGATCAGAGGAGTGCAGTTTGTTATGCACTCCTGGGACCCGTTTTTTAGCCAACAGCAGGCTGAAGCCCGCTGTCGGCTGACATCACAGAGCCGGTCCAGGCTGGGAAAAGATCGCGACTATATGGTCGGGATCCACTCGGGAGCCTGGCTCAGCCTCTCACGAGCCACTGAATGCCTGAGCCAGACGTTCCCACTCCCTTCACGGCCCAGCGCTGCAGTAAATTTGGGGGGGTGAGCAAACGGCAATGACAGTTTCAGGGAGCACTGAGAACCAAGCGATCATCAGTCTTTGATCGTTTGTTTCTCAGTCTTCGAGACGGTGGGGGACAGATGCAGCATCAAACAAATGCTGCATCCACCTAGGTGAGTATGATTCTTAAAAAAAAAAAAATCCAAACTTCTCTTTTAAGGAAGTCCTGCAAACTTGCTATGTTTGTTTATTGGTAACATTTATTTGTGCTTAAACGGTGTACTGAAAAAATGTACCTTTTTTGTATGAAACTTGGCCGTCCCTGCAGAAAGAGTGCAGAACATTGCATAGTGAGTTGGTAAAAGGTCAGCTGCTGGAAGAACACAGGCAATGCTAATGGCTAGTCCTCTGCCTGCCTTTTTTTTGGCATAGCTTCCAGAGGTCAATTTCTCATAACGAATTTACTGCTCTTTATAAAAAGTACTGTTGCTTATTCATTTTCCATGTAAAGGGAATGTTTGATTATTGCAGTGGATTCTGAAAAACCCTATGCCATGTTATTTTTAGTCTTTTAATGAAGAAAACGGTACGATAAAACCAATAAATTGAAACCCAAGATTTCATAAAATATTCATCACTTCGAAGTATATGTGCAGTTCTGCACACCATGCAGGCACCAAGGGTTTTAAGGTTGTGAGATTGCATATTTGGTCATAGTATTGTCGAAATAAATTTGTTCTAAAAGCTATGCCCACCCAAGTATTAAATCGACAGTTTGTGTATGTATGTGGGAGTCTTGGAGAGATCCCAGTTGGAACTCTGATGCCTCGTACACACGACCGGGTTTTTCCGACGGGAAAACTGCGTTGAGAGCTTTTCGCCAGGAATCCCGGCCGTGTGTATGCTCCCTCGCAGTTTTTCAGATGGGAAAACTGGCAAAAACCGCCGGCAAAAAAGAGAACCAGCTCCTTTTTCCTGTCGGGATTCCCGACTGACTTTTTCCCGTTGGAAATTCAGAGCGTGTGTACGAGGCATCAGCTTCATCGCCACTATAGAAGTGTTTCTAAAGCCTTCTGTCTCAGACTCCCCCCCCCCCCCTTAATCTTACCTGAGCCCTTTCACAATCCAGCGCTGTGCATCAGAGCCGAGGCTCTCCTGACTCTGCCCCCTCTCTCTGGGCAGATTGATCGCAGTAGAAGCCATTGGATCTCGCTGCTGTCAATCAAATCCTGTGCTGAGGAGTGGAGGCAGGGACAAGCTGCCCAGTCTGTGTCGATGGACACAGACAAGGTGGCTCAGCAGCGAGCCTGCACGTGTGCCCTTATAGGAAGCGGCTTCCTATGGGGGCACTAGCCGAAGATGAGCCAGGAGTGTCGGTGGGGGACCCCAGAAGTATCGGATTTACCCCGTTCCTTGCCAAGCCATTGTTTGCGATACGGCACTGCGCCGCTTTAACTGACAATTGCGCAGTGGTGCGACGCTGTACCAAAGCAAAATTCATGTCCTTTTTTTCCCCACAAATAGAGCTTTCTTTTGGTAGTTTATCACCTCTGCGGATTTTATTTTATACGCTCTAAACAAAAGGGTGACAATTTTGAAAAAAACACATTTTTTTTGGTAAGAATGCGACCAGTGACATCTGGTCCCTGGGACACAGCGAGAGGAACTGATGTTCCTTCCACTGTGGGACATCCGGAAGCGATTGTCACTTCTGGTTTCATTCTCATGTAAACAAGCCATTAGCAACTTGAACACGTATCTGATTAAACTGATCTGGGTTTGATCAGGTGTTTTGGCAGGTAGAGGAGAGATCTGGGATCTAATAGACCCCAGATATCACCATAAAGATGTTTTTAAGTACAGTTACTACAGTATTTAAAAGTTTCAAAAGTATACAGCTTGTCAGCATTGTGCCATCCTGTGTCCCTGACTTTAAGTAAACATACCTGAGGTTTAAAAGGATGTGGACATGTTTCTGGTGGTGTTGGTACAGTACTCAATGTTGTGGGTGGCGGATACAGTTTTTTGGGAAGTGGACTGCCAAGGGGGTACGCAAGTGTCATAAACCTGGGAACCACTGTCTTCACTAATGCAAACTGCCGTTATTTGCATTTATATAATTCAATACAACATCTGGGCAAGCAAAAGCATTTTGTTTAACTTGTTTTGCTGGAAATCCACTGTAGTTGGAGCTATGCTTTAGACCAGTTAGTTAGCCTGCTTAACTTCATATAGCTGACTGTAACGTTCATAAACGGCCCACACAGGCATGATGTTCATAGTGTGATTTCTGGTTGACAACAGATTGTAGGGCTCTTAAGCTATGCTTAAAAGCATTAGCCTAGCCATATGCTCCATCACTAACACAAAACACTAGTTATTAATTATTCACATACTGTGTGGAAAAAACAGCATTGTCTCAACTGTGAAAAGACAGGGAATCAATGTTTTGAAGTAACTCAACAGACCTAAGAACATTTTTTCATCTGTCTTACAGAATCTCAAGCTGGTTCAGGATGGTTGTTGTAACTTACAGAAGCAGATCCAGATTGCTCAGCAGTTTGGTGTTCCGGTTGTGGTCGCCTTAAATATTTTCAAGTAAGTTCTTCAACAAAGTGGTTAAACTGAGAGAAAATATTTGGTGTGGGAAACATGGAAGCTGCCATTACTGATGTCTTATTCTGCATATGCCAGATGCTTGGCTGTCAAATGTTTTTCAGTGGCTTCAATAATTTGAATCCCTGATCCAGAAACGGCATGCAAATAGGGACTGTAATCTTTGTCATAATACTAGTTCCAGCTCAGTATATTATTGAAATCCTTGGCTTGGCGTAATAGCCCAGCAACTAAAATTTTCCGAAATGATGCCCCCACCCTAGAGAACCCCGTGGTTGCCTCACCGTTTAATAATTTACTTAGTTGCTGTATGTGAACGTGGCTGCATGTGCCTAAGATCACAGTAGATCTAAATATCAAATGTTAGAAATCTGAAATATAGTTAACTTTTCTGCTTTCAAAAGCTATTCTTTATAAAACACAGGTGTCTAATTAAAGATGTATACCTGGCTCAATTTCTAAAAGCCAAGGACTTTAACAGAAAATATCTGTAAAATCTGGCTCTGTTCCTAGAAATCAAGGACACTTTGCAACTATTGAGCTCCACTTAGCATTAATTGCACGAAACAAAGGAAAAGAAGCATAATCCCAACTCTTTCAGACTCCCTGTTACAATAACTGAGTAAATTCAACTTTTGCTTTCTGTCTGTGGCCATACCTTTATTTTTTTTCACACTTCAAAGTCTAAGTTTTGTTGGGACGTTACAATTTTTAGTGCCATGCGAGGCATTATTTAGTCAAATGTGCATATCTAAACCCAACAACAAACTGTAAAATTATTATAGCTTGTATGTCCTTAGCAAGTCTGCCCAGTATAGGTTCATGAACAGTTGGCAGATTTTGCTCAACGTGAACTTTGCTGCAAACCGCATTGAATTGTATGGGGGTAAACCTTCAAACCTTGTTAAATTCTGGCCATTTCTAGGGCTAATAGACTATAGTCAAACATTAGACATGGGAGCTCAGAGACTGCCATGTTGGACACTTCAAAAAATTAATGATGGTAAAACACGATCTTCCTACACAGATTTGGCAACTTTCTTAGAGCTCCAACACACACTAACACTATGGCTGCGATGGGCCCACCCTAGGGGCTGGGTTATCAATTCAAATTATTGCCTGTTGGGACTGAGCTGGCTAGGGGCAAAGGCTATGCACTGCACTATAGGTTGTTCCTTATTTCTGGTGGTGAACCTGTAAAAGGTTTATGTCCCAAATGTTTAATGCAGACCCAAACCTCATTCCTTGTCCTCAATATGATGGCTGCATTTTGTTTTGGAATAAGATCCTTCTTCTGGGGATTATAGGCTTTCTTCCTCATTTACTTGTACGGACAAAAGGTTTTTTGCATGCTGCAATAGTTGTTTAGGATCAGAATCCTTTCACCCTATATACAGTATATCATACCATATATTCCACTTGGTTTATTTTTTTCAACCAAAAAATAGGTCGCCATCACAGTATTGGTTAAATTTAATCACATAATCATTTTCTCTGAAGAGGTTAGATATTATTGTGTTGTGTATTGTAGTAGCTCTACGGCTGGCTTGCATGAATAAACTGGCAAGCTGCCTTTAGAAAACATGAGTGAATCAGCACTTGGCTCTTTTACAATATTTTGACAGAACCATCTGTGCCTGGTGATGTTTTGCATTATGACTTGTATTTAAATGTAGTAATTGGTTAAAGTGAACCTGTGCTTTTGGTGTGTGTGGTGTTTTTTTTTTTTCTTTTTAAGTGCTGCCTAAGGCTGCTTTCACAGTGAAAGCGCCCGGGCGTCGGCGAGAGAGGGTAATTTTTAGTGACGCTTTACCGTCGTTTTTGCAGCGCTTTTAACCACATCAATACTGGGCACTTAAACCCCCTTCCTTCCCAGACCAATTTTCAGCTTTCAGTGCTCTCGCACTTTGAATGACAATTATTCAGTCATGCTACACTGTACCCAAATGAAATTTTTATCATTTTGTTCACACAAATAGAGCTTTCTTTTGGTGGTATTTATTCACAATTTAATTTTAAATTTTTTGCGATAAAAGCGAAAAAAGAGCGAATATTTTGAAAAAAAACAACATTTTCTACATTCTGTTTTAAAAGAAATCCAAACAAATCAAATTTCGGCAAAAATTTAGGCCAAAATGTATTCTGCTACATGTCTTTGGTAAAAAAAATCCTGATAAGTGTATGATAATTGGTTTGTGTGAAAGTTATAGAGTCTACAAACTAAGCTACGCATTATTGCAAATTGATCAATCCTAATGCACTGATGGCCTATCTCATTTCTTGAGGCCCTAAAATGTCAGGACAGTACAAATACCCCCCAAATGACCACTTTTTGGAAAGAAGACAGTCGGAGGTATTTAGTAAGAGGCATCGTGAATTTTTTGAAGTTGCAATTTTTTTCCCACAATGCCTTGGAAAATTAAGAAATATATATATATTATTTTTTTCTTCACAAAGTTGTCAATTTAGAAGATCTTTCTAACACATAGTATGTACATAGCAAAAATAACACCCCAAAATACATTCTGCTACTCATCCTGAGTATGGCGATACCCAGTGTGTGAGACTTTTCCACATCCTGGCCACATACGGAGGCCAAACATCCAAGTAGCACCATCAGGCGCTCTAAAGGCATAAATTACACATTTCATTTCCTGAGTACCTATCACATTTTTGAAGGCCCTGGAGAACAAGGACAATGGAATTACCCACAAAATGACCCCATTTTGGAAAGAAAACAACCCAATGTATTTTCTATGAGGCATAATAAGTCTTTTGAACATGTAATTTCTTTCCAAAAGTTTTTGGAAAGTGTGGAAAAAAAATTAAAACATATTTTTTTTTCACAAAGTTGTCAATTCAGAAGATCTTTCTAACACATAGTATGTACACAGCAAAAATAACACTCCAAAATACATTCTGCTACTCGTCCTGAGTATAGTGATACCCCATGTGTGAGACTTTTCCACAGCCTGGCCACATACAGAGGCCCAACATGCAAGTAGCACCTTCAGGCTTCTAACACATAGCATGTACACACCAAGAATTACACCCCAAAATACATTCTGCTGAGCAAAAGGTAATAAAAAAAAAGGCTCACCTATGGTTTTAGCAGGCAGGAATACCGTTCCAGAGCAGTCAAAGCATTGGTCCAGACAGCCATAGGAAATGTCCAGGAATTGTCCAGCAGGGAAACAGAGATATGGAAACCTATGAACATGGTCCATGGTTTAGCAGGCAGTTCAGGTGGCAGGCAGAGGCATGGCCAGTTCAGGTGGCAGGCAGAGGCATGGCCAGTTCAGGTGGCAGGCAGAGGCATGGCCAGTTCAGGTGGCAGGCAGAGGCATGGCCAGTTCAGGTGGCAGGCAGAGGCATGGCCAGTTCAGGTGGCAGGCAGAGGCATGGCCAGTTCAGGTGGCAGGCAGAGGCATGGCCAGTTCAGGTGGCAGGCAGAGGCACGGCCAGTTCAGGTGGCAGGCAGAGGCACGGCCAGTTCAGGTGGCAGGCAGAGGCACGGCCAGTTCAGGTGGCAGGCAGAGGCACGGCCAGTTCAGGTGGCAGGCAGAGGCACGGCCAGTTCAGGTGGCAGCACTATAACATTTAGGCCTTGGTCAGGAAAGACCTAAGAACAGGGGTAGAGGCTTCTTCCCACCCAAATCTCTACGAAGCCTCCGAGTCTCCAGACCCTAATCCGAGAAAAACAAAACCTGGAGAAAAACATTTTCTCCACTCGGAAACTCTTTTCTGGAGCCCCTCAAATATGTGAGACCCCTGTGCTGTACTCAAATGATCAGTTTAGGAGGCAGGCAAAAAGCATGGTCATTTAACAGGCCGAGGTCAATTCACGTTGAAGGCAGAAACATGGTTGGCAAAGGCATAGTCGAAAACAGTCCGGGTCATTCACAGAAATGGCAGATGGTGGAAACTGGAAAAAAAAATCATCTTCACTTTACTAATAGTTTAGTAAAGTATGATAGCTCTGAAAGCACTTTCCAATACAAAGGCCTGGCTGGGAGGGACATTGGGGACAGTAGTATCGGGTGTCACGACGAATTCCTCTACTTGAACACACACAACATTTTTTTGGGGGTTTGCGACCTGTTTCGGTAAGAGGGAGGATTTCAGAGAAGTGCCTTTCGTGGAGTCTGGCTACTGCATCGGAGCGAATTAGTTGAGGGGCTTGGCCATGGGGATAGAGAAGGGCTTCGATCAAGTCTTCTTGGAATTTTAGATAGGTTAGGGAACTTTGGGTGCACTTAGAAAAAATGATATAAGAATTGAAAAGGGCTAGTTGCATCAAATAAATGGCAACTTTTTTGTACCAAAACAGTGATTTCCTGGTGGCCAAGTAGGGCTGCATCATCTGGTCATTCATATCCACCCCCCCATGTAAAGATTATAGTCATGCACACATTTTGGCTTCTGGACGGGGCCTCTTCTTCTCTGCAGTTCCACCAAGGTGTCATCATGCATTGTGGAAAGGATGTAGACATCTCTTTTTTTATCTCTCCACTTCAATGCTAGGACCTCTTCAGTCCGCATACTGGCCATTTCCCCCTGTTTCAGTTTCTTGGCAACCAATCTCTGTGGGAAGCCTTTACGGTTGGTCTGTGCTGTCCCACAGGCCACAGTTTTCTTTTGGTACAGATGGCGAAAAAGTGGGAGACTTGTATAGAAATTGTCTACGTATAGGTGGTAACCTTTCCCAAGCAATGGTTCAATCAGCTGCCAGACAATTTTGCCACTTGTTCCCATGTAGGTAGGGCATCGAGGGGGGTTTAGCTGTCTGTCTTTTCCCTCATAAATTATAAAATCATATGTGTAACCCGTGGCCCTGTCACATGCCTTATAAAATTTTACCCCACGTCTGGCTCTTTTACTGGGGAGGTATTGCTTTATTCCAAGTCTTCCTGTGAAGTGTACTAATGATTCATCTACACATATATTTACATCAGGGGTAAACATCTGCTTGAAGCTGGCGCAAAAAAAATTGATTAGGGGCCGAATTTTAAATAATTTATCATAATTGGGATGATTTCGAGGGAGGCATTGGGCATTGTCGTTGAAGTGTAGAAACCTCATTATCATCTCGTAACGGGTTCTTTTCATAAAAGATGAATAGATTGGCATGTGGTAGATAGGTCGGGTAGACCAGTAGGAATGGAGTTCATTTTTTTTTTGTCAGCCCCATGTTGAGGGTTAGGCCAAGGAAAATTTTAAATTCTTCCACGGTGAGGGGTTTCCAAACAAAAGGACGGGCATAGGAAGAATTTGGATTGTTGGCTATATATTGACTGGCGTATAGATTACACAATGTAGGTTAGGATATCATCAGTAAAAAATCATTTAAAATAATAAATCGGGGTAGCATTTTCCGACTGTATCTGAGGGCCTGGCTGGGCTGTAAAAGGGGGAATGATAGGTTCTACTGACGTATCGGGCAGCCATGTTGGATACAGTAGAAGATCGGGGAGGCTAGTATGGGCCCTGCCTCGTTGTTGATGGGACGCCCCATTGCTAGCATTTGGCCTATCCTCTAGAAAAGTTGCAGAACTGCTGGCGGATGCCTGCCTATCCTGGCGTGATGCGCTGCTGGCGGATGCCTGCCTATCCTGGCGTGATGCGCTGCTGGCGGATGCCTGCCTATCCTTGCGTGATGCGCTGCTGGCGGATGCCTGCCTATCCTTGCGTGATGCGCTGCTGGCGGATGCCTGCCTATCCTGGCGTGATGCGCTGCTGGTGGATGCCTGCATATCATCATGGAGTCCTGCGCTGCTGGTGGATGCCTGCTGGTGGATGTCCTGGAGTGCTGCGCTGCTGGTGGATGTCTGCGGCGCCTGCTCATAACTCCTGATCTCACTTGTTACGATTCTATCCTCAGTTTCTATTTCAGAGCCACTACTTTCCTCTGGATAATATTCACTATCCGATTCTGACAGAGAGAGTTCCTCACTACTCTCGTCCGACATACCCTGGAGTATCTGGAGAGCCTCCTCGCTGCTGTAGAATCGTTTAGCCATGTGGGCAGATGTGCCAGATGTTGGCGGGCAGCTGTTGGCGTTTAGATGTTGGCGGCCAGATGTGTCAGATGTTGGCGGGCAGATGTGCCAGATGTTGGCAGGGTAGCTGTTGGCGGTCAGATGTTGGCGGGCAGATGTGGCAGCTGTTGGCGGGCAGATGTTTACTGCCAGATGTTGGGAGTCAGATGTGCCAGATGTTGGCAGGGTAGATGTTGGCGGGCAGCTGTTGGTGGGCAGATGGCGGGCAGATGTGGCAGCTGTTGGCGGGCAGATGTTTACTGCCAGATGTTGGGAGTCAGATGTGCCAGATGTTGGCAGGGTAGATGTTGGCGGGCAGCTGTGCCAGATGTTGGCGGGCAGCTGTGCCAGATGTTGGCGGGCAGCTGTGCCAGATGTTGGCGGGCAGCTGTGCCAGATGTTGGCGGGCAGCTGTGCCAGATGTTGGCGGGCAGCTGTTGGTGGGCAGCTGTGCCAAATGTTGGCGGGCAGCTGTGCCAGTTGTTGGCGGGCAGATGTTTTCACTGTTTTGGGGACACTGTGTTTTGGGGACACTGTGTTTTGGGGACACTGTGTTTTGGGGACACTGTGTTTTGGGGACACTGTGTTTTGGGGACACTAGCTGGGTGATCAGTGGGTAAACAGCAGACAAACAGCTAAAAACTCACTGATCTCCCGGCTGCAGCACAGATTGTCTCTTCCTCTCCTCACTGACAGGCTCTGTGTGAGGGGAGGAAGAGATCAGAGCAGTTACAACTGCTCTGTGTTTACATTACATGACGGCTGTCATTGGACAGCCGTCATGTCATCAGGAGGGCCAATCACATGGCCCTCCTGTTTGCACACACCTTCTATCTCTGGGGGGTACAGGCAGATCGGGATCGCGCCGCTGCGCGTGCACGTGGCGGCGCGATCCCCTCACAAGTGCCAGCCCCCCTCTCTGTGTTTACATCACGATGGCTGTGATTACACACAGCCATCGTGCTGATCAGGAGGGCGAATCACAGTGCCCTCCTGCTGTTCCGAGATGCGGCGTGTCCGCGGGACACGCGCGCGATCACGCTCCTTCTGAAGGACGTTCAGGAACGTCCACTCAGGAGAGAGCACCCGGCCGTATATATACAGTGGCCGGGTGGGAAGTGGTTAACCCTCGCTAGCGGGTGAAAAGGGGTTAGAAGCGCCCCAAAGTGCCGCTACAGCGACGCTTTGGCGGCACTGCCCATTGATTTCAATGGGAAGTGGCGCTTTAGGAGCGGTGAGTTCATCGCTCCTAATGCGCTCCAAAGAAGCTGCCGGCAGGACTTTTTCTGCTGCCCTGCCAGCGCACCACACTGGAGTGAATGGAGCCGCTGTTTCAGGGATCTATGCAGGTGCTATTTTTAGTGCTATAGCGCCTGTAAAGCACCTCAGTGTGAAAGGGGTCTTAAGAGTAGACACCACAAGATACCTGCTGTTACTGTTACCCAGACAAGCAACTTCTTTGCCCCTCTCTGATTTGGTTTCACTTTGTTAATGATTACCTCTAAATTCAACATATTTAGTACTTTTTTCATAAATTACCGTTAATTGTGAACATACATTGTTAGACACTTTCTAATACAGTGATGTAGGTACATGCCGGTACCATAACTAATTTTGCCTATTTTCAGAAATGCTCTTAATTTTTTCCAAGGTTAAAAAGTTCTGTGACCATGCATCTCTTTCTTGATATTGGGGGGGGGGTTATAGGAGACTGTGCAGACACACTTTGTGCCTGTATTCTATAGTCTGTTCAGCCTGAGGCCAGATGCAGGGGTGTGTGTTCAAGAAGCAGGCTGTGATTAGTCGGGGGTGTGCTGGCTAAACAGACTACCAAATACAGGCATGCTGTGTCCTGTACCTCCTGAATGGCCAGCCAAATGATGACAACTGACCACACAAGAACAGATCAACTTCTGTGCTTTTTGTTATCAGTTTCGAACAAGGAATAAAGGTGACTGGCAGGATCCAGCGTGTACTAAAGGTGGAAGAAGTAAAAATAAGAGACTATGATTTATGAAATGCCCATATGTGAACACACAAAAAACAATTTACGGTAACATACACTTTAATATGGATAATGGAAGCTGTTTATTCATATTTTGCTTCATAGAACTGACAGTCAGACGGAGATTGACCTGGTGTGTAAAATTGCTAAAGAATCTGGTGCTTTTGATGCTGTTCCATGCAATCATTGGTCCTTTGGTGGAAAAGGAGTAGTAGAACTGGCTGAATCTGTAAAAGGAGCCGCTAGACAACATGTTGACTTTACATACCTATATGATTTGGAGGTAAGCATTAGATATATTCAGTAACTTCTTTATACTGTACTTGTGAAACGTGATTGGTTGGTTGATTAGCTTTACATTTTTGACAATGCACTGTGTATTGGATATATCCGAAACCCTAACACCGCACCACTGAACTGCAAGAAAGTGTATTTAAATGGTAACTCCACTTTTGTTAAGAAGAATTGGCAATTAAAAAAAAAACAGTGTATACATTGTAATTGAATATTATTAAAAATGACCTTCCCCTTTCAATCTGTAATTGTATGTAAAATGCAATTTGGCTACCTTGAGGCATTATGTACACGGATCTGTTATTTTCTACTTGTGTGGCTTACTGGTTTTCCCAGAAGTCTGCACTAAGATGCAAATCAGATTTCAAGCATCCCCTGCTCCCAAAAAAATTTTTTCTAAAGGGATGCAGACACTGCCAATTTCCTCATTAGAGCCCTGTTGGTGCAGTGTGTGACTGATAATTATAAAACCACTCCCATACAGATTCACTGCATATGGACACAAGCAAATGTTTTTTTCTTCAGAATAATAAAGGGAAGGAATCTACAAGAATGTTTGTTAAAATCCTTGCAATGTACATAGATCACCCAGAGGGGAATATTTTTTTCTTAACAAAGTGACGTTTTTCTTTAAAATGTATTTCCTGTTGGTTTATTGCATCAAAACATAGCATGCTTCAGCCCTAGTTTACGCTTGCTGTTGGTGGAGCTGTAAAAACTGGCAATTGAGTCTTGTTCTTGAGCCCTTAAAGTGTTTATAGATTATTTCACATTAATCATCCTACCTTGAAAAAGCTCAGTCTGTCACTACCACAGGCACATAAACACCCACTAAGGCCAGATTGGGAGGCCAGTTAACATAACGGTATGTCTTCCTTTGTGGGGAAAAAAAGAGAATCCTGAGGAAACCACACAAGCACGTAGAGAATATATAAATTCAATGTAGATCTTGTGTTCCTAAAATGTAATTTTAAAATGTCCTCCTTCTTGAAGTGTATACGATGTTGGTCCCTTCCAACATTTATACCAATTCAATACTACACAGTAGAACCTCAATGTGCAGTATAATGCACTACGTATGTGCTCATACGAAGAAAATTCTTCATGACATCAATTTTTTTTAACATATTGGAGAATTAAGAACTGTAATGATTCTCTGAAAATTGTGCTTGTAGCAAATTTTATGCGTTGGAACAGCACATTCTGAGTTCTAAAGATAAGCCAGTGGGCCAGTGAGGATAACCCCATAGATTGCTTTGCATTCACTATAATTGTTGGGTATGTTGGATAGGGAAAGACTATCCAAAGAGTGTGAGCATGAGCTAATCTCTGATTACAGTTCAGCCAGGCTGATGCTGCATCAGTCATGTCAAAGAAGTGGGTCTGCCCTCATTTTACAGGTGAGATGGATATAGCATGATATAAGGGACATTGAAGTAATGAAGTTTTTTCACATAAATGTACTTGTCTGTCTGCCTTTGTAACTCAGTGGAAAAGTCAGGGGAAGTAGAAACCTTTCAACCATTAACGGATAGATGCTTGTGCTCTTGGGTCTTCTCATGCGTGATTTCCCTATCTCTTTAGTTTATGAATTTTATCAGTAGAGGTTTGGTGAGGATGAGATGGCATCCAGTGGGTTCTTTCAATGGGAAAAAGTGAAGTAAAAATCTTGCCAAAGACAAAAATCCATTTTCTATTAAGTCGACAGGGGAAAGTCTACCCTGACATTGTTATACATTAATGTTTTCTGTCCTCTACTGGGCAGCAACTTTTCCCCATGTGGCCCCTGCCTTGCTTAACCACTTCAAAACCAGGCAATTTCTGACATTTCTCATATGCATGTAAAAATCTGTATTTTTTTGCTAGAAAATTACATAGAACCGCCAAGCATTATGTGTTTTAAGCAGAGGGCATGGAGGATAAAATGGTGGACGTTTTAGTTTTACGTCACACCATAGTCCTTTCTAACATACAAATTTTCTGGAAAAGATAGTTGAATGAATGTTGGTGCACACAAACACAATAGAATACCCATTTTTTGTGTTTAAAATATAGATGATGTTACAATGAGTAAATAGATACCTAAGAGCCCATTCACACAGGGGCGTCTTTGGATCCGACTCCAAATCGCCCCAGGTCGCCTCAGGTCGCGCTGGCTGAAGAAATCAATGTAAGTTAATGGAGCCGTCCTTATGCACACTACTGCAGTCGCTCCGACTTCAAAAAAGGTCCCTGTACTACTTCAATCCGACTCCTAGGCGACCTGTAACCATTCATTTCAATGGGAGTCGCCTCTCACTGTCTTAATAGGAGCAACTCTCCAGGAAGAAAACATACATTTATCAGGCAAATCTCTCACTCCCCCCTCCCTCCCACAGAGCAGATTCTTGTTTGATTGGCCACTGGAATGTCTCCTGTCCTGCAGGCAACTTGGAATTGCCTTGTAAATAGCTCCAGGTCGCGCTGTGATTCATACTCAGGTCGTGTCTTGAGTTGCCTCATAAAATCGCGCTGGAAGTCGTGTTGCCCCTGTGTGAATGGGCTCTTACAGGTCATGCTTTAAAATTGCGCTCGCCTGTGGAATGGCAACAAACTACGGTTCATTAAATCATTCATAGGTGTCACTTTAAAAGCCTTGACAGTTTAGCGTTAAACAAGAGGTCTAGCTCTAGAACTGTTGCTCACTCTGTTTACGACGATACCTCATGTGTGGTGCAATCACTGTTTCCATATGCGCGTAGGACCTAAGTATGCATTTGGGGATGGGGGTGCTTTTAAAACCTTTTATTTTATTATAGATTTTATAAAAAAGAAATTGCTGACCCAAAATAAAGGGCC
This sequence comes from Rana muscosa, assembly GCA_029206835.1. Taxonomy (NCBI): domain Eukaryota; kingdom Metazoa; phylum Chordata; class Amphibia; order Anura; family Ranidae; genus Rana; species Rana muscosa. Next base: position 68,259,246 of record CM055121.1, on the reverse strand, counting down.
AAACTTTATTGCTATCACAAGGGATGAACAACATCCCTTAAAGCATGGGCACTGACAGGTACTATTTACAGAGTGGCTCTCTGTACCAATCACAACCATTACAAGTTTAAAAAATGCCTACTTTTACATTCAGCTCATTACCCAATTCACAATGGAGTAAGGGGAGCTCTGAAAGTTTGTAAAAACAGGCAGGAGGGAGGATTGCAGTGGATCAAAGGTAAAGATGGGAGGTTTTAAAATGCATGGACCACCAATGATTGTGGAATTTTTATTTTCAGGTGGAGGGTGAGCTTTAATAACCCTTTCACCAACAGAGCTGCATTTGCATCTTCAACACCCGTTTAAAAAAATTTTTTAGCGCTGAAGAATACATATAACCCCCAAACGTTATATATTTTATGAAGACACCCTAGACAATAAAGTGTTTGTAGTTCCAATTTTTTATGTTACAAGATATTAGCGCAACAGTTTAGGAAATGCAAAATATTGGTAAAATATACATAATTTTAGGGCTCACCAACTCATGAAATTAGGAAATGGGTAAGATATAAAAGTTGAGGTTGTGCAGAGTAAATGGATGCCAACCATGTTTCTTAAAATTGTATGCGCCTATGAAGTGGCGACAAACTTCAGCACCTGATATTTTCTATAGACAACGTTTAAAAAGCCCCTATAGGTCATCAGTTTATAGTTACCCAGGAAGTCTCGTGCTAGAATTATTGTTCTCACTCCTACGTGCGCAACAATATGAAACGTGTAGCACAATCCACGTTTTCATACATAGGTGGCCTGACACATTAGTTCTGGTTTGTACGTAAGGGTAGGGGGGATTTAAAAAATGTTTGGGGGGGATTTTAAGTGCTTGGGCGTAACTTAAATGTTTTACAATACTTAAAATGTTTTATTTTTTGGCAATTGGGAGCGGGGTAAGCAAGAAGGAGAGGAGAGCGGACAGAGGTCTGCCGGCTTTCTACCCCCTACCCAACGACACTAGCTTTGCCAGTCCCAGACGTGCCAACGGAATACATGGAGGTGTGCGGTCTCCATTACCAGGGGTGTGTGAAAGCGATCGGGCGACTGCAGGGGTCGCCTTATAGCTTTCCACCTGGCAGTCGGCTTGTCGGATATACACACACACACACACACACACACACACACACACACACACACACACACTCCCGGTGGCTGCAGCCATTAGCCAATGTGTGCAAACCCCCAGGCTGTGCTGCCTGTATGTCGTACAGACCTGAAAGGTAAAGGTAAAAAAATTATAATAAAAAATTAAGGTAAGTGTAAGCAATCCCAAAATGTTGGCCTTTGTTCTTTTTGTATGAAAAATAAAAAAACATGTTTTTTAAGCCGCAAAGAATATTCTACCTGTTTTAAAAAAAATATATATTATTTGGGTACATTGTTGCATGAAAACTGAAACCTGGTGTTGTAATGAAGGGGTATATATACAGGTTAGTACTCAAATGTCTGTGTCTGTGAAGTTGCAGCCAGCAAGACTGGTAGCACTGGTAAGTATTCTGTTTTACTTCCTCCTCACAGGACTTCCTCTTAGCCACCAAAAACTCTCATTGCTAGCCACCCTCTTGTATACATCACAAATAAAGCAGTACCATGCAGTTTTGCACCTCTTGCATGAGCCTAAGGGTCATACACACTATTAGATTTTCTGCAGATTTTTGTCTTTAGATTTACCTAAACCATGTAATAGGAGGTCAAACCTTAAGTTTCAATTTGTATGCAATCAGGCAGGTCCTTGCACTACATAGTTTTGGTAAATTTGAAGACAAAAATCAGCAGAAAATTTTATAGTGTGTATGGGGCTTAAGGATAAAATATTACAATGCAGGTGTTCTGTTGGCACGTTATTTACCTTTCAATTGATTGCTTTTTGTTTCATGGTCTCCAATCTGGAGAAATGTTCTGCATGTTTGGCATGAAAAGTTAGGGCAACCCAAGTCCTTTTATAAACTGACTCCATTTGGAATTTGCTGTATTTGTAACAATTTGCATCTGGTTCACAAAAAAAAAAGATATATCCATTCTTTCATATAAGTCAACTATTTGCAGTATGACTAGATTCACAATATTGGCAATTCAGCAAGCCAAAACCAATCTTACTACTCTCTCTCTACTGAGTAGTATGCAAAAGTGTAAGCAAAGTCAAATGAAATTACATTTTAGGCTAGGGAAAAAACAAAATACACCTGGGATGATCTACAAAAAAATAAAAAATCTGGCAATCTTAAGAGTTATACATTTTTGAGAGAGCGAGAGAGAGAAAGAAAGAGATATATCATCCAGGACAATAAAGAGGAGTTTACATGTATCATGCAAATATATTTCTTGCCAAAGAAACTGACATGCACCATACTTTCAGAGGGACAAGTCTACCAGTAATAAACACCATGCAGTGTGATCCATGTATTGATGGTAATTATTTGATTGGAGCAGAGACCATACTTGCCATTCTGCAACTGGCTCTGGCAACGAGAGAAAAAAAAGCCTTATACATACAGTATCTCACAAAAGTGAGTACACCCCTCACATTTTTGTAAATATTTTATTATCTCTTCATGTGAAAACACTAAAGAAATTACACTTTGCTACAATGTAAAGTAGTGAGTGTACAGCTTGTACAACTGTAAATTTGCTGTCCTCTCAAAATAACAACACAGCCATTAATGTCTAAACCGCTGGCAACATAAGAGAGCACAACCCAAGGTGAAAATGATAAATTAGCCATTTTCCCTCCCTGGTGTCATGTGTCTCATTCTCAGGTGTGAATGGGGAGCAGGTGTGTTGAATTAGGTGTTATCGCTCTCACTCTTTCTTACTGGTCACTGGAAGTTCAACATGGCACCTCATGACAAAGAACTCTCTGAGGATCTTTAAAGAAAAAAGAGTTGTTGCTCTACATAAAGATGGTATAGGCTAGCAGAAGATTGCCTAGACCCTGAAACTGAGCTGCAGCACGGTGGCCAAGACCATACATCAGTTTAACAGGACAGGTTCCACTCAAAACAGGCCTCGCCATGGTCGACCAAAGAAGTTGACTGCACGTGCTCAGCATTATATCCAAAGGTTGTCATTGGGAAATGGACGTATGAGTGCTGCCAGCATTGCTGAAGAGGTTGAAGGGGTGGAGAGTCAGCCTGTCAGTGCTCGGACCATATGCTGCACACTGTATCAAATTAGTCTGCATGGCTGTCGTGCCAGAAGGAAGCCTCTTCTAAAGATGATACTCAAGAATGCCCGCAAACAGATGAAGAAAAGCAGACATTGATTACTGGAACCATGTCCTTGGGTCTGATGAGACCCAGATAAACTTATTTGGTTTGGATGGTGTCAAGTGTGTGTGGCGGCAACCAGGTGAGGAGTACTAAGACAAGTGTGTCTTGCTTAGTCAAGCATGGTGGTGGGAGTGTCATGGTCTGGGGCTGCATGAGTGCTGCCGACACTGGGAAGAACCATGAATGCCAACATGTACTGTGACATACTGAAGGAGAGCATGATCCCTCTCCCTTCGGAGACTGATCCGCAGCACAGTATTTCAACATAACGACCCCAAACACACCTCCAAGATGACCACTGTCTTGCTAAAGAAGCTGATCGTTAAGGTGATGGACTGGCCAAGCACTTCTCTAGGCCTAATCCCTATTGAGCATATGTGGGGCATCCTCAAATGGAAGGTGGAGTGCCAGGTCTCTAACATCCACCGGCTCTGTGATGTCATGGAGGAGTGGCAGAGGACTCCAGTTGCAACCTGCGAATCTCTGGTGAACTCCATGCCCAAGAAAGTTAAGGCAGTGCTGGAAAATGTCAGCCACACAAAATTTTGAAACTTTGGGCCCAATTTGGACATTGTCACTCAGGGGCGTACACACTTTTGTTGCCAGCGGTTTAGACATTAATGGCTGTGTGTTGAGTTATTTTGAGGGGACAGGAAATTTACACTGTTATACAAGTTGTACACTCACTACTTTACATTGTAGCAAAGTGTAATTTCTTCAGTGTTGTCACATGAAAAGATATAATAAAATATTTCCAAAAATGTGAGGGGTGTACTCACTTTTGTGAGATACTGTATTATACAGTTCAGTTCAATTTGATCTGTACAAGAGGAGTGAGGTTTGAGAAAAGCACATCTCCAAGTCTAAGGTCTAACTTTTACTGGTTAAATTGATCTTTTACAAATAAACCGTATCCATTCTTGACTGTAAATGGATTAAAAAAACATAGTTTCCTGTTAATAGTTAGGTCCTTCTTTAACCACTTAACGACCGCTCACTGTATATATACGTCGGCACAATGGCACTGACAGGCACAATCACGTACAATGTACGTGATTGCCTTTGTACAGTTGGGGGGGTCCGATCGGACCCCCCTTCTGTACAGTGAGCGGTCGGAATTTGTTGGGGAGCGATCCGACATGAGGGGACGGCCGTTCGATTCCGGCCACCCCCCCGCGATCGCTCCCGGCGAATGGAAATGCCCCCTCTGTCTGTCGAATGTACACACAGACAGAGTAAGCAGGAGGAAGTGATGTCATCTCCTGTGCGGCGCTCACATATACCGAGCGCCGTACAAGAGAAGACATCAAGGTTAGTGCACAAACACTACACTAACACCAGCACACATAGGCACATAAATCGCCCCCCCAGATCAGCCCCCAGTCAGTGTCACTGATTGCAGTGACCATTTATTTACTGATCACTGCAATCAGTGACATTTGTGACTGTAAGTGTCACTACATTTAGTTTTAGGTCCAGTGTAGCCCCCTAACCCCCCCTAATAAAGGTTTAACCCCTTGATCACCCCCCAGATAACCCTTTCACCCCCTAGCACCGCCGACGCTAAGCGATAATTTTTCTGATCGCTGTCTTAGCGTCGGTGATGCAGATCGGTAGCCAGTAATTTTTTTTAGGTTCGCCGCAGGTTTTTATAGCGTCAGGTACCCCCATAAATTATCTAATAAAGGTTTAACCCCCTTGATCGCCCCCCAGGTAACCCTTTCACCCCCTATCACCACTGTCGCTAAGCGATCATTTTTCTGATCGCTGTCTTAGCGTCGGTGATGCAGATCGGTAGCCAGTAATTTTTTTTAGGTTCTCCGCAGGTTTTTATAGCGTCAGGTACCCCCATATATTTGAGGCGCCAGACTACGTTCTGACGACACTTCCGGTCCCGCTGGCTCTTCCTCTGATACAGGTGGAACGCACGCCGGCTTATCTCCATACGGGTCACTAGCCCTACTAGTCCATGCTCTACAGCCTCAGTGCCGGGCTCAAGGCACTAACCAAGTAAGGGGGCATTTGGCTGTCATATTTTATCATGTTTTAATAAAACGGGATTACACTATTTTCCGCTCTATCTCTCTTTTTTGTGGTTCGCATTGCTCCATCCGAGCCTCCAGGAGGCAGGGATTCCTTATGCCTGCTCTTTGACATCAATATCCATGCTAGCAAGTGGAACTTGCACAAAGCGCATTTGACTCCTTTTTAACTAAAAGAGTCAACTATATCTGGTAAGCTGCTTTAATTTCCCACGAGCACTATCGGGTGTCCTGTATTAAGGTGGTGAAGGCTATCACTTCAAGCAAATTCTTTTGTCTGTTTGACAGAGTCGTTTCTCAGGATTCACTTCACTGTTTTGGAATTTATGGACTAACATTTGTTTCTTTGATAAATATTTATTTATTTTTGGGACATTGAGTCTCACACAATTGACATTGCATGTTTGATCATTTGTTGTCACATATTTATCTGTGATTGTATCACAATCAGTTTGGCATAGTTATTTTACCCATTAAGGGGACTGCATAGAGGCTGGTCATTATGATTGGATAGTCATAGACTAGTTATTGCGGTTCACACAGGCAGGCTGGTGTTCACAATTTATTCACGGAATATATAATTTAATGTAAGTAATTTATTTAATTCATATTATTTATATGCGTTAGCGCCCCCTATATATAATTGCTAATATTGCACTTATAACCATTTCCACCCCCATATATTATCTAATAAAGGTTTTAACCCCCTAATTGCCCCTAGTTAACCCTTTCACCAGTGATCATCATATAAGTTACGGGTGACGCTGGTTAGTTAGTTTGCTTTTTATAGTGTCAGGGCACCCGCCGTATATAACCCAATAAAGGTTTAACCCCCTGATCGCCCGGCGGGTGATATCAATTAGGTTTTAGCGTCAGAGAGGGTCTGCGTCACACCCCAGGCAACGTCAGGTTAGTGCCAGTAACGCTAACACCCACGCGTGAAGCATACACCTCCCTTAGTGGTATAGTATCTGTACAGATCAATATCTGATCAGATCTATACTAGTGTCCCCAGCAGTTTAGGGTTCCCAAAAATGCAGTGTTAGCGGGATCAGCCCAGATACCTGCTAGCACCTGCGTTTTGCCCCTCCGTCCAGCCCAGGCCACCCAAGTGCAGTATCGATCGATCACTGTCACTTACAAAACACAACACACATAACTGCAGCGTTCGCAGAGACAGGCCTGATCCCTGCGACTCCAGTGCTGTAGGAGGTGATTTCACCACCACAGTTAAAAAAAAAAAAAAGCAAATATGCCGAAGCATTGGGGCAGCAGGGGCGGAGGAGTGATTTTGCTCTTAATGCCGCGTACATACGGTCGAAATTCCGACGGAGGCTTGCCCGTGGAAAAGTCCGACCATGTGTGTGCGGCATAACTTTTTTGCGGGAGGATGCCCCCATGCTTCGGCATATATAAATGGTGCATGTATGCCCATCATTAGAAGTGGGTGGATGAAGGTCGGTATTCTAATGGTGGGCATACCCACCGATAAATCTCTTTTTTCGTTCAGCCACCTGGCTGCATGAAAAAAAAAAGATTACAATACATGTCCAACAAGGACCAGCAACGTACTGGTATGTTGCTGGACTTTGAATGGTTATACCAGATTGATGCCTGCGGGTTTAGGTATCATCTTGGTATCATTCTTTCCAGCCAGCGGCCGGCTTTCATGTAAAAGCAATCCTAGTGGCTAATTAGCCTCTGGACTGCTTTTACAAGCAGTGGGAGGGAATGTGTCCCCCCCCCCCCCCGGATATAAAAAGCGCCATTGGGAAATTGGGAAAGCATTTTATCACACCGATCTTGGTGTGGTCAGATGCTTTGAGGGCAGAGGAAAGATCTAGGGTCTAGACCCCAGTTTTTTCAAAAAAAGAGTACCTGTCACTACCTATTGCTATCATAGGGGATATTTACATTCCCTGAGATAACAATAAAAATGATAAAAAAATTAATATGGAAGGAACAATTTAAAAATAAAATAAAAAAGCAAAATTAATAATAAAAAAAAAAGCACCCCTGTCCTGCCCTGCTCTTGCCCAATGGCGAACGCAAACGTCGGTCTGGCGTCATATGTAAACAGCAATTGCACCATGCATGTGAGGTATCACCGCGAAGGTCAGATCGAGGGCAGTAATTTTAGCAGTAGACCTCCTCTGTAAATCTAACGGGGTAACCTGTAAAGGCTTTTAAAGGCTTTTAAAAATGTATGTAGTTTGTCGCCAATGCGCGTCTGTGCGAAATTTTAAAGCATGTCGTGTTTGGTATCTACTCGGCCTAAGATCATCTATTTTATTTCATCAAACATTTGGGCAATATAGTGTGTTTTAGTGCATTAAAATAAAAAAAGTGTATTTTTCCCCAAAGAATGCGTTTGAAAAATCGCTGCGCAAATACTGCGTAGAAAAAAAAATGCAACACCCAACATTTTATTCTGTAGGGCCTTTGCTTTAAAAATATATATAATGTTTTGGGGTTCAACATAATTTTCTTGCAAAAAAAAATATGTTTTCATGTAAACAAAAAGTGTCAAAAAGGGCTTTGTCTTCAAGTGGTTAGAAGAGTGTATGTAAGCTTCCTAATGTTGTGTATAAAATGCCAGAACAGTTCAAAACCCCCCCAAATGACCCCATTTTGGAAAGTAGACACCCCAAGCTATATACTGAGAGGCATGTCGAGTCCATGGAATATTTTATATGTTGACACAAGTTGCGGAAAAAAGACAATTTTTTTTTTTTTTTTGCACAAAGTTGTCACTAAATGATATATTGCTCAAACATGCCATGGGCATATGTGGAATTACACCCCAAAATACATTCTGTTGCTTCTCCTGAGTACGGGGATACCACATGTGTGAGACTTTTTGGGAGCCTAGCCATGTACGGGACCCCAAAAACCAAGCACCGCCTTCAGCCTTTCTAAGGGTGTAAATTTTTGATTTCACTTCTCACTGCCTATCACAGTTTCGGAGGCCATGGAATGCCCAGATGGCACAAAACCCCCCCAAATGACCCCATTTTGGAAAGTAGACACCCCAAGCTATTTGCTGAGAGGTATTGTGAGTATTTTGCAGATCTCGCTTTTTGTCGCAAAGTTTTGAAAATTGAAAAAAAAAAGAAAAAAAAAATGTCCTTTCTTCATTTTCAAAAACAAATGAGAGCTGTAAAATACTCACCATGCCTCTCAGCAAACAGCTTGGGGTGTCTACTTTCCAAAATGGGGTCATTTGGGGGGGTTTTGTGCCATTTTGGCATTTTATGGCCTTCGAAACTGTGATAGGTAGTGAGGAGTCAAATCAAAAATTTGTGCTTAGAAATCCTGAAGGCGGTGATTGGTTTTCGGGGTCCCGTACGTGGCTAGGCTCCTAAAAAGTCCCACACGTGGTATCCCCGTACTCAGGAGAAGCAGCAAAATTTATTTTGGGGTGCAATTCCACATATAACCATGGCATGTGTGAGCAATATATCATTTAGTGACAACTTTTTGTAATTTTTTTTTTTTTTTGTCATTATTCAATCACTTGGGACAAAAAATAAAAATATTCAATGGGCTCAACAGGCCTCTCAGCAATTTCCTTGGGGTGTCTACTTTCTAAAATGGGGTCATTTGGGGGGGTTTTGTACTGCCCTACCATTTTAGCACCTCAAGAAATGAGATAGGCAGTCATAAATTTAAAGCTGTGTAAATTCCAGAAAATGTACCCTAGTTTGTAAACGCTATAACTTTTGCGCAAACCAATAAATATACGCTTGTTGACATTTTTTTTACTAAAGACATGTGGCTGAATACATTTTGGCCTAAATGTATGACTAAAATTGAGTTTATTCGATTTTTCTTGTAACAAAAAGTAGAAAATATATTTTTTTTTTCAAAATTTTCGGTCTTTTTCCATTTATATCGCAAAAAATAAAAATCGCAGAGGCAATCAAATACCATTTAAAAGAAAGCTCTATTTGTGGGAAGAAAAGGACACAAATTTCGTTTGGGTACAACATTGCATGTCCGCACAATTTACAGTTAAAGCAGCGCAGTGCAAAATTCTGAATTCACCTCTGGTCCTTTAGCTACCAAATGGTCCGGGGCTTAAGTGGTTAATGGTATTGGTTGTTGCAAGGCAGACAAGTAGTCTACATTTTTCAGGCTTCTTTTTGTTTACAGTTTTGCTTGGAAACCAGTCTATTTTTCTTAAATAAATTTTCTTTGGGCGATCAACTTTCCTACTTGTCTTTGCTGAAGAGACTTGGTTTGCTAAGGCATGTTCAAGATCTGTAATGGGAAATTCAAGTTTTAAAAGTGAGAGATGACAGTTTTAAGAGGTGACATTTAGGAAAGGTCTCTCTTTACTTGGCATAGTAAATTAAGGCATTGTCTAACAATCCGCTTTTTTGTTTGTCAAAAAAGACGGTGTCTTTTTTTTTTTTTTTTTTTTTACAATTTTACCTTTTTAAATATATATATATATATATATATATATATATATATATATATATATATATATATTTTTTTTTTTTTCAGTCTTGTTGGGGGGTGGCTTTGGTGAGATATCAGGGGTCTAAACATCTCCCCTTTGAGACAGGGAAAGGGACTGAGGACACTGATTCCCCAGTCCCTTTCTCTCTAGCCTCCGCTGCACTGAAGATGAATGGACAGAAGACAGAGGCTCATGTTCATTCATAAACTGAGACATCGTAAACAGTTTTCAATGCTCGGTTATGAATGGACAGTCAGTGATCACTGAATGCGCATTTAGAAAAGGAAGGAGCCGGTAAATAACATATTTTCCGGCTCCTTCCTTCACACTCCATCCCGACACATCCGAGACAAGGGACCGGAGGACATGGGGTGGGGAGGGACCAGAGGAGGAGGAGGACATGGAGGGGGACTGGAAGAATAATGGAGGAGCACGGAGAAGGACACGGGACAGTCGGGTGATCGGTGCAGCGGTGGGGGGAGTTACAAGCCCCAATCTCCCTGTATAGATTTCAGTAAAGCAGCTGAAAGCTGCAAGAGGGAGAGGAGGAGAAGCGACTGTCAGCTGCTTTATTGAAATCTATACAGGGAGGTCAGTGCTGGTAAAATCTTAAAAGTGAAAAGTAAATTGAGATCTAAGAATAAATAAAAGAAAAAGAAATATGGCAAACGTTATGTATTTGACACCCAGGGCAGAAGACCTTGCTAATTGTAGTGTTCCATCACAATGGTAGTGAGTACAGAAAATCCCTTTACACTGATAGTCAGTCAGTGATGTGGTACACGCTTACATTTGCGGTCTGTGGAGATATGCCTCCCTATATTGGTGATCATTGGGAGAAGGACCCCTTATAGCCGTAAGGGAAGAATGCTTCCTATATTGGTAGTCAATGGTGTAGTACCTGATTACATTTGTGGTCAGTGAAGAATGCCCCACTTAAGTTGGTAATCATTGGGAGAAGGACCCTTTTACACTGGTGGGAGAAGGGGAACCCTTAAGCTGGTGGTCAGTAGGAAGATTGCTCCTTACAATGTTAGCTTGCAGAATGTCCCTTACATTGATTGGTCGACAGTGGGAAGGATGCTCCATTTTATTGGTGGTCAGTAGGAAGAATGCCCCCCTCAGATACAGTAGCTAAAAAATCTGTTTGGGGTTGATTTACCAAAACTGGAGAGCGCACCATCTGGTGACGTTCTGCATAGAAGCCAATCGGCTTCAATTAAATTTTTTTATTTTTTTGTCAAAGCTTAGTTGAACAAGCTGAAGTTAGAAGCGCCTTGGCTACCATGCACAGTTGCACCAGGTTTTGCAGTCTTTGGCCTCGTACACACGACCGAGTTTCTCGGCAAGAACCAGCAAGAAACTTGCTGGCAGAGATGTCTTGCCGAGAAATTCGTTCGTGTGTATGGTTTCTCGTCGAGAAAACCGACAAGTAATCTCGACGAGAAAATAGAGAACCTGCTCTCTATTTTCTCGTCGAGATTCTCGTCAGCCTGTTTCTCGACGAGAAAAGTGTGTGTGTGTACACTTATCTGTCCTCCGGGAAGCCCACGCATGTTCGAAATGAATTTGACGCATGCGCGGTAGCTTCCTAGACATAGGTAGGGTATACCAAGATGGCGGCGACGGCATCGAATGTGACAAGCGCATGCTCGTCGTAGTCGATGACGTAACCGCGTACGCTCCATTCAAAGAACCGTGGGTTCTTTGAATCGAGCGTCTGTACACTCGGCCGGGACAAGTTTCTTGTCCAAGGATCTCGTCGAAAAAAACGACGTGTTTTTTTTGACGAGAAACTCGGCCGTGTGTACGAGGCTTCAGTGTCAGTGGTTATGTATCTGTTAGGTTCCTTGAGTAATGAGCAATTTCTTTCGCAAACCTCTGGAGGAACCCTAGGATTCAGAAAGGTTGCTCTAATCTTGTATATTGGTTCTTCCTAAAATAAATATATCAAGTGTGACTCAAGTACATTTTAATGGCGCTCTAGGGAGCACAAACATTTGTGATTATTTGTCAATGAGCTTTATTATCAGGTTTTTCTTGCCTTCTCATAAAATGTGTCCCTTGTCTGACTATCCAGAAGCATGTCCCTGGTCTCCAAAAACTCTACTGTTGTCTCTTGTAGCATGCGTGTAGGTTCTGGCTGAGTCGTTGCATGTCTGCAGTTTGACGTTTTACTGTAGTATTACATATACTGAAGATTATGTACTGCCCGAGTGCTGTCAGAGGCCAGACTTGGGCCTTCTTAATTACAGCATGTGCAGACTACATTGAAAATGTAATGCTCACTGATGGGGATAAATGCCAACCAAACACAGTGAGCTGATTTTGTACATTTGCCCACTGACCAATACGTCTATTTTAACCACTTCAATACCATGCACTTATACAGCTTCCTGCCCAAGCCAATTTTGAGCTTTCAGCGCTGTCGCAATTTGACAATTGCGCGGTCATGCAACACTGTACCCAAACAATTTTTTTATCATTTTGTTCCCACAAATAGAGCTCTCTTTCGGTGGTATTTGATCGCCTCTGCGATTTTTCTTTTTTACATAACAAATAAAAAAGAGTGAAAATTTTGAAAAAAACTAAGTTTTTCTTTGTTTCTGTTTATTTTTTTTGTAAATAAGTACCTTTTCTACTTCAATGATGGGCACTGATAAGGCGGCACTAACGGGCACTGATGGGGCGACACTGATGGGCACCGATGAGGTGGCACTGATGATGGGCACTGATAGGTGGCACTGATGGGCGCTGGTATTGGGCACTCATAGGCGGCACTGATGGGCACTCATAGGTGGCACTGATGGGCACTCATAGGCGGCACTTATGGGTGGCACTGATAGGTGGCACGGACGGGCACTGATAGGTGGCACTAATGGACACTGGTAGGTGGCACTGATGACTGGTGGCTGGCATTGCTGGGCATCATGCATTTTTTTTGTGCCATGATGGTGCCAATCAGTGCCCATTTGTGGGCACTGATTGGCATATATTTTTTTATCTCTTTGTGCATGTGGATGGCCATGGGGGACTTACCTGGCCATCCACATGCTTGGGGTTCCTTGGTGGTCCTGGGGGGCTTCCCTGGTGGTCCAGTGTGGGTATCCGAGGGGGGGCTGCGCTGATAAACAATCAGCGCGAACCCCCCCTGTCAGGAGAGCCGCCGATCGGCTCTCCTCTACTCACGTCTGTCAGACGCGAGTGAGGAAGAGCGATCAACGGCTCTTCCTGTTTACATTGTGATCAGCCGTGATTGGACACGCTGTTATCCCGCAGGACGTCATATGACGTCCAGTGTGGATAACACAACCACTTCCCGGACGTCAATCTGCTATTGACGGGGCGGGAAGTGGTTAATGGTAGGTTTATTTTATGAGAGACAGAATAACAACAAAAATCTAGGAAAACACATTTCAAAACAGTTATAAATTGATTTGCATTTTAATGAGGATTTGACCCCTTCGCAAAACATGACTTGGTACTTGGTGGCAAAACCCTTGTTGGCAATTGCAGAGGTCATACGTTTCCTGTAGTTGGCCAACAGGTTTGCACACCTCTCAGGAGGGATTTTGTACCACTCCTCTTTGTAGATCCTCCAAGTCATTAAGGTTTTGAGGCTGACGTTTCGTAACTCGAAGATTGACGGTACATGACCCTGTCCATCGTCCCTTTTTGATGCAGTGAAGTTGTCCTGTCCCCTTAGCAGAAACCCCCCCCCCCCAAACCATAATGTTTCCGCCTCCATACTTGAAGGTGGAGAGGGTGTTCTTGGGGTCATAGGCAGCATTCCTCCTCCTCCAAACACGGCAAATTGAGTTGCCAAAGAGCTCGATTTTGGTCTGTTGACAACAGCACTTTCACCCAGTTCTCCCCTGAATTATTTAGATGTTCATTGGCAAACTTCATATTGGCCTGTACATGTGCTTTCTTGAGCAGGGGGACCGGACTTCAGTCCTTCACGGCGTAGTGTTACCAATTGCCTTGAGATCATTGACAAGATTCTCCTGTGTAGTTCTTGGCTTGGTTCTCACCGTTCTCATGATCATTGAAACTCCACGAGGTGAGATCTTGCATGGAGCCCCAGACCAAGGGAGATTGACAGTTATTTTGTGTTTCTTCCATTTGCGAATAATTGCACCAACTGTTGTCACCCTCTCACCAAGCTGCTTGGCGATGGTCTTGTAGCCTATTCCAGCCTTGTGTAGGTCTATAATCTTGTCCCTGACATCTTTGGACAGCTCTTTGGTCTTGGCAATAGTGGAGAGATTGGAATCTGGTTGATTGCTTCTGTGGACAGATGTCTTTTATACAAGTAACAAGCTGAGATTAGGAGAGTGCTCCTTATCTCAGCTCATTACCTGTATAGGAGACACCTGGGAGCCAGAATTCTTACTGATTGATAGGGGGTCAAATACTTGTTTCACTTATTACAATGCAAATCCATAACTTTTTTGCAGTGTGTTTTTCTGGATATCTTTGTTCTGTCTCCCTGTTAAAATAAACCTACCTTAAAAAATTTATAGACTGATCATTTTTGTAAGTGGGCAAATGTAGAAAATCAGCAGAGGATCAAATACTTTTTTTCTCATCGTCCATGGACTGACACTGAAACATGTGGGTATATGTCCCTGCTCGCAGGAGAAGATCTAGGCAGAATGTTAGATGTAAGAAACATACTGTGACAGCAGGAAGGTAAAGTCACCTGGTTGCATCCAGGGGGGTAGATATATTTCGCCCAGATTCAGGCTTTACGCCGACTTATACAACTAGGTGGCGTGTTGTATAAGCCCAGCTGAGGCTAGTGGGCTCATGGATGACTCATACCTCTAGGGAGAGTGTGGGGCGTCGTGCAGACAGGGAGTTGATGAGACCAGCTGAAGCTTGTCAGCTCATTTAGGCCTCTATAAGAACTCCCAGCTTCATTAGATGTTAGCTCATGCCTGGAACCAGACCTGTGTGGACTGTCTAGGGAGAGTGAACCCCTGTGCGGTGAGAAAAAGCCTGTGTGGCTATTTGCTTGGACATTTAAAACCAGGGACTTAGGGACTAGGACAGCACTAGGCTGATCCCAGTTGTTAGTTAGGAAACCTGTATGTTTAGTCAGAGGTCAAGTTGACCAGGATTTATTTTGTTTGTTTCTTTTGCTTTGCTGTGTTTTGTCACTGTAAATAGAAAATAAACCGCACCTTTTTGATTTTGAAAACCACAACCTCCGTTTGCTGGGCCTGTTTTGTGTGGGGAGCCCATCCCGGGGGTCACACACACCCGCTGCCGAGCTAACCCCCTCACAGTTGGTGGAGAACCAGTGGCAGTTTTTTTTTAAGCCAGCATGGAGGAGATACTGAAGCAGCTGGCTCTAGCAAATGCCAATCAACAGCAGACAAATGCAGGTTTGCAAAAGAGCCTTGCAGCTCATCAACAGAGCCTTGCAGCTCAACAACAGAACTTCGCAGCCCAGCAGCAAGCTCATCAACAGAGCCTTGCAGCCCAGCAGCAGACAAACGCAACTTTGCAACAGAGTCTGGAGGCTCAGCAACGAGCCCAGCAGCAATCTGAGGCCCGCTTCATAGACCTGTTGCAGAAGCAAGAGCAGAGACTACAACAACAGATGGAAGCAGTAATGCAGCAACGTCCGCAGACCAGTGAGGAAAGCCGTCCCACTAATACCGCGTCCTTTGGGGTGAGTCGTTTATTGACAAAAATGACTGGAGAGGATGATCCAGAGGTATTTTTGACCACATTTGAAAGGACCGCTGAAAGAGAAAAGTGGCCTGAGGAGCAGTGGGCTGGACTGGTGGCTCCTCTGTTAACTGGTGAATCGCAGAAAGCTTACTATGACCTAGAGCCTAACCAAGCAAAAGACTATGTGATGCTAAAAGCTGAAATATTGGCAAGGCTGGGTGTCACCCTGGCTGTCCGGGCTCAGCGTGTGCATAACTGGACTTTCCAGCTTGGAAAACCCCCCAGGTCTCAAATGTATGATCTCATTCACCTGAGCAGAAAGTGGCTACAGCCAGAGACTTTGTCCGCACCAAAGATTGTGGAACGTGTTGTAATGGATCGGTTTTTGAGAGCTCTTCCTACTGCCATCCAAAAGTGGGTAAGCCATGGAGACCCAGAGACGGCCGATGGTCTTGTGGATCGTGTGGAGAAATACTTGGCTACAGAGAACCTGACGGTCTCTTCCAGAGACACTCGGACTTTCCACCCTAAGACCAGACCATCCCCAGGGGCGGATAAGATGATTCCAAGGGGTAAGGGTGGAGAGAGTGAGAGGGTGGGAGCTCTACCCCAAGTTTGGCGAGAACAGCCTGGGAAATCAGCGGCTCAAGAGGCGGCAAGAAGGATCGTTTGCTACCGCTGCCGGCAAGCGGGACATATTGCAGCAAATTGCCCGGTTGTGGAGGAACCCATGCAGTGTGACTTTCTGACGGGCAGACGTCAGTCGCTGTGTGCGACAGTCGCATGCACTGCCATTCGAGGAACTGAGAAACATTTATGCAAAATGTGTGTTAATGGTAGAAATGTTGTGGTATTGCTGGATTCAGGTAGCCTTGTGACCCTGATAAAGGCTGAGTTAGTTAAAACAGAGGTCTCTGGGAATAGCAAGGTAGCTGTTATTTGTGTGCATGGGGACACCCGAGAGTATCCAGTGACTACAGTGTGTTTCGAGACCCCCAAAGGTACCCTCTCTCATCCAGTGGGCTTAGTATCTCAGTTACCGCATGACGCCATTGTGGGAAGGGATTTTCCGAAGTTCTGGGAACTGTGGGATGATCCTGAGCCCCTCACTGGTGCCCCTATGTACCAGGAATGTGATAGCCAGAACTCCCCTGAGAGTGGTGAGGACTCTCCGGAATTCCCCTTATCAGTATTGGCAGGGGAGACTCAAGAAACTGGAGAGGAGCCCACCTCCTCAGACGAAAACCTACCGTCTGTGGAGTTTTCTGATCTTGAGGTTCACAGGGAAAACTTTGCCACAGAACAGTTGAAAGACCCCGCCCTAATAAAGGCACGGGAAAACGTAGTGAAAATAGATGGCGAGTTAGTGAACCCAGATAATACCTGCACTTACCCATACTTCAGCGTAGAGAAGGACCTACTGTATCGGGTGGCAAAAAGGGCAGAAGAAACCGTTGAGCAGCTTGTGGTGCCCAAACCTTACAGGAAGTTGGTGTTGGAGTTGGCCCATGGGCACATTCTTGGAGGTCATCTGGGGACAGAGAAAACCCGAGAGAGGGTATTACAGAGATTCTATTGGCCGGGGGTGATGAAGGACGTAGAAAATTATTGTTCCTCCTGCCCTGTGTGTCAGAGGTCGGCCCCGATGCCACATTTCCGTAGCCCGCTGGTCCCTCTACCCATCATTGAGGTCCCGTTTGAGAGGATCGCCATGGATTTGGTAGGTCCTATAATCAAGTCCGCTAGGGGGCACCAGTACATATTAGTTATAATGGACTATGCCACCCGTTATCCAGAAGCGATCCCTCTCCGAAATACCTCGGCCAAAACCATAGCCAAAGAGCTATCTCTTGTGTTTAGCCGGGTGGGTATTTGTAAAGAACTGCTTACGGACCAAGGTACACCCTTTATGTCCCGGGTTATGAAGGAGCTGTGTAAATTATTCAAAGTGACGCAATTACGTACATCTGTGTATCACCCCCAAACCGATGGGCTGGTTGAAAGATTCAACAAAACCCTAAAACAAATGTTGAAGAAAGTGGTGGATAGAGATGGAAAGGATTGGGACTGTCTACTTCCTTATCTGATGTTTGCTATTAGGGAGGTGCCCCAATCCTCTACGGGATTCTCCCCCTTTGAGTTACTGTATGGGAGACACCCAAGAGGGCTGTTGGGTATTGCCAAGGAAACTTGGGAAAGTGAGAGTTCTCCCCACAGGAGTGTGATTGAGCATGTCGCCCTGATGCAAGACCGAATTGCACAGGTAATGCCCATCGTGAAGGAACATTTGGCCCAAGCGCAGTTAGCACAGCAGAGAGTGTACAACCGTGGAGCCAAGACCCGTACCTTTTCCCCGGGGGATAGGATACTGGTACTTGTCCCTACGGTTGAAAGTAAATTCCTTGCCAAATGGCAAGGCCCCTACGAGATAATGGAAAAAGTGAGCGAAGTGAATTACAAGGTCAGACAACCAGGAAGGCGAAAGCCCGAACAGATCTATCACGTTAATCTGTTGAAAGCCTGGAGGGATAGAGAGTCCCTAGTCGCAGACACTTGGTCACCAGCTCAAACTGGTTGCGTGATTCCTGAGGTTGGAATAGCAGCCACCTTGTCACAACCCCAACAACAGGAGGTGAAGGAGTTTGTGCTTCGCAACAAGGAGGTATTCTCTGAGCTGCCGGGACAAACATCTGGGGTAGAGCATGACATCATTACCCCGCCCGGTGAAAGGGTGAAGTTAAAACCCTATCGGATCCCAGAGGCTCGACGGGAGGCAATACGGGAGGAAGTACAGAAAATGCTGAACTTAGGGGTGATAGAGGAGTCCCAAAGTGATTGGTCTAGTCCCATCGTGTTGGTGCCTAAACCGGATGGGAGCTGGCGATTTTGTAACGATTTTCGTCAGTTGAACAAAGTTACAAAATTTGACACCTACCCCATGCCACGTATAGATGAGTTGATCGACCGGCTGGGAACAGCCCGATACATGACGACTCTTGACCTCACAAAAGGGTATTGGCAAATCCCCCTGGCCAAGTCGGCCAAAGAGAAAACCGCATTTGTAACCCCAGACGGGGCGTTCCAATATAAAAGAATGCCGTTCGGGTTACAGAATACGCCAGCCACATTCCAGCGGAAAATGGACCAGATGCTGAGGCCCCATCGGAAGTATGCTGCGGCTTACCTGGATGACGTAATTGTCCATAGCACAGATTGGGCCTCACATCTGCCAAAAGTGCAAGCAGTCCTGGACTCTGTTCGGGAAGCGGGGTTTACGGCTAACCCCAAGAAGTGTACCATTGGGCAGGAGGAGGCCAAATATCTTGGGTACACCATTGGGAGGGGAGTAATAAAACCCCAACTCAACAAAGTCGAGGCCATCCAGAGTTGGCCACGTCCCAACAGCAAGAAGCAGGTACGAGCCTTTCTGGGAATCGCTGGGTATTATCGGCGATTCATTCCCCACTTTGCTTCTAAGGCTGTGCCCCTAACCAACCTGACGAAGGGGAAAGGGTCGGTCATGATTAAATGGACCCCCGAGGCTGAGGCAGCATTTCAATTCTTGAAACAAGCCTTATGTAGCCAGCCAGTGTTGTACTCACCCGACTTCTCTAAAGACTTTGTCGTACAAAGTGATGCGTCAGATGTGGGGTTAGGAGCAGTATTGTCCCAGGTCTGGAACGGGGAAGAGCACCCAGTCATTTACCTCAGCAGGAAGTTGAAGTCCCATGAGGTAAATTACGCCACCGTTGAAAAGGAGTGTTTAGCGGTGAAGTGGGCTCTAGATTCCCTTCGGTACTACCTGCTAGGTAGGCACTTTGACATGGTTACGGATCACGCTCCGTTAAAGTGGATGGCTCAAAACAAGGAAACAAATAGAGTGAATAGGTGGTTCCTGGCCCTCCAGGAATTCAACTTCACAGTAAAGCATCGCCCTGGCGTTCAAATGGGGAATGTGGATGCTTTGTCTCGAGTACATGAATGCCTGATTGCTGGTGTTCCAACCCCGAGGTTAAAACAAGAGGGGGGGGTATGTGACAGCAGGAAGGTAAAGTCACCTGGTTGCATCCAGGGGGGTAGATATATTTCGCCCAGATTCAGGCTTTACGCCGACTTATACAACTAGGTGGAGTGTTGTATAAGCCCAGCTGAGGCTAGTGGGCTCATGGATGACTCATACCTCTAGGGAGAGTGTGGGGCGTCGTGCAGACAGGGAGTTGATGAGACCAGCTGAAGCTTGTCAGCTCATTTAGGCCTCTATAAGAACTCCCAGCTTCATTAGATGTTAGCTCATGCCTGGAACCAGACCTGTGTGGACTGTCTAGGGAGAGTGAACCCCTGTGCGGTGAGAAAAAGCCTGTGTGGCTATTTGCTTGGACATTTAAAACCAGGGACTTAGGGACTAGGACAGCACTAGGCTGATCCCAGTTGTTAGTTAGGAAACCTGTATGTTTAGTCAGAGGTCAAGTTGACCAGGATTTATTTTGTTTATGTTTCTTTTGCTTTGCTGTGTTTTGTCACTGTAAATAGAAAATAAACCGCACCTTTTTGATTTTGAAAACCACAACCTCCGTTTGCTGGGCCTGTTTTGTGTGGGGAGCCCATCCCGGGGGTCACACACACCCGCTGCCGAGCTAACCCCCTCACAATACATTCTAGAAAAAAACAGAGCTGAACAGCCCCGCCCAGGGGTGCAGTCCCTCCAGACATAACCCTCCTACCTGCAGCTAGCAGCCTCCGTTTTTTTCTGCCTTGCAGAAGAAGATGTGGCTCTCTCAGGAGCCAGTCTCCTGGAAGATTTTATTTTTATTCCTTTGGGAATTTTATTTTATTTTTGAGACCTTCAATCAACTGTCGGCTGGGCAACAGGTTGGGTACACTGGTATCCTTGTGGTCTTCCCTGTCCGACCATCGAGCATGCTGATCCTCGCCTTGTGTGCGTAAGACTCAGTTCACGACATGCCCCATGACTCCAGGGGTGGCCGGGTGGCTTTTATGCTCCCGCGGTCCTCACAAGATTGAACAGTACCTGCTGTATCTTTCGCGGTGGACCGGGCCGACAGCTACTCAGTACTACTCTGTGATAGGTCTGTCTGAAACAAGCTAGTGGGGTCCCTATGGGACGGGTAAGTAGTCTCTCCTGCTTCAGGTGAGTACATGCTGGCTGTGTTTCTGTCTGGGGGGTTTCTCCCTGTCCTCCCCCCTGTTATGCTGCTCTCTGCACCCTGTACTGACACTGTGCTGTGTGGGGGTACTTGGGGGTCACTCTGGCCTGGTGGGGGGCGCTCATGTCTGTGTGCTGGGGCTGTGAGGTGTGAGTGTTTGGAGAAGCCACTAGCTGGCATGGCTTTTACTGTTTAAGCTGCGCTCGGCGGCCATCTTGCCGCGGATCAATAGCGCTGCTTACACGCGGCCGGCGGCCATTTTCTTGAAGCTGCGGCGCTTTCACTTTCGGTTTTGGTCTCTATCGCCGCTGCTGCGGCACGAATCTCCTCAGGCTTCACTCGCGCTGGCAGCGCGGTGACATACAGCAGAGCTGAGCGGTCCTTACAAGGGTTGGTGAGTCCTCTGGGTATCCCCTCCTCAGCCTCAGCACAGCCAGTGGGTGGACTGTATTATTCACTTTATAGTGTATAAGGTCTCAGAGGGTGGCAAATATGGAGTCTGGCTCACCTGCTTCCCCACTCTTGTCAGAGGCAACTGGCAGTGCTCCAGCACCTGCGGTCCCTATGGACCAGTTGTCGGCAGTCCTGGGGAAAAAAAATCAAAAATTCTTGTCAGGATGGAAGCGGTGTGCGAGCCTAAGGGAGCTATAAAGCGCCCTCTCCCCACACAATCTCACACATGGGGAGTGCTCTGATTCAGATATGGGCCTAGCTGCTGCTGCTCAGGACCCTAGCTCTGAATATTTTAATGTTTTTTGAACAGGACATTCCTTGAGGAAGACTCCAGTTTGGAGTCCGTAAATGATAAGGCGCTTGTAAGTGAACTTATTGATGCTGTGAGGGACACTCTCAAGCTGGATGCTGTGGTACCTCACAAGCTTTTCTATTACACAGCTTCCTCACTGTTTTCCTCACACGCTGCGTCGAGAGCAGCATGGATGATACAGTGGTACACAGTGCCCCCCCCCCGGTCGGTGCAGCAATGGGGGGGGGCACTTTATTCATTTATTTCTATAGTCCCTGTAAGCCTTCTGTGTGATGTCTCTGAGGCAACAGGGTCTCTGCACCTGTGGTTTCCCGCCATTTCCTGGGGAACGATCTGAGCTCTGACAGGACCACGGTCTGCGGTGTCAGAGGTTACATTTTACCTGCATACTGCTTCTGCCACACATTTAAGCAGGTTGGAATGATAACAGAGAAGATTATGCGCCTCGGCACCATAATTAAAACTTATCTTATCTCTCTGCACTGGATATATTCACAGTGTATGTATGGGTTATTGATCTCTGTGTCTGCGTGGGTTTCCTCCCACGTTCCAATGCTGTCTTCAGTGCCATACACGATATAAACACACAATATGTTTATACACGACTCTAAATACATTCACAGTATATGTATGTATTATACTCTCTGGGTCGGCGTGGGTGTCCTCCGGGTGCTCCGGTGTCCTCTCACGGTATGTGCGCTTCGGCTCTCTGCACAGTATAAACATGTTCAATATGTTTATTGTACATGCTATAAATACTTACAGTATGTGTATGCTGTCTGCGTGGGTTTCCTCCCACGCTCCAAGGGTAATGCACAGCATAACCATGTGCAATATGTTCACATGCTATCATTCCTACACGGTATCTGTGTGCTGTCTGCGTGGGTTTCTTCCGGGTGTTCCGGTTTCCTCCCTCGCTCTGACAGTATGGGCGCCTTTGGCTCTCAGCGCAGTTTGAACATGTTCCATATGTTTATCACGCATACTATAATACCTATGCGGTATGTGTGTGCAGTCTGAAACTTGTGCGATTTGATTATCCACATGCTAACATACCTACACGGTATGTGTGTGCAGTCTGTGTGGGTTTTCTCCGGGTCCTCCGGTTTCCTCCTACGCGCCAACGGTGTGCGTGCCTTCGGCACTATGCACATATAGACATGTTCAAAATGTTTATCACGCATACTATAGTACCTACACGGTATGCGTATGCGGTCTGCGTGGGTTTCATCCGGGTGCTCCGGTTTTTCCCCTGCGCTCCCAATGGTGTGCACATTTTCAGCGCTATGCACGGCATAAACATGTGCAATTTGTTTATTCGCATGCCTACACGCTTGTGTACGCAGTCTGCGTGGCTGGTTTCTGCCTACGCCCCATCGATGTGCGCGCCTTTGTCGCTGGAACAGTATAAACGTGTTTTAATATGTTTATCCACACATACTAAACTACATACACCGTATGTGGTTGTACTATGCTCTTTGGGGCTGAGGGGGTTTCCTCCCACGCTCTAATTGCGCGGTTTGACGCAATACACAGTATAAACTATGTGTTTGTACAATCGGCACTTCTCAATGGAGCAGAGGCGCTAGCTTGGACTGTGTTCGCCATGCTGAGGTTAGCGTTACGTCCGGTAGTGGCTGCGTCTCTGGCATGCCTGAAGCTCAATGACTGGGCAAAAACCTCTGCTTCATCTATCAGTCGACCAAGAGGTGCGCTGCAACTCGTTTAGCCTCTAGGGTCTCTGTGTCTGGGGTGGGTCTGCGCCACCTGTAGAGGCTGAGTTACTGGTCCTCTGACCGAGTTTCTAGGGAAGCTCTGTCAGGTTGCCTTTCTTGGCCAACAATTGAGATACATTGCGGGATCTCCTTGGGTTTATCATACCCATCCCGCTGCAGGACGATCCTGTCGGCCATGTGCATTCCAGGGGAAGGGTCCTTACATCCGGAGGTGTTCTCATCTCCTTTACCGGAGGTGGGGCACCGGATGTGGACCTTTTGGCACCTCGACTCACTCGCAAGATGTAGAGATTCGTGGCCAAGTCCAGGGATCCCTGGGCAGACGCGTTAATGGCCCGTGGGGGCAGTATTGCCTGATGTATGCTTGCCCTCCGCTACTGTTGCCTCGCCTGCTTCGCAGAGTAGTGGTCGAGGCCATTCCGGTGATCCTCATTGCTCCGGGACGGCGACATTGGTACGCCGATCTAGTTTGGCTAGTCGCAGACGTTCCTTGGTGACTGCCTGTTTGGGTGGACCTTCTGTCTCATGGTCCCATACCTCATCCTGCTTTGCAGTCCTTGGCTTTGGCACGGCTGTTAAAGCCAGGTGCTGAGGGACCGAGGTCTCTTGGATTCGGTCATCTCATCTATGTTGTGGGCATGGAAATCTTCCTCCAGAAAGATCTATCATCGTACCTGGAAGGCTTACATCGCTATGTGCGAGGAGCTTGATGGCGTCCACAGACGTATTCCGTTCCCAAGATTTTGCTGCTCTTACAGCGTGGTGTGACCCAAAAGCTGACCTTGCGTACCATCGAGGGTCGGATTTCGGCTAGCAGGCCATTCCTTGATTAGCACCTTTTGTGCAGGGGGTTTGCCATGTGATCCCCCTTGTCAAGCCTCCTCCCCCTTCTTGGGATCTGAATTTGGTGCTCTCGGTTCTCCAAGGACATCCCTTTGAAAATATCAGGGAGATTCCTCTCGACATTGTCCCATAAGGTGGCTTTCTTAATGGCCATTACTTCTGTTCGACGGGTGTCTGAGTTGGCGGCCTTGTCCCACAAGTCGCCTTACTTGGTCCTTCATAAGGATAAGGCGGTGTTGCGCCCACGACCGTCTTTCCTTTCAAATTTATTTATGGCAGAATGGGAAGACAAGATGATTTTTAAAGATAGAAGAACTGAGCTCATTTTTTATAAACGTTTTATCAATGATATGTTTTTAATCTGGGCCGGTTCAGAAGAATCATTACAAATTTTCCTAAAAGCCTTAAACACTAATAACAACAATATTAAACTAACCTCTGAGTGGAACAGTGAAACAATAAACTTCCTTGATGTCACGGTCTTTCGCCAAAACACAGATTTCGGAACCAAGGTGTATTTTAAAGCAACAGATAGGAACAGCTACTTACCTATCACGAGTGGGCATCATCCACAATGGCTAAAGAATATTCCTAAAGGCCAAATCATGCGTGTGAAACGGAACTGCTCAGACAACGAGAATTTTCTCACACAAGCAAAGGTCCTCTCTGATAGATTTATAGCAAAAGGCTATGCTCCTGGACCATTGAAGAAAATTATAGAAGAAATAGAACAAATACCCAGGGAAACGTGCCTACTGAACAAACCCAAACTAGCATTAGTGGGAACTACTTCAAAGGAATGGGACTTCATATCGCAATTCCACAGCCAATTTAAGGAGGTAGAAGACATCTTCAAAAAACATTGGCACATATTACTTTTGGATAAGAAATTGGGCCCAGTACTCCCCCCAAAACCACAATTCATATACCGGAAAGCTCCTAATCACGGGGATCGGGTTGTGAAAAAAATACTAGACCCTCCCAGCAAACCTCAGACGTTCTGGAATAAAAATGGATTCTTTGCCTGCAGGAGGTGCAGAGCGTGCAAGGAAGTGACATGACCAGTCAGAGGTCTGGAGAATTTTATCTCTCCTTCTAATCAGAAACAGTTTGACATTGAACAGTTTATCACGTGCAACAGCAGCTTCGTAGTTTATGCTCTGAAATGTCCGTGTGGACTCCTTTATATTGGATGCACTAAAAGACTACTACGCATCCGTATAGCTGAACACGTCAACAATATAAAGATTGGCTATAAAGACCATAACGTGTCACTACACTTCAAACTCAAACATAACCAGGACCCCTCAGGCCTCCAGTTCTGGGGCATTGAAAGCTTGGAACCACACTGGAGGGGTTCACATAGAGTTCGTGAATTGTCCAAGAAAGAAACAAAATGGATTTTTCTAACTGAAGTTTTAGCGCCCAAAGGTTTAAACATAGAGCTTGACATCAATTGCTTTATAAGTGACTCATAATAATAGTACGACACACTACCAAAGTGCCAGTTACAAGGTTCATAAATATACACGTATGGTTCCTACCCTGTATATTTAGTCGGTTGGCCGAACTCTTATCTCATCTGATTAAGAAAACATTACCTACAGAATATACTATGAGTGAGGGGCCCATTATGAAAGGTGGATTAACACGAAGTTACCCTACATAACCCAAAACCCCAACATCATAAAGCATTTTCAGAGTCAGGGTTTTATGTATTAGGTACTCAGATTCAGGGGTTCTGTTTATTATTGTTTTTTTATTGGTAAAATGTATTAATGGATTTTATTGATGAAGTTTATCGATGTATTTTTATTAATGAATTTTTATCAATATATATTTTTGTATTAATATATTTCAATAACGAATTTTTATCAATGGATTTTATAGCCAGTGTTTTTATAGACAGAATTTTATTAACAGACCCACAGTGTGCCTGACGCACGAACATGTATATTTATATCGATTTTAATTTATTGATATATTTATTTCTCAGTTTTTTATTTCTCAGTTTTTTGATGTTGGATCGCTGGTTTATTGCTGTTTTATTAGTAAGAGGTTACATGCACTATAACCAATTTGAATATGTTGGCTGCATAGATTTTTACACTTTATATTGTGTTTATCACAAACCCCGGATGGTGTAATATAAACATCAACATGCAAGTCTGCCACCGGGGCACTGCGGACTTTTGCATGCAAACGAAACAGGCCCATATAGTTCCTGTTCACACATGTCAGCTGCGGGGGTTACATCAGTATGGGGTTGTTGTTTGTGATCATCCCTGACAATCAGCACATAGATGTCCCCTCGAGTTTGGCATTTGCATATGTCCAGCTGGTCCCGACATGTAAACACAGTGACCAATCAAGGCGCAGCCCGAACACAAACGCCAATCAGAGGGAGGCATACCGAGCTGCGCCTTGAAACACTTCCGCCCACACTAGGTCATGGACGCACACTGACACAGTGCGCATGCGCGACGACGCAGGTGCGCAGAGCGTGGTCTGACGTCCAGCCGGAGGGCGGGATGTGGCACTGTATTTAATCCGGTTGCTATGAGGGTTGGTCATGCCCTCAGAAGAAGTCAGGATGTGACGAAACGTCAGGGCGTGACCAACACATCTAGAAAACCGGAAGTGACACGGATGCGTTCCAGGACCTGCCTCACATGAAACGTTAAACAGGATTTTACATCCAGCGTGCATCGGGCAAGTTCCAAGCGCAGAAGCGCTCGTTTATTTCATTACATCACCTGTATATTATACCATTATGGTACGCACATTATGTAAGGGGGGAAACTAAAGGGTTTTATTTTCAATAAATTGTCTGTACAATATTACCCTATGTGGACACATTCTTTACCCTTACATATACCTGGGATACCGTGTGGAGTTTATGGTGGAGAAGAAGAGGAGAAAGTTATTGTAATATTGCTGAAGGAGGATTGTGTATCTAGGCTTGCTTTTTTCTTATATCTGGTGAGTGCGCCCCCTGAAGGGGACTTTCAAAAATCCCCCCACGCGGTGAAATACACTTTGGTGAAAGGAGCACTAAGAATGAGATTTGGATTAAATATAACTAGACTCACCATCCACTACTTCATCACCTATACAAGCTATTGATATAGAAGACGTACATACGAACTTTTGTCCGTAGCGCTGCTGCAGTTTTGGTCTGAACTCTTTTAAAGCGAGTTTTTTAAACACTGTATTTTATATGTGCATTTTATTTTAAGCAGCTGCTGTTTATACATTTTTTACTATTGTTTATATCTTTACGGTGTTTTATCCACAAGCGCAGAGTGATACTAGGAAGGAGGGCCAGGCTATTTTAGTATCTTTTATTGGTCTTAGCCTTTCACCTTAATGAGGACATTGTTCTTCCGTCCTTGTGTCCTCACCCATCGCATCCCTGAGAGGCCAAGCGGTGTCGTCTGCCACCTTTTCTAGGTGGTTCAGACAGACCGTTATACAGGCCTATGCCATTAAGGGGCGGGCGCCTCCCTTTCCGGTTACGGCGCATTCCACCAGGGCAATTGGTGCTTCCTGGGCTTTCCGACATCAAGCGTCGGTTGCACATATGTGCAAGGCGGCGACCTGGTCATCCGTTCATACCTTTTCTAAGTTCTATAAGGTTGATGTGGTTGCATCTTCGGATGATTCCTTTGGCCGCAAGGGTTGCAGGCCGCTGTTTAAAGTTGCAACTCCTCCGTTGAGGAGTTCTGCTTGTTTGGAGTGGAGTTTGGTTTTTCCTTTACTACTGCTTCCACCCTTTTCTGATACTGCTTTGGGACGTCCCACGTGTTTCAGTATTAGAGCTGTGTCAGTCCATGGACGATAAGAGAAAATCTGATTTTTGTACTCACCGTAAAATCCTTTTCTCTGACGTCCATGAACTGACACAGCACCCATCCTTCTTTAAGGTTTGTACTGCTTTGTTGCGAACTGAGGCTGCTAGCTGCAGGTAGAAGGGTCATGTCTGGAGGGACTGCCCCCCCTGGGCGGGGCTGTTCAGCTCTGTTTTTTTTCTAGAATGTATGTTTCTAACATCTAACATTCTGCCTAGATCTTCTCCTGCGAGCAGGGACATATACCCACGTGTTTCAGTATTAGAGCTGTGTCAGTCCATGGACGTCAGAGAAAAGGATTTTACGGTGAGTACAAAAATCCCTTTTTTTCCCTCACTGTAGTTGCTTAATGGCCTAAAATACAACCCCTGTAACCTGGGTCTGTGGCACAACAAAAATGGTCATTAACCTGCAGTGCTAGCCAAGATTCTTTTTTTTCTATGTAATGTACAGTATAGCCCTGAAACTGAGTCTATGAACATATAGTTCAGCATGTTCTATTTTCCAGTATTACCCTGTTATACCTCATTTGTGCCCATTGTTTCCTGGCCTTAATACATTGGTTTATGAGAGGCAACTTGGACAACACATTATTTTGTGATAAGAGGATAATGTCTCGTTCATATAGTATAGAATTGAATAAAACTGTGGTATAACTAAAGCAGGCCATACACAAATTTTCTTTTCAAAATCAGAAAGTTTGTTTTTTTGTGATCTGATGATGCAGGGGCGGATCCAGGGGGGGGGGGCACAGGGCAATTGCCCCCCCCCCCCCGAGACCATCTGTCACACTCGCTTGCTCTGTTTTTTTTTTTTTGCGCCTGACCTCCCGAACTTTGGGGACCCGGTATCGGCTGGCCATAGGTCCCCAAACATGGCACACATGTAGCCCCATGTAGCCCCATGTCTCCTCTACAAGTGTGCAAAGTTTGGTGTCTGGGGGACCTACGGCCGGGGAGCACTGATTTTTTAAAGCCGGGCACGCCTTCCATAGACTCCAATGTTAAACGGTAATTTCTCTGGTGAATTTGCGGACCCGGTACCGGCCGGTCGTAGGTCTAAGTGTGCAAAGTTTGGTGTCTGGGAGACCTACGGCCGGGGAGAACCGATTTTTCAAACCGGGCAATCCTTCCATAGACTCCCATGTTAAACATCAGTCTAATCATGGGCACAGTGAAGCATAGGCACAGTGGGGCATGGGCACAGTGAGGCATGCAGATGGACACCCTAGGCTTATACTCGAGTCAATACGTTTTCCCAGTTTTTTGGGGTAAAATTAGGTGCCACGGCTTATATTCGGGTCGGCTTATACTCCAGTATATACAGTACTTGTTCTGCGGCTGCCGCTGCCTCTCTGAGTCTCTCTCTGTTTCTCACATTGGCCGATCAGCGGCGCCAAGAGAGACTCATCTAATGTAGTTACGCGGCGCACTGACACGATACCAGGAGCGGAGGAGGAGGTGGGTGGAGCCTCTTCCCTGTACTCGTTGCTAACGCCTGGGCCGCTTGGCGTCTAGCAACGAGTGACGTCAGTGAGTCACGTCGGGCCGCTCTGCGGGCAGGTGCGATAGCGTGCGGCTCCACAGATGGGTAAGAAAGCGGGCGGCTACGCTTGCGGCACGGTTTGTGGGCAGACTGTGCTGCTCAGTGTGTTGGCAGCGCAGGTGAGAGTGAGAGAGCAGGCTCAGTGTGGCAGCTGGCCAATCAGCTAGCCGGGAGCGGGGGAGCAGAGAGATGAGATCATCTCTCACCGCCCGTGCCTGCCCTGCATTCCTGCAGTGACTTCCGCCCTCACTGTGCAGGCAGCAGAGAGATTACATTATCTCTCTGCTGCCTGACTCTGGGAGTCTGGGACACAGCAAGAGACAACAAAACTACACCTTAAGATTTGTGAGAAGCAAGAGAAAGGGAGCCGCTCAGGTGTGGGAATCCTTCAAATCACCTCCTCCCAGCAGACAAAGGTGCAAGCAATGCTATTGACAGCAAACAGGAACGAAAAAGTCTTCTGGACTGCAGCACTCAAAAATAAAAGCCTTTATTTTAAAATAAGGAATCCAAAATACACAAAAAATTTGGCTGACATGTTTCGCACTGTGCTAGTGCTTATTCTTATGCTTATGAATAAGCACTAGCACAGTGCGAAACATGTCAGCCAAATTTTTTTGACCTGTGTACCGTTGTACAGTGTGTATTTTGGATTCCTTATTTTAAAATAAAGGCCTTTATTTTTGAGTGCTGCAGTCCAGAAGACTTTTTCGTTCCTGTTTGCCCCTAAAACTACACCTTAGCAGGCAAGTTGGTGACAATCCGCAAGGTGTGGCAGGTGACGTGGCAAGTGACAATCTGCAAATTATGTCAGGTTACGTGGCAAATGACAATCTGCATCTGGTGGCAGGCAAGTGACAATCAGCAAGGTGTGGCAAGTGACAATCCGCAAGGTGTGGCAGGTGATGTGGCAAGTGACAATCCACAAGGTGTGGCAAGTGACACGTTCAGGGCTCCCACTAATTGCAGGCGACGGTGGCAAGTGACACACTTGGGGCTCCCACTGATTCTGCATTGAACTATTTAATTTTATATTACAATGTAATAATAGAAATAATGCGCTTCAATTATCCTGACACCATAACAACCGTGGTGCCGGGATGATTGAAGCGCTGTCACCAGCCATTTCCCCGATAATTTCCCAAAAAAACCCATATTTTTTGGCAGTGCCCCTCCCGACAGAAGACTCTGGATCCGCCCCTGCGATGATGCCACCATTGATTTTCGAAATTCGGCCGGGAATATTCTTTTCTCTCCGGGAATATTCTTTTCTCTCCAGGAATTTTCTTTTCTTGCACATGCGCATTTTTTTTTCTATTACATTTCTCGCACGATTCTCCCATCATTGATTAGAAAATCGTTTGTTTTTCTAAAAATTTCCAACATGTCTGATTCCTCAAATTTGATTGCCGCACGAAAATCGGCTGTTGCTGCAGCCCATTAACGGTGTGAAATTCGTACGAAAATTCTTTGATATGATTTTCGAAAGAAATTACTTTCGAAATTCGAACCGTGTATGGCCGGCTTAAGTGGGCTTTCTGATTTAAATACAGTTTCAACGTTTCCTTGATGGTTTTCAGAAACTGATTTTACTTGTTTATAACTGATCTTGTGCTGGCTGTGCATGCATCAAGTTTACAGTTGATTTTTAAAATGTAAGAGTTTTCATCTTTGACATCTCAAATTTGACAAAACCTGGAACCCTTGAATATAATACCTGGCGGTGGACTAGTGAGGCCCAGGCGATGCCACTTCTACTTTCTTTCTTTTATTCTTTTGATTCACTTTTTTTTTTTTTTTCCTGCCCTCCTCTCCCTTATGCAAGTATGACTCTGTTGTTACAATGTAGCAGTATATCTATACATCCTATTTGCACTATTGGGCCTCATTTATACGGCAGTAAAAATTTTACGTGTTTTCGAGGAGAAAAGTTCCCACGTAATGATCACTAAAATACTTGCATATAGACACGTTTAAATTCATAAAGACATGTATGCATATTTGTTTTTATGATGTGTCCCCACCCCTCTTTTGTGTAGACTGCATTTATGCACTTTCAAATGCCTATACATGCATTTATACGTGTAAATGAGTAAAACGCATGTTCTTGGATGCAGAGTTTTGGGTTCTGTGAGTATCTGAAAGCAGCTCATGTTTATGCACCTGTGTGAATGGTTCCTTTGAAAACAGGGCAGCTGCATTCAGATCCGTAATTTAAAAAACACTTGTATATGCGTTTTGTTTAGTCATATGAATGAAACCTTAGGCAAGATTAATGTGGTTTTACTGCACTATTTGGAAAATGTGGACAAATGGCTTTTTCTAAATGTGGTATAACTAAGATGGATCTTGTTGTCTGTATCCACAAGCAAAACTGTGACCTGAAATTTCTGGTATGACATAATGCAACAAACTGACGTCTTCCTGTTATAAGATCCTAAGGCCTCATGCACAGTGGGTGTTTTTTCAGCTGCCATTTTGGGAATCAGTCTAAACTCCCCTGCATGTTCTATGTCAGGGATATGCAATGAGCGGACCTCTAGCTGTTGAAAAACTACAAGTCCCATCATGCCTCTGCCTCTGGGTGTCATGTGTGTTGCTGTCAGTCTTGCTATGCCTCATGGGACTTGTAGTTCTGCAACAGCTTGAGGTCCGCTAATTGCATATCCCTGTCCTATGTGTTCATGCACACATAGGCTTTTGTCTGCGTTTTCTGGCAGGAGAGTATTTAGTGGCACAAAAAAATGCTGACAGCTTCTAAACGCTCCCAAACTCTGCTTAACGCTATTGCCCAGCATTTAGCAGAGTTTTTCTTTGTTTGAAGCGGAGACCACCTGCGTTCTCAACAACCAGTGAATAGCTGGTTGTTCATGACTGGGCCGGGAAGCCAGCATCTGCATCCTTAACAAGGGATGCATTATCAGCTGTCAGGTGGGTTCCCCACTGACAGCTGAATGTAGACAAAAACAATGCCAGCAAAAAAAAATTGTTGGAAAAACGGCATGGAAGTCCCCCCCCCAATCCATACCAGGCCCTTTGGGTGTGGTATGGATTTTAAGGGGAACCCCACTCCAGAATGTAAAAACTGTGGGACCCCCCAAAATCCATACCAGACCCTTGGGCCTGGTATGGATTTTGAGGGGAACCCCTATGCAATTTTTTTAAAATGGCGTGGGTTCCCCCCTAAAATCCATACCAGACCCCACTTATCAGAGCTTGGAGGCCAGGAAAGGGGTGGGGCGAGCGCCCCCTCCTCCTGAACTATACCAGGCCACATGCCCTCAACATGGGAGGCAGGGGAGCTCCCCCTAATGATGGGGACAAGGCCCTCTTCCCCACAACCCTGGCCAGTGGTTGTGGGGGCCTATGGACAGGGGGCTTATCCAAATCTGGAAGCCCCCTTTTAAAGGCAAAGTTCGCTTTTATTTTTTTTTCTCTAAAATCCAACTCACCTATGGACCAATATACCATTAATGTACCTCTGTTGCAGAAAAATGGGCTGACAGTTACAAATACTCCCAGAGGCATTATGGGACTTGTAGTTCTGCAACAGCTGGAGGGTAGCAGATTGCCTACTCGGTGCTATACATATTTTGGCTTCTAGAAGTTTTCATGGTAAGATCTGACTTGATTTTCTAGTGTTTGCTGGTTCAGTAGGTTTAGGTTGTACTGATCAGCATAATGTAGGGCTTAGATAACAGATGACTGCATCAAGGAGCTATTCCTGGCCCTACAAGTCATAAGGGTAGAACAAAAGCTACTGTCGCATACTGCTTTTTGCATTTAAAAATGTTACACTGTATTAGTGAAACTCTCGTTGTAAACCTATTCCTAAATCAGCATGTTTGTGATCTGATCTTGCATTAAGAAACCCACTTCTTACATTATCAATACGTATCTAAAATAACAGTTGCTCACTGGGAAAAATGTTCATATAACTGGTACATGCACATTCTTTAGCTTGTATCTTATGATCAATAACATAGGTATTGTCCTAACATGCTTTTCTTATTCCCAGCGTGCCTCTCATACATTTCTAGATAACACTATGCAATGTCCTACTTTGCCCTTTTCATTTTCATGTTGAAATGGTGAAAAAAAAAGTTTAGTTTGCAAAGTGTGGTAACCACTTATATAGAAACTTATTTCAGCCTTTTGAAGATCTGGATCCTTTAGTTAAAGCGATATTAAATTATTTTTTTTTTTTAATAACAAATATGTCATACTAACCTGCTCTGTCCAGTGGTTTTGCACGGAGCAACCCAGATCCCTCTCTTCTTGCGTCCCCCGACGACACCCATGGCTTCTGCCGGGTGCCTCCACAGCAAGCTGCTTGCTGTGAGGGGCATCCATGCAGGGGTGCTCCCGACACGCAGCTTTGTGTGTCCATTCACACATGGAGCTGCGGCTCGGCCCCACCCCCTGTGTCTTTATTGGCTCACTGGATGTGATTGACCCGCTGCTGCCAAAAGCCCATCAGGAGTGCAAGTCCCTGGAGAGGCAAGGCTCTTGTGGACATCGCTGGATTGAGAGGGGGCTCAGGTAAGTAGTAGGGTGGCTGGGGGGGGGGGGGGCTGCACACAGGTTTTTTACCTTCATGCATAGTTTGCATGAAGGTAAAAAACCTTGTGGCTTTACAACCACTTTAATGTTCTTGAATACCATTTCAATACCGGAAACTTTTAACCCTCTTCCTGCCAAGGTCAATTGTTGGCTTTCAGTGCTCTCTGTCATACAAGACTACCCAAATGAAAAATGACAGATCAAGCTTTCTTTTGGTAGCATTTAATAAGCACTGTGTTTTATTTTTTGTTCTCCAAGCAAAAAAAATGCCAAAAAGTTTGAAAAAAAAGCCTACGTTTTCCTTAGTGTTTGTTATAAAAATTTTGCATATAGTCCATCTTCATAAATTAAGGCAAAAATGTATTCTGCTATATTTCTTTGGTAAAAATAACCCAAATCAGTATATATTTAGTCTGTGTGAAAGTTATAGTCTACAAACTATAATATATATATATCGGTGTTTCTCAACCTTTTTTCAGTCGAGACACCCTTTTTAAAATTCCACACAATCTCGAGGGACACCTCTTTGTAAAGTTTTAAAAACGAAACAAATTGTTTTACATAACGCAGCAACAACCACACACGTAGGACTCCCAATGTTCGAGAAGATTATTCTTCCAAAGCAAATACATCTTTGCACACTGGTACTGACTAGTATTCCAATGTTTCTCTTCTGCATCAGTGCCCAACATGCTCCTTATTATCCTGATGATGTAATTGGTTGTTGAGACACTGGGCCTGGAAGGTTGTGATGGTGCACAATGAAAACCTGTGGCTTTATGTAACGAATAGGCAGGCTTCAGCTGCCCACTGGCTTGTATACAATTTTTGGGCAATTGCTAGGCATTTTGCCAAGTCACCCCTGAAGACGCCTAAAGGCACCCCCTGGGCACCCTGGTTGACAAAGACTGATTGATTATATTATGTACTGACCATCTCATTTCACGAGTCCCTAAAATACCAGGACAGTACAAATATCCCAAAGTGACCCCTTTTTGAAAAGATAGTCCAAGGTATTTAGTAAGAGGAATGGTGAATTTTTTTAAGTTGGATTTTTTTGTCACAATTTTTTGGAAAATTAAACAAGTTCTAATTTGATCTTTTTAAATTTTAAGTTATCTCTCACACACAGCATAGGCATACCTATATTTATGAAAACCTAAAACGGGATCAGCGCAGAAAAGAAATGGGCAGCTTGCAATAGGTAAATATACAATACCCAAACAAAGAAAAGAATGCAGCGCCTCCAAATATAGAATATTGCAAACTTAAAGCATGTGCTATCAACACAGCATTCATAATGTGCAAAAACCATTCACAATATTAAAAAATGATAAGAAAAAAAGCACGAGTGACAGAACTGAAATGCACTCACTGACATTAAAGCTGCCAGAGTAAAGCAGCAACATGCACGTTTGTGTCAATAGGATCCTTCACATGTGGTCAACCAGCTCCATTCTCACTAAGGGGACAGTCTCGCCTCTCACCACTGGTGACAGAAGGTTTGCTTGATACTGTCTGGGTAAAAAAAGCACTCGCCACATGGAGCCACAAGCAGAGACCACATATAGTGTAGTATATTTAAAAGTATAGTCTCTACATAAAAAAAAGTGCCAGTAAAACGATTGTCATGACAAATAAACCGTGCACTTGCAAAGAGCCGCCAATTCCAAGCATTGAAGCGATGACAAGACATCAGCGTGTAGCTCCTGCCCCAACACATTTCATGCAAATGCATGTCTTCACGTCTCCTAGCATCCCCTGAAAACGCGCATTCGATTGAAACGCGTTGGGGCAGAAGCTGCACGCTGACGTCTCCCTTCCACTTCTATACTTCTATTTACACCCAAAATCCAAGGAGCACCTTTGGGCTTTCAAGGAGCATACCTGACTACCTAATACATTTTTTGTAGGCCCTGGAGCGCCACTTTTTACACAAAGTTGTCAGTAAGATATTTCTAACACAGCATAGGCATATTTGGAATCACAACCCAAAACACATTCTGGTACTCCTCATGAGTATGGGGATAGGACATGTGTGAGACTTTCACAGCCTAGCCTCACAGAGGGGCCCAAAATCCAAGAAGCTCCTACAGACCTTCTAGGGGGGATAAATTACACATCTAATTTCCTGACAACTTATCACATTTTTGGAGGCCATGGAGCACCAGGATGCTATATACAAGGGTTCTTCAAAAGGTTTCCGCACTTTTTTTAAAGTCTATTAAGTATAAAAAAAGTGCGGAAACTTTTTCAAGACTATTCTCCCACCTGGTCTTTATATGCAGTGGCGATTAAATTGATAAACCGGTACTGCTATAATATTGTATGTTGATTGAGTTTGTAATAGAAATTGCTATGCTGATCTTGCCTACAGGCTTTAGACTTCAGTCCTCTCCAAGGTGTGCATGTCTTTCATTCATAGTTCTGTTTGGGAAGTAAAGCAGGTTCAGAGTTGTGAGTATTCCATAATGGAGAAACTTGATCTAGGGAGAAGTTCATCCTGACCTTATCATTCTGTTTTTCTTGCTAGAGATTTTTTATAAAACACTGCTGGGTTCCCACACAGATGTGGAGCTTATTGGAGAGGTTCCCGTTTTTAAATTTATTACAATTATTTTTTAAATGACCTTGTACAAGTAAGGCATGTTTTAATGCTAAAGACATAATCTTATTTAATTCTGGCAAATATAACCCTTTAGGGTTTGCAAATATGTAGTACTAATAACAAAAGGATTATACATTTGCTTTTTGTTTATGCAAACTACATAAACCTTTTAAATTTTTTAGTATTTTTTTTTTTTATTGTAGATCAAAAGTTTAATATTTTACTTTTACATTACTTACAGGTTTGTAGAAAACCTGTGCTGACTTTTAAAAAAATATTAAAATGCTTGCAGGGCTGCTCAGTGCCTATATGTACTTTCATATATCTTTCACCGCTCCCCAGGAGCCCCTTAAAACCCAAGGTACTCGGTAATAATTGCAACCTCATCTGCAAAGTTGGAGCTCTGGCCAGCCTGTTTCACCTTCTCATTATTGGTTAGTGAGCGTCATACTGAGGGAACAGCGGCGAGGTGATAGACAGAAGAGTGCAAAAAAGTGTGTACCATTTAGACACCCCATCTACAGTATGTGCCTTGCCAGTTGCTTTGGGGATCTTATGGAGCTTACAGTAAAGGGTTTACATTTTGGCTTTCAGGTTTTTTCATTGGTTCGTTTTCTAATACAGCATTGTGGTGGCACTTGTTAAAAAAAAAAAAAAGCCAACGTGTAAAGTAGATCCACTTTTTTTTTTTTGTAGTATATTGTGAAACTGGAGTGTGTGTGTGTGTGTGTGTGTTTGTATATATATATATATATATATACTGTATGTATTGGCGTATAACACTCACTTTTTTACCATGAAAGAGGGTAAACTGTGCCTGCGTGTTATATGCAGGGGTCTGTGGAAAGTTTTTTTTTTTCCCTGAAACTTCCCTCTTAAAGTTGGAGTGCGTGTTATATGTCTGTGCGTGTTATACGCTGATAAACACGGTATATATGTATATCAGGGCTCAAAATTTCAAGTCTTGAGCCACTAGCCAGGCCTCAAGGGTTACTCGCCACCAGTTGCCAACCTAACCCCTACCCTGCTCTGCCCCTAATTCTGCCGCTAATCGCGCCCTCATAAATTATCTCATGAAATGACACTTGTAAATGTTTTATGCAGAATTAAGTTGCAGAAATAAATATTAACTTTATCAGATCCCCTCATCAATGCAGCCTCACCTGTGCTCATCAATGCAGCCTCACCTGTGCTCATCAATGCAGCCTCACCTGTGCTCATCAATGCAGCCTCACCTGTGCTCATCAATGCAGCCTCACCTGTGCTCATCAATGCAGCCTCACCTGTGCTCATCAATGCAGCCTCACCTGTGCTCCCCCCCATTGCAGCCTCACCTGTGCTCATCAATGCAGCCTCACCTGTGCCCCCCCCCCATTGCAGCCTCACTGTGTCCCCCATTGGTGGCCAGATCATGACAGCAGTGGCGTCACTAGGGTTGGCGTCACCCGGTACAGACGCCCCCCACAGCACTACAGACGCCCCCCACAGCACTACAGATGCCCCCCCTCAGTACAGATGCCCCCCCCTGCATACCTCAGAACAGCGCAAACACTGTGTGTCCCTCGAGTGCAGGGTCCTCCTCCTCTGTGGATGTAAACAGAGAGGAGGAGGCGGCTCCGCGCTGCTGAGGCACAGCTAATCATGGCAGCGGGCGGTGTTAGAGGTGCTGCTACCGATGGGTGTTACCCGACTAGCAACGCCTCTGCATGACGAGGTGAAGAGGAGAGCTGCGGATCGCAGAGCGGTATAGTCCGCTGTTAGAACTTGCATTGAAATTTCCTCCTCTGCTTGCTCACACAGCCCCGACTCCTCCTGACCCCACCCCTGTGATGGACAACACATCCCAGCTTTGGACCCGCATTCTGTCTATTACAGGTGCGGGGTCAGGAGAAGGCGGGGCTGTGTGAGCTAGCAGAGCGGAGGAAATTTAGATGCAAGTTCTCTTCTTCCGTGCTCTCTGCCATCGGGGCGATTGCTGGGAGGACTGCTCCCAAACAACCCCGCCCACCGCGGTGCTCGCCCCCACTCCTAGGCAGCCCAGCTCCTCGCCAGACCTCATTTTCCACTTGCAAAATGCGAGTAGGCGAGTGGAAAATTTGAGGTGTGTGTGTGTGTGTGTGTGTGTATATGTATATATATATATATATATTAGGGCTGTGGAAATTAACGATTAATTCCTCGATTAATTGCTTTGATCGATCAAAATTCGATCAAAATTCTTTGGGCTTGCCGTGTCCATCTGAATGGCTCCTTTGCTGTGCCTTCATATCTGCATGCCGGCAGGACCTTACTATCTGCCACACGCAAGGGCTGTTACATTTCCCTCTATAAACCTGGGATTCTACAGCCATCCACTGGGAGTTGTGATAGTTCCCTTCACAGGACATCTACATGCCGACGGACTGATGTTAGCCCCTTCTCATCTGGATTCAGCAGTGGTATCGTTGTACACATTTTTATACCAGTATCATACTTAGATACATGTTTTTATGACTGCTTTTGCTACCATAGATTTTATCTCCAGTGCAATATTTATTTTGTTACCTACTTGAAGACTATAAAAGTTTTAATGCTATTCCCATCGAGCGCTGCCTTTGTGTGTTTTTTGTATCCTGCTATCGATTTTGGTTGGTAGCTTCATTGGGAATCCACCTGCAAGGAGATCAGCTAAAAGTAGTTGGATTTCTATGTGCGTTTTATAATCGAAATTAGTCGATTAATCGATTAAAAAAAAAATCAATTAATCGAACACGAAAATTTTAATCAATAACAGCCCTAAGATATATATATATATATATATATATATATATATATATATATATATATACACACAGGTCCTTCTCAAAAAATTAGCATATTGTGATAAAGTTCATTATTTTCTGTAATGTACTGATAAACATTAGACTTTCACATATTTTAGATTCATTACACACAACTGAAGTAGTTCAAGCCTTTTCTTGTTTTAATATTGATGATTTTGGCATACAGCTCATGAAAACCCAAAAATCCGATCTCAAAAAATTAGCATATTTCATCCGACCAATAAAAGAAAAGTGTTTT
Source organism: Rana muscosa (assembly GCA_029206835.1). Taxonomy (NCBI): domain Eukaryota; kingdom Metazoa; phylum Chordata; class Amphibia; order Anura; family Ranidae; genus Rana; species Rana muscosa. Next base: position 68,219,612 of record CM055121.1, on the reverse strand, counting down.
TAATACAAAAAAAGTCAACCTTCAAATAATTATGTTCAGTTATGCACTCAATACTTGGTCGGGAATCCTTTTGCAGAAATGACTGCTTCAATGCGGCGTGGCATGGAGGCAACCAGCCTGTGGCACTGCTGAGGTGTTATGGAGGCCCAGGATGCTTCGATAGCGGCCTTAAGCTCATCCAGAGTGTTGGGTCTTGCGTCTCTCAACTTTCTCTTCCCAATATCCCACAGATTCTCTATGGGGTTCAGGTCAGGAGAGTTGGCAGGCCAATTGAGCACAGTAATACCATGGTCAGTAAACCATTTACCAGTGGTTTTGGCACTGTGAGCAGGTGCCAGGTCGTGCTGAAAAATGAAATCTTCATCTCCATAAAGCTTTTCAGCAGATGGAAGCATGAAGTGCTCCAAAATCTCCTGATAGCTAGCTGCATTGACCCTGCCCTTGATAAAACACAGTGGACCAACACCAGCAGCTGACATGGCACCCCAGACCATCACTGACTGTGGGTACTTGACACTGGACTTCAGGCATTTTGGCATTTCCCTCTCCCCAGTCTTCCTCCAGACTCTGGCACTTTGATTTCCGAATGACATGCAAAATTTGCTTTCATCCGAAAAAAGTACTTTGGACCACTGAGCAACAGTCCAGTGCTGCTTCTCTGTAGCCCAGGTCAGGCGCTTCTGCCGCTGTTTCTGGTTCAAAAGTGGCTTGACCTGGGGAATGCGGCACCTGTAGCCCATTTCCTGCACACGCCTGTTCACGGTGGCTCTGGATGTTTCTACTCCAGACTCAGTCCACTGCTTCCGCAGGTCCTCCAAGGTCTGGAATCGGTCCTTCTCCACAATCTTCTTCAGGGTCCGGTCACCTCTTCTCGTTGTGCAGTGTTTTCTGCCACACTTTTTCCTTCCCACAGACTTCCCACTGAGGTGCCTTGATACAGCACTCTGGGAACAGCCTATTCGTTCAGAAATTTCTTTCTGTGTCTTACCCTCTTGCTTGAGGGTGTCAATGATGGCCTTCTGGACAGCAGTCAGGTCGGCAGTCTTACCCATGATTTCGGTTTTGAGTAATGAACCAGGCTGGGAGTTTTTAAAAGCCTCAGGAATCTTTTGCGGGTGTTTAGAGTTAATTAGTTGATTCAGATGATTAGGTTAATAGCTCGTTTAGAGAACCTTTTCATGATATGCTAATTTTTTGAGATAGGAATTTTGGGTTGTCATGAGCTGTATGCCAAAATCATCAATATTAAAACAAGAAAAGGCTTGAACTACTTCAGTTGTGTGTAATGAATCTAAAATATATGAAAGTCTAATGTTTATCAGTACATTACAGAAAATAATGAACTTTATCACAATATGCTAATTTTTTGAGAAGGACCTGTGTGTGTGTGTGTGTGTGTGTGTGTGTGTATGTGTATATATATATATATATATATATATCACACACACAGTGGGTATTTAAAGTATCCAGACCCCCTTACATTTTTCACTCTGTTATATTGCAGCCATTTGCTAAAATCATTTAAGTTCCTTTTTTTCATCATTAGGCCTCATGCCCACAGACGTTTTTAAAAGCGAGCAGTAAATATAGGTTGGACGGCGGGAAAACCGGCGTTAAACGCAAAATTTACCGCGTTTTTGCGCGTTTTTCAGCGTCCGCGTTGGCGTTTTTAAAGAAAAATACAGCTCTAGGCTATATACACTCCCAAATTTCCCACAATGCCACAGAAAACAAAGAAAACATGTTACAGAGCATGTGTCGGTGCCATTTTGTTAGGAGAGAGAGAGGAGAGAGCATTACACACCCTTTTTAAGCATTTTAGCATTTTCTTTATATTTCGGGAGTAATATGGATTCCGTCATGTTAAAAATTGATGAGGCAATCCTTCTGATCATCTTGCGGAGGCTGCGGAGAAGGAGACAGGAGGAGGAGAGGAGGAGACCTTGTCAGTATTGGATGCATCCAACGGTATCCCATTGGGTGTCAACAGGATACTTTGCCAACATGTATTCGCAACTGCGGGTATACCCTACAAAGTTCCACAAGGCTGTCAGTGCCGCGCTTTGATCATCTGTTGGAGAAGCTCAGGCCAAGGCTGACCAGGATGGACACAGTGATGCAGAGCTCTGTGTCACCGGAGGAACGGCTCCTAGTGGCACTCAGGTAAGTGCAATACACATATGGGTTAGGGGATAGGGTTAGGGGATATGGTTAGGGTTAAATGTTAGGGTTAAGGGAAGGGTAAGTTTTTTTTTTTTTTTTTTTTTTTTTTTTCCAATAGTTTTTTAATATGTGAAATGTTTTATCTTATCTTAGGTTTCTTGCCACAGGACAAAGTTACGTGTCCCTGCATCATTATTTCCTACTTGGCCTCACAACGGTGTCCAGGGTAATAAGGGAAACGTGTGGCAATATGGGAGGAGTTGCATGAGGTGGTAATGCCAGAGCCCACAGAAGAGATCTGGGAATCGGTGGTTGACACTTTTTGGGAGAAAACTCAGTTCCCAAATTGTATTGGTGCCCTTGATGGAAAAAACATCAGGGTGAAGAAGCCTCCCCACTCTGGATCATCGTATTTTAATTATAAAAAATATTTTTCAGTGGTCCTCCTGGCATTGTCCGATGCACATCTCAAATTCCTTTTTGTGGATGTGGGAGCATATGGAAGCCAAGGTGACGCCCGTATATTCTGTGAGTCGTGTACATGAGGGACGACTCGATATCCCTGAAAGCAGGCCTCTACCCTGCACTGAGGAACCCAGCTTACCCTTAGTGATGGTGGCAGACGAGGCCTTTGGACTGGCTGAAATCCATATGAGGCCATACAGTGGCTATGGTCTCAGCCATCGTCAAAAAATCTATAATTATAGGCTCAGCCGTGCACGCCGTGTTGTTGAATGTGCATTTGGGCTGTGCACGGCCAAATGGCGAGTTTAGCTCACAAGTATGCAACTTGATGTGCAGAATGCAATTAAAGTAGTCCTGGCATGCTGCGTTCTGCATAATTTTCTAAGGGACAGTGACAGCAGCAATGTTGAACCAGAGCCCAGTAACCAAACTCAGAGGGTACAATTTATGGACTTGCGGTCAACAGCACGTGTCATGGGCATTCAAAACCAATTTGCTGCATTTTTTGAATCCCCTGATGGAAAGGTGTCATGGCAGAATGATCATGTGTAATTTAAAAAAATGGAATACAGATGGATTCAGATTCAGAAAAATTTGATACAGATCCTGATAAATTTTCAATACAGATGTATACAGCTTAACTTTTTTTTTTTTTTGGAAATAAATCATTTAAAAGATTATTTTTATGTCCATTTTTCAATGATTGTTCAACAAGTTTTGACTGTGCCTTCAGGCAAGCGTATGCTAAGCCCCTTTTGAGTCCTTTGCCCTTTGTCTTTAGGCAAGCGCATGCTAAGCTCGTAATGGGCTAGCTTACGCTCGTCTGAAGGCAGAGGGCAAAGGAGTGCTGTTGGGCATCATATAAAACACCAATTGAACAATTTTGTTTTCAATCAAAAAATTTCTTTATTGAACAATAATAAAGGCCTTGGTACATCACAGCTGGTGATAGGTGGGGGTGGGTATTTGATCACTATGGGGATGTGGGGATTGGGGACGGGTCTGGCGTTCATTCCAGAAATCTTGCTGGTAGCGGGGTAAAGGATTGGAGGGGTGAAAATGGGAGGTGGAAAGAGAAAATTCACCTTGAGGGGGTGGCATGTAAAAGGATGCCTGAGACGGGGTAGGTGGTGGCTGGCGTTGCTGTGTGGTCTGATAATGAGAGGGGGGTGCTAGCACTGCTGAGGTCCTGGGGGGCCATTGGGGGATCATGAGAAGGATTATATGTATCACATGGAGGTGGCCCACCACTCACTTTTGCTTGGCGGCATTGCATTGCCATACCGTACATGCGATACATACAATTCTTCTCTTCGTTTCCCCCAATGTCCTCCAGAATATGATGAAGGCTACGGCAGAAGGAGGCGCGTGGGTTGCTGGGATCTAGAAAAGCATCAACACTGCGCCTCTCCTGGCGCACTTCCTGCAGCAGTGCTAGCACCCTGTCATCTCCCTCAATAGTGCAGCCACCACTCGCCTGACGTCCACGACCACCGCCACGACCGCGTTGCTCCCCGCAGTCCTGACTGCCAGTCGTGGACAGTTCCAATGCCCTGGATTCCTGCAAAAGAACAAATAATTTTACATTCAGATGTACATGGACAGACAGACAATGAGATAGACAGGCAGACATAAGCACTTACCTCATCAGGGCACGCAACACTACCCTCATCGATATTATTGGGCGATGGATTGCCACTGCACGCCAGGGGACTGCTGGACCTGTCCACATTGTCCTCCTCTGCAGACACCTCCCTGGCTCTCGAAATGTTAGATGTTGTCCTGCAGACAATGAAATAAAGGAATAAACTTAAAGTGGTTGTAAACCCACTTATACAACATGCACCTACAGGTAAGCCTAGATTAAGGCTTACCTGTAGGTGCATGAAATATCTCCTTAACCCACACGGTTAAGGAGATATTTGCTTTTTAAAAACTGCGCCGCTGACGTCATGCGCACTAGCGGGCCGGCATCGTAGCCGGTTTTCTGAATGGATTTAGCCCGAGCACGCACACGTCTGACGTCATCGCCGCTCCGAAGCCAATCACAGCGCCGGAGCGGGCGATAAACAGAAGAGACGTCAAAGCAAGATGGCGGCGGTGGAGGTGTCCCAGCATCGCTGCCGGGGCTTCGATCTCAGGTAAGTTATTCATAATGAGCTAGTATGCTATGCATACTAGCTCATTATGGTTTTGTCTTGCAGGTTGGTTAAAATATATATATATATATATATATATATATATATATATATATATATATATATATATATACACACACACGTGTTTACAACCACTTTTAATAGCCATGGAAAATACCGCCAGAAAAGCTATGTACATAGGCAAATATATTATGAAAAAAAATAGAAAACTTACGGTCTGCTGCTGTTCCTCATATTTTCTCTCAAGAACCTCAGTTCATTGTGGTAAATGTGAGGCTTTTTCGTAGGGGCTGGCTTTCCACTCCTCCCTGCCTTGTCATCATCTGTTAAGTCCCTCCTGTCTCTATCTCGGAGTAACTTCCAGTGTTTTTGTAAAATCTTGCCTAAAAAAACGTGGGGGAAAAAAGGGTTTAATATGCAATCTTCATTTACATTAACCACTTCACACCCAAGGTACGTCTCTGGACGTCCTTGAATTTGTGCGGTGATATCTGAATGATGCCTGCAGCTACAGGCATCATTCAGATATCGTCTTTTAGAGCCAGCGATTTGGTGCACGATCATAGCAGCTGTTACCGCCGCTTGATCGTTCTTACAGGCAGAGAGAGGGGATGTCCCCCTTCTCTCACTGCCAGCGCAGCCCCCCCTCGGATACCCACACTAGACCACCAGGATGCCGCCCAGGACCACCAGGGAAGCCCCAAGCATGTGGATGGCCCCCATGGCCATCCACATGTACAAATACATAAAAAACATATGCCAATCAGTGCCCACAAATGGGCACTGACTGGCACCATCATGGCACGACCACAATGTGTGATGCCCAGCAATGCCAGCCACCAGTGTCATCAGTGCCACCTACTAGTGTCCATCAGTACCACCTATCAGTGCCCGTTCGTGCCACCCATAAGTGCCCATCAGTGGTGCCCATCAGTGCCACCTCATCAGTGCCTGTCAGTGCCGCCTTATCAGTGCCCGTCATTGAAGTAGAAAAGGTACTTATTTACAAAAAAAAATTAACAGAAACAAAGAAAAGCATATTTTTTTTCAAAATTTTCACTCTTTTTTTATTTGTTGTGCAAAAAATAAAAATCGTAGAGGCGATCAAATACCACCGAAAGAAAGCTCTATTTGTGGGAACAAAATGATAAAAAAATTGTTTGGGTACAGTGTAGCATGACTGCGCAATTGTCATTCAAATTGTGACAGTGCTGAAAGCTCAAAATTGGCTTGGGCAGGAAGGTGTATAAGTGCCTGGTATTGAAGTGGTTAAAAAATCATGAAACTTTTTTTTCAAAACAAATGCGGTTGAAAAATTTATGCGCAAATTACGTGAGATAATTTGCACTGAGCGCCATTGTATTCTCTAGGGTCTCTGCTAAAAAAATAATGTTTGGGGTTTCTATGTAAATTAACAATGACAAAAAAGAAGATTTTCATGTAGGAAAGAAATGTCAGAATTGGTCTGGATGGGAAGTGGTTAAAAACAGATCATGCATTCAAGGAAAGACTTGCTTATCTCCTTTCTCTCTCCACTTGTACTGTCTTCCCAGCCAGGGGTAAGAGCAGCGCTGATGTCCTCCCAGGTAGAAACTCTCCTAATATGGTCTCCATGCTGAGGATGAGCCACATCCCACAGTTCAGGATGGGCCTGAATGGCAGTAATAAGGTCACGTTGGGCCACAGCATGTGCCATCTTCTGTTCTTCTCTCTCCACAAGCACACGGCAAAGGACTCCTGGGTAATAATATCCAGACAGGAATTTCCTGTCTTTACACTGTCCAATCATCTTTTTACATAGAAAAACGTCAGAGCTGAAAAACGCGACCGCGCGTTTTTTGACGCTTTGCGGTTTTTTTCTGCCTAACGTCGGCGCCGCGGAACGCACTGGTTCTGTTTTTTTTTTTACAGCTTAAAAACGCCTATGCCATTTGCAGCTCAAACGCCTAGGTGGGCATGAAGCTATAGACTAACATGGACAGGCGTTTTTAAGCTGTGAAAAACACTCAAACGCGGCTGTAAAAAAGTCAGTGGGCATGAAGCCTTAATGTACAAAGAGCACCCCATAATGACAGAAAAACACTGAATTGTTGAAATTTTTGCAGATTATTAAAAAAGAAACTGAAATATCACATGGTCCTAAGTATTCAGACCCTTTGCTCAGTATTTAGTAGAAGCACCCTTTTGATCTAATACAGCCATGAGTCTTTTTGGGAAAGATGCAACAAGTTTTTCACACCTGGATTTGGGGATCCTCTTCCATTCCTCGCAGATCCTCTCCAGTTCTGTCAGGTTGGATGGTAAACGTTGGTGGACAGCCATTTTTAGATCTCTCCAGAGATGCTCAATTGGGTTTAAGTCAGGGCTCTGGCTGGGCCATTCAAGAACAGTCACGGAGTTGTTGTGAAGCCACTCCTTCGTTATTTTAGCTGTGTGCTTAGGGTCATTGTCTTGTTGGCAGGTAAACCTTTGGCCCAGTCTGAGGTCCTGAGCACTCTGGAGAAGGTTTTCGTCCAGGATATCCCTGTACTTGACCGCATTCATCTTTCCCTCGATTGTAACCAGTTGTCCTGTCCCTGCAGCTGAAAAACACCCCCACAGCATGATGCTGCCACCACCATGCTTCACTGTTGGGACTGTATTGGACAGGTGATGAGCAGTGCCTGGTTTTCTCCACACATACCGCTTAGAATTAAGGCCAAAAAGTTCTATCTTGGTCTCATCAGACCAGAGAGACTTTTTTTTTCACCATCTTGGAGTCCTTCAGGTGTTTTTTAGCAAACTCCATGCAGGCTTTCATGTGTCTTGCACTGAGGAGAGGCTTCTGTCGAGCCACTCTGCCATAAAGCCCCGACTGGTGAAGGGCTGCAGTGATGGTTTACTTTCTACAACTTTCTCCCATCTCCCGACTGGAGCTCAGCCACAGTGATCTCTGGGTTCTTCTTTACCTCTCTCACCAAGGCTCTTCTCCCCCGATAGCTCAGTTTGGCTGGACGGCCAGCTCTAGGAAGGGTTCTGGTCATCCCAAACGTCTTCCATTTAAGGATTTTGGAGGCCACTGTGCTCTTAGGTACCTTAAGTGCAGCAGAATTTTTTTTTGTAACCTTGGCCAGCTTTGTGCCTTGCCACAATTCTGTCTCTGAGCTCTTCAGGCAGTTCCTTAGACCTCATGATTCTCATTTGCTCTGACATGCACTGTGAGCTGTAAGGTCTTATATAGACAGGTGTGTGGCTTTCCTAATCAAGTCCAATCAGTATAATCAAACACAGCTGGACTCAAATGAAGGTGTAGAACCATCCCAGGCCGGGTTCACACTGGTACGACAAATGCTCCGACATTGGGAGCTCATGTCACATGACGTGTGAAAATCAATGTTTCCCTATGGGAGCCGTCTTAACTGGTCCGACACATGTCGGTCCGACTTTGTAAATGCTCCCTATACTACTTTGGTCCGACTTTGAATCCTACTTCAGCCCATTGAATATCATTGAAGTCGGATCAAAGTAGAATCCTTGTCCTAACCATCCGACTTTTGACATCCGACATGGTGATTACAGCAGCAGTAAAAATTTATCTCCCACTGGGATTGTTTTGATTGGTCAAAGGACAAGTCAGACTATTACAAAGCTGGATCAAAGTAGTATCCTGTTCATGAAAGTCGGATGGATGTAGGACCGATTTGTAGGACTTATGTCGCAGAGCAAAGTAGGATGAAAGTCTTATGAATGTCGTATAGTATCAGTGTGAACCCAGCCTCAAGGATGATCAGAAGAAATGGACAGCACCTGAGTTAAATATGAGTGTCACAGCAAAGGGTCTGAATACTTAGGACCATATGATATTAAAGTTTTTCTTTTTTAATAAATCTGCAAAGATTTCAACAATTCTGTGTTTTTCTGTCAATATGGGGTGCTATGTGTACATTAATGAGGAACAAAATTCAACTTAAATGATTTTAGCAAATGGCTGCAATATAACAGTGAAAAATTTAAGGGGGTCTAAATAGTTTACGTACCCACTGTGTGTGTGCAATAAAATATATATATATATATATATATATATATATATATTAGGGCTGTGGAAATTAACTATTAATTCCTCGATTAATCGATTAATTGCTTTGATCGATCAAAATTCGATCAAAATTCTTCGGGCTTGCCGTGTCCATCTGAATGGCTCCTTTGCTGTGCCTTCATATCTGCATGCCGGCAGGACCTTACTATCTGCCACACGCAAGGGCTGTTACATTTCCCTCTATCAACCTGGGATTCTACAGCCATCCACTGGGAGTTGTGATAGTTCCCTTCACAGGACATCTACATGCCGACGGACTGATGTTAGCCCCTTCTCATCTGGATTCAGCAGTGGTATCATTGTACACATTTTTATACCAGTATCATACTTAGATGCATGTTTTTATGACTGCTTTTGCTACCATAGATTTTATCTCCAGTGCAATATTTATTTTGTTACCTACTTGAAGACTATAAAAGTTTTAATGCTATGCCCATCGAGCGCTGCCTTTGTGTGTTTTTTGTATCCTGCTATCGATTTTTCCAGTGGTTGGTAGCTGCACTGGGAATCCACCTGCAAGGAGATCAGCTAAAAGTAGTTGGATATCTATGTGCGTTATAATTAATCGAAATTGGTCGATTAATCGATTTAAAAAAAATCGATTAATCGAACACAAAATTTTTAATCAGTAGCAGCCCTAATATATATAAAATATACATTTATTTCATATTCGTTCATGACATGTCACTGAGGAAAAGAACAAAAATGTAATGTTCTAATCCTAGTCTGGTATAAAAGGAACACTTTTCCATGAATATATGAAACAAAAGAATGTACCATGCACTGAGAATGTTGTCCAAGAGCGAACATTCAGTGAACTTGAAACGGCACTGCCCTAGCATGGCAGCTGACCCTTTAACACATTGGGGGGATTTATCAAAACTGGAGCAGACACAGGGTGGTTGCAGCTGGACCTGACCAACTCTGCGGTGGTGTTGGAGACGGCTATCGGGTCTCTGGAGGCCCTGCGGGGGTTGCTATTTAGGGGGCCTAAGACGCCCCACCATCTCACCCCTTTTATGCGTACCACTATGCGGGCATGCAAGGTGGGTGAGGCGCTGAGGGCACCCCAGCCTAACTCCTGGTCTCCTCACAGCCCCCTGTGGCTGAACCCTAACCTATCGCAGTTTAATACCATCCCGGACCAGCAGGCCTGGGCCAAATACAAAATTCTCACCCTTAAACATGTGATCACTAACGGAGAGCTTTCCCCCTTCTACATTTTACGTACCAAATGCCACGTTCCTGCACAGGCCCATTTTAGGTACCTTCAAATAGCTCATGCCTTCAGGTGTCAGTTCTTGGGCCAACCAGTTGTCTTGGAGTATTCTGAGCTTGAATCCACCCTTGGGTGAGGGACCTGGAGAAACCCATGTCCCAACTCTATGGGTCCCTGTTGGTTGCTGCCGCCCCCGAGCTGTCCTCCCTCCGCAGGAAATGGGTGGGGGACATACCGAGCTGGACGAGGACGACTTGAGGGAGATTTAGGATCTTCCTTTCTCCCCTCTGGTCTCAGCATGGGACAAACCAATCCAATACAAAATTGTACATAGAGCTCATTATATGCCTCATAGGCTGCACCAGATGTCACCCGCACTTTCTTCGGCATGCTGGCGTTGCTCGCATCAACCGGGTGACTTTTTCCACATTTTCTGTGATTGCCCAGCGATCGCACATTACTGGAAGGCAATACTCCAGGTAATTGCTAAGGTCACTAAAACTCGTGTCCCATATGATCCCAAATATTTTCTTCTGGGGCTGGTGGAACAAATGTCAGTGCTTCGAGCCAGGAAAATACTCCTCTCCCTGCTACTGTACTATGCTCGTAAGGCTATCACGGTGCACTGGAAAAAATCATCTCCCCCCTCTGTCTGATTCTGGAAAAGCCTAGTGAATGCCGGTTTACCCCTTTATAAGGCCACCTACTCGGGTAGGGGCTGTCCACAAAAATTTGAGAAGGTATGGACTTGTTGGTTAGAGGATGCTACCACGGCAAATGATGCAGTAACCACTAATTAGTTTAACGGTTTCATACTAGTTTGTTAAAGTATCGACCCAATTTTTTTCTCAGGATGTAGCATCCTCCCGACACCATGTTGAGCACTGTTTACCCTGAACTGACCCTCTCCCCACATTGGGGTTGTAGTTTAAGTAGGATGTTTATTGTGCCCTGCTGTGGCCTGTTACCGCAGCAGGAGAATGGCCGCTGCGTGGGCAAATGTTTGGCCCCTGTGTGGGCTAATTTTGTATATCGATGAATACTCTAATAAAAACGAAAAAAATAAAAAAAACTGGAGCAGACAGAATCTGGAACAGATGTAATTGGTAACCAATTGGCTTCTAGCTTCAGCTTGTTCAGATAAGCTTTGAAAATGAAATCTAGAAGCCAATGGGTTGCCATGCACAGCTGCTTTAGATTATGTCTACTCTGGGTGTAGTAAGTTTACCTCATTATTCTAATGAATACACTTGGTGAACCACTTCAGCTCTGGAAGGTTTTACCCCCTTCCTGACCTGGCCATTTTTTGCAATGCGGCACTGCATCTTTTTTAACTGACAATTGTGTGGTCCTGCGACGCTGTACTCAAATAAAATGGATGTCCTTTTTTCCACAAATGGAGCTTTCATTTGGTGGTATTTGATCATCTCTGCGGTTTTTATTTTTTGCGCTATAAACAAAAAAAGACCAATTTTTTGCTTTCTGCTATAAAACATATCCGTTAAAAAAAATGATCAAATTTCTTCAATTTAGGCCAATATGTATTCTGCTGCATACTTTTGGTAAAAAAAAATCCCAATAAGCGTATATTGGTTTGCGCAAAAGTTATAGCATCTGCAAACAATGAGATAGATTTAGAGACTTTTAAAACATTTTTTACTAGTAATGGCAGCGATCTGATTTTTTTAGCACGACTGCAATATTGTGGCGAACAAATCTGACACAGTGACACTTTTTGGGGACCGGTGACACCAATACTACGATCAGTGCTAAAAAGAAATGTGCGGTCGCTGTATAAATGACACTGGCAGGGAAGCAGTTAACATTGGGTAATCAAAGGGTTAAATGTGTTCCCTATGAGTGCTTTCTAACTGTGTGTGGGATGCTTTGACTAAAGGAAAACCTAGATCCGTGTTTCTGTTTAGCAGAAACACAAGATCTCCATTTTTCCTCTGGCAGAACGGTGTTCTGCCTTGTTTGCATAGGCAGACTGCCGTTCTGCCTCTCTATGAATGATCGCCGTGTTCCTGAAGGACATTGCGTCCGCCGGACCCGCTGATTGGCTCCTGCTGTGTCCAATCACAGCGGGAGCGGGGCTCAGGCAGCGAGCACCCCGAGCTAAAGAAGACCATCACGTACAGATACGTGATTTTGCGCTTAAGGGCAGCCCTGCCATAATATATGTACATGGGGCAGTCCCTAGAGAGGAACTGCAGTCTGCTCACATAATTTGTAATATCTTTGCCATTCTGAAGCTTCCCTCCAACCACTTTGCATATTATTTTATATATACTGTGATTCTGTATTTGCCAAATATGCTGCAGAAATCTCCCTCCACTGAGTCTGATTTCAATCATTTTAACTGTGGGCAGCTGAAGCTGCTGCCTGTTCACGTCCTTGATTTACATAGCGGCACCCCTTCGGCTCTCATTGGCCCTCTTATGATTCATCCCCCCCCTCCATTCCTGGCAAACTCTCACACGAGTGATAGAGAGCTGTGCATGATGTCATAAGCCTAGGCTAATGACCAGAAACAGGAAGTGGGCTGTATTTACTGGCAGAAAAAAAAAATGTAGGGCAAAAGATTTAATAGATGGAAAGATGAGAAAAATGACTGAAGCTCCGCTTTAAGCGGTTAATATATACTGTATATCGTGATTATCTTTGTGAAATCTCAGATTCAAACCCTTGAATAACATTTAAACCATCAAATAATAAATCTTACAAGTACCTCTTGTTCCTCATCAATTCAGATTTATATGTATAATCTTTAAATGGGCTTGGACAGTTTCCAGGTTAATGGAAAAAGGAGGCCCATGTCTTTATGAAGTTCAAAAAATGACAATCGCGTATAAACAAGTGCCAATGAACAATCAAGTCAAGAGCTAGTTGTCAATTTCTTTCATTCTTTGGAAAGGAATTTGTTAAAGCAAGCAATCTGAAGCAATTTGAATTGGTCTTATAGTAGAAAATAAAATAAAAAAAATAAAAAAATTAAAATCTTTGTTTAGTAATTATATAAAAACGTATTCAGACTTATACCTTGTGGTTACATGCATCAGTACACCCACCTTCCTATGGTGTTTTGTGGTGCATTGATGGCATCTTAATGCACAGCAGCGCAACACAACACACCTACCATGGGTCATGGTGATCTACAATGAAAAAGGGTAATGTTTGTTTTTTATAACGTTGCAGTGCATTGGCAGGACATTCGCAATGAATGAGCTGCCTTAAAGTGGAGTTCCACCCAAAAATGGAACTTCCTTTTTCAGAAGCCACCCCCCCCCCTCCAGTGTCACATTTGGCACCATTCAGGTGGGAGGGGGTGCAGATACCTTTATAAAACAGGTATTTGCACCACTTCGGGTATTGACTTCCGCGGGAGTCGCGCCCCTTTGCGTCACCCCCCCGCTGTCTTCTGTGAAACACACTGTTCCCAGGAGAGAGCGGGGACCAGTGAGGGCGCGCTGCGCTACTCGCACATGCGCTGTAGGAAACAAGGCAGTAAAGCCGCAAGGCTTCACTTCTTCCTGATTCCCTCACCGAGCATGGTGGCGGCAGCATCCGAGGACCGAACGATTGCTCAGCCTCGTCTGCCGACATTGCGGTCGCACTGGACAGGTAAGTGTCCATTTTTTTATAAGTCAGCAGCTGCAGTATTTGTAGCTGCTGGCTTTTAAAAAAAAATAAAAATTTGGGTGGACCTCCTCTTTAACATAGCGCACGTTAATTTGCCACAGCAGAATAGCCTCTAAAAGATGGGCAATAATTTTATCATATTGTTTGAAATTGTACATCTGCTCGTTTATCATGCTGACAATCAAAGTAACATTTTATTTAAAATTTTCTTTGTGTCTATAGTTGCCCATTGTGGAGAAAATTCGAGCCATCGCTCAGAAGGTCTATGGTGCTGCAGACATAGAACTGTCTCCAAAGGCTCAGTCAAAGATTGAAGTTTACACTCAGCAGGTAAAATATCTGACAAAGCAAAATTGTGTATTAACTGGCAAAATGATCAAAGCATAAGAGTTATTACATTATATGAGGTGGAAAAGGCTGGAAGGGTTGCCAATTATTGCCCATGTTGAGATTCACCGCTCTTCCCAATGCTCAGACAAGTGACTCGTATTACACCACAGTTTGTTTTAAGCGGTGGTAGCCATCTGAGGTTTTCTTATTTGTGTGTGTGTTTTTTTTTATTATTATTTTCTTTATGCTGGACAATGTTCTGTATTTTGCAGTCCCTTATAAGATACTATACATATAAATATATAATTGTTTTTATTAATCACTTCAGCCCCGAGCCTCTTTTTTACACTTAAAATCTGGGTTTTTTTTGTTTTTTTCTCAAAAAATTACTTGGAACCTCCAAACATGGCGGTCGTTGCAAAACTTTGTTGCACCGTATTTGCGCAGTGGTCTTACAAGCGCACTTTTTTTGGAAAAAATACACAATTTATTAATTAAAAAGTATATATTTTATATTGTGAATGATAAGCTGAGTAAATTGATACCCATCATGTCACGCTTCAAAATTGCAACCGCTCATGGAATGGCGACAAATATTTACCCTTAAAAATCTCCATGGGCGATGTTTAAGACTTTCTATAGGTTACCAGTTTTGAGTTAGAGGAGGTCTAGGGCTAGAATTATTGCTCTAGCAATCACGACGATACCTCACATGTGCGGTTTGAACACCGTTTTCATATGCGGGTGCTACTCACGTATGCACGCAAACATCCCTTGTAATAGAACAAAAAGCATGACAGGACCTCTTAAATATGAGATCTGGGGTCAAAAGACCTCAGATCTCATATTTCCACTACAATGCAATAAAAAAGGGTCACTTGGAATCACGTCCAATCAACTGAATTTACCAAATGAGGACTCCAAGTTGTAAAAAAAAATTCAAAGATGATCAGTGGAAACAGAATGCACCCAAGCCCAACTTTGAGTGTCATGGGAAAGACTGTGAATACTTCTGTACATGGAATTGTTTTCCTTTTTTATTTGTAATAATTTTTCAAAGATTTCAAACAAACTTCTTTCATGTTGTCGTCATGGGGGTATTGTTTGTAGAACTTTGAGGAAAATAATTTATTTTGGAATAAGACTAACGTGCCAAAATGTGGAAAAAGTGAAGTGCTGTGAATACTTTTTTCGGATGCACTGTAAGGATAAAAAATAGTCAATGTTGATTGACAGAGTAAAGTACTGCTTTAAAGACCAACTGTATGCAAAAATCATCTAACCCATCCTGCTCTTCATCCAGGTCCCTCACTGACTCAATTTCCACCTGAGGTTTTTGTCTCGTAGACTGACATCAGGGGATTTTTACATTGCATTCTTATTGTAAATGCACTACCGATCCACATATTCAAGTAATGATTTATAACACTTTTTGCTTTTTCTGCCTTTGACAGGGATTTAATAAACTTCCCATTTGCATGGCCAAGACCCATTTGTCGCTGTCGCATCAGTCTGAGAAGAAAGGTGTGCCAACAGGGTTCACTCTGCCCATAAGTGATGTGCGGGCTAGTATTGGAGCTGGGTTCATATTTCCTTTGGTTGGAACTGTAAGTAGTGTTGTAGCCTATGAACATTATGTAAGCATGTGCGATCCTATTCATTGCAGCCTTATGATTATAGCTATAATGCCTTCCCATAGCAAGTAATTGAAATATGTCTTTTAGTGATCTGTGTTTGCAATGGGTCACTGTACATTGCTCTATACAGTTTATTCTCTAATGCCTGGGTGTCAAACTCCAATTTCATTGCAGACCCGCGTTATAGTTGCCCTCGAAGTTTAGGGATGCCATATGTGCAGAGTTTCGGGGTGCACTATGTACAGAGTTCAATTTTAAGGATGCCCTATGTTCAGAGTTCAGGGGTGTGCTATGCATAGTGTGCAGGGTTCATCTTTCACAGGCTGTCCACCACTCACTTCCAACCCCCTGGAGCTCTGACCTCTGCACCACTCTCCCCCACCACATTTAAACCAGGTTGTTGCCTAAAAGGTTCTCTTGAACAAAACTGCATGTATACTTTTGTAGTATTCTGTAAATCGTCAGCCTTTTCACCTAGCAGCAGTCTCCCAAAGCCGAGAGTGGGAGAGAGCCAATGACCCCCAGTCAGCTCACATCTATAAAGAACTGTGCATATCCTGGACCTAAGATGGAAGGCTTTATCCCAGCTAAAATTCTACAAGGCTTCTGGGTTACAGGTCCTAGACCAGAACGTATTAAGATCATTGAAAACAAGCTTGTTTTCTCCATAGCCACTACAAATTCTCCAGCCCCTGATCATGTGTGAGTGAGAAATGTAGATGACACATATACACCATCCACAACCCTACCAGCCAGTGCCTAACAGTATGACAAATTAAATACATCATGAGCTATTTTCTGTATTCAGAATGCAACGTTTAGAAAATTAGGTACGTTTGCAAAGTGTGGATTTTATAGCGCTAAAAATCTCCTATTTAATTCTAAACCCAAGAACAAACATTTATTGCAGCTTTCCGGTGGTATTGTGGTGGCTGCATTGCATTTTTCAAGATTTTTTTCAGATTTATTTTCACATAGCGACCTTACCAGTAATACTCTGCTGTCTCAGGGTGACAATGCTCTCACTGTACTGTATCTATGATGGATAGTTGTCACCCTTGGAAAAAATGGGCTTGAACTACAGAGCACCTCCCTCTCTCTCCTCATCTTCATAACAATAGGACCAGAGGAAAAATTAGCATGTCTGATGACCCTGCTTAAGAGAATCCTGCAGAGTGCACAGAACTGCACTGAATTACAGGCAGGATCAACAGGTATTCTTTGCAGAGATCTAACAAAATGCTTTCAGTAATATTTTAGTAGACCAAAAGGGAAACCGTAAAATACATTTTTGGGTTTGCATCAACTAGGCATACTGACTAAATACTGTGAAATATTGTGTTTGAATATAAAACAAGATAAGAAATTGTCTGAATGCCAGTAATTAATTTTAGTTTAATGTGTAACTTAATGGTGATGTTAATGAATGAATGCTGAAAGTATACAGGTCCTTCTCAAAAAATTAGCATATTGTGATAAAGTTCATTATTTTCTGTAATGTACTGATAAACATTAGACTTTCATATATTTTAGATTCATTACACACAACTGAAGTAGTTCAAGCCTTTTCTTGTTTTAATATTGATGATTTTGGCATACAGCTCATGACAACCCAAAATTCCTATCTCAAAAAATTAGCATATCATGAAAAGGTTCTCTAAACGAGCTATTAACCTAATCATCTGAATCAACTAATTAACTCTAAACACCTGCAAAAGATTCCTGAGGCTTTTAAAAACTCCCAGCCTGGTTCATTACTCAAAACCGCAATCATGGGTAAGACTGCCGACCTGACTGCTGTCCAGAAGGCCATCATTGACACCCTCAAGCAAGAGGGTAAGACACAGAAATAAATTTCTGAACGAATAGGCTGTTCCCAGAGTGCTGTATCAAGGCACCTCAGTGGGAAGTCTGTGGGAAGGAAAAAGTGTGGCAGAAAACGCTGCACAACGAGAAGAGGTGACCGGACCCTGAAGAAGATTGTGGAGAAGGACCGATTCCAGACCTTGGAGGACCTGCGGAAGCAGTGGACTGAGTCTGGAGTAGAAACATCCAGAGCCACCGTGAACAGGCGTGTGCAGGAAATGGGCTACAGGTGCCGCATTCCCCAGGTCAAGCCACTTTTGAACCAGAAACAGCGGCAGAAGCGCCTGACCTGGGCTACAGAGAAGCAGCACTGGACTGTTGCTCAGTGGTCCAAAGTACTTTTTTCGGATGAAAGCAAATTTTGCATGTCATTCGGAAATCAAGGTGCCAGAGTCTGGAGGAAGACTGGGGAGAGGGAAATGCCAAAATGCCTGAAGTCCAGTGTCAAGTACCCACAGTCAGTGATGGTCTGGGGTGCCATGTCAGCTGCTGGTGTTGGTCCACTGTGTTTTATCAAGGGCAGGGTCAATGCAGCTAGCTATCAGGAGATTTTGGAGCACTTCATGCTTCCATCTGCTGAAAAGCTTTATGGAGATGAAGATTTCATTTTTCAGCACGACCTGGCACCTGCTCACAGTGCCAAAACCACTGGTAAATGGTTTACTGACCATGGTATTACTGTGCTCAATTGGCCTGCCAACTCTCCTGACCTGAACCCCATAGAGAATCTGTGGGATATTGGGAAGAGAAAGTTGAGAGACGCAAGACCCAACACTCTGGATGAGCTTAAGGCCGCTATTGAAGCATCCTGGGCCTCCATAACACCTCAGCAGTGCCACAGGCTGAACTACTTCAGTTGTGTGTAATGAATCTAAAATATATGAAAGTCTAATGTTTATCAGTACATTACAGAAAATAATGAACTTTATCACAATATGCTAATTTTTTGAGAAGGACCTGTATAGCCCAGCGCGCCTTGTGTTCTCAAACTTAATAAATACTAACGATGTATATAAAGTGTCTAAACCACCAAAGTAAAAGTATATATTAAATTAGAACAATCATCTGCAATAACCAAATAAAACTGTGCAGATCATAAAAAGAGATTCCACTCTGAAACCCTTCCTCATCTTCCAAGATGGTCACCTTGGAAATAATGCGCTCTTTGCAAAAAGTTTTTAACTACTTCCTGCCAAAAGGCGGCTACAGCGTGGCTTTAGTTTGCCAGGAGGGTGTTCATGGACATCCTCCCGTGATCGTGCTGCCTGTGTGTCCCCTGTGGCGCGTGCTTTGTGATTGCCGTGTCCCTTGGACTCAGCCAATCACAGCGCCCCTTTACCATGTGATCAGCTGTTAGCCAAGGACAGCTGATCACAGGATGTAAACTCAAGCCGGTTATTTTAAAGGGACATCGGCACTGATAATCGGGGCAGTCCCACCAGTGCTGCCAACCGATGCCATCGATCAGTGCGTGAAGGAGAAAAATTACCTGTTTGTAAAATTTTATAACGCACTATGAATTTGTTTATTTTTTTTCATTTGTGGTCTTTTTTTCATGTAGCAAAAAATATATAGAACCCAGCGGTTATTAAATACTACCAAAAGAAAGCTATATTTGTGTGACAAAATGATAAAAAATGGATATGGGTACAGTGTTGCGCAATTGTCCTTCAAAGTGTGACAGTGCTGAAAATCGGCCTGGGCAGGAAGTTGTTCTAAAAATGGCCAGTAGGCAAGTGGTTAAATAGTTTCCATCTACTCCCCTATGTCTTCCCCCAATTTTTTGATTTGCACACCACTGTTTACACCCTCGGGGGGGGTGGGGGGAGGGGAAGCACTCACCAGATGGTATTGACCACTTAACTCTAAGGTGGTCAAAATTGGCATTTTAACTAAATCCACTCCACTCACAACAGCTTAATGTAAAGAACTTTTAGGTTGTATAGGAAAGTGAGGAGGTAGATACAGTTTTGTTAAAGATGTTAACAGACCTATTTATTTATTTTTTTGTGGTGCAAGTATGTTCATCACCTACACTTTCAGTCTCCAGTGTTCAGTCAATCCTCCTACATACTAAAAGTGGCAAAGGTCAGCAAGTGGAATCAAATGTACAAAATTTAGTACAGGAGGGTGCGGCAGCAGGATCTATGGTTTGCATATTTCCTTATATAAAGAATTGTATTTCATCTAACTGTCCTCCCTACTGCATAGCCTCTTAAACAAGTCCATATATTTTGCTATTAATCATTGTCTGGCTTACTGCCTGTAATCGGAGGTTCATGAAGCAGAGAAATAAAGGTGCCCCACCTAACATTCTAGCATTTCAGATTCAAGAAAGAGTGTTTCATGTTGTAATGGGTTAAGCGGGCAGTGCAGGAGGTCTGATACATTCAGATTTTCTTGGGCACCCGTAGAGTAAACCCAACCAAAATCTATTGTGTGTGCTGGTCGGATAAGGTGGAAAGAAACAGATACTGTGTCTGTTGTGGGTTTCTGTTGCAGATATTTCAGTGTTCACTAAGACAGGCTATAAAGGGGGACACTCTATTGGAAGTCAGTGGCTTGGGAAAGAATATATTCTTTGAATCCGCATTACAGACAGAAAACTGTCATTTTCAAAAGATTAGTCATGTCGGCCTCTGTATTCCTCCATATTTCTCTCTACTCAGGGCTTTGGTTCCTATAAAGTGCCCACTTTACTTTACTTAGAATGTAGAGGTGAATTAACACTCGACAACCTTTCCACCCCCAGTCCCTGCTGGACTTGGCTCCAGGACTTCTGAGCTGTCTGTGCCCCCACAGGTGATCAAGCAGTCCACAGAATTCAAATCTCAGCTCTTCTCTATCCTCCGTCCGCACTCTCGCACGGACCAGATCGATTCTGACCAATCGGAATCGATCTGGTCCTTCATGGAAGCGCTGATGGGGAAGAGGATGGATTTTAAATCCCTGGACTGAATATAGGGGCACAGACAGCTCAGCAGCCCAATAGGTAAATACAGCAGGGTGAAGGAGGGTGTTAATTCACTTTTAAATTATTTTTTTTTGTAAAGGTAAACTAACCCTTTTAAACATTTTTTTTTACATATAACAGATTCTTTGAGGAAAAGTCCCAACATGTATTGAAGCATTGCTGCAATGTCTTCTTGGATATGTTCACCCCCTCCTTTCCCTGGTACAGAACGTTTCGCCCAGTGGTTGGTTGATCCAGTCTAGGGAGACTATTAATATGAATGGCAAAGCATCCTGAATTGTAGTAGCTTTCATGATGGACTAGATATTTGGCCTAGTAATCCGACCCCCCTCCCTTTTCGCTCAGTCAATCATCTCCACGCTTACCCCATCCAGGTGGCAGGCAGCTTCGGTGGCTTCCCCCCTGCTTCTGCTCCCAGCCAATATGGTCGCTTTTCCTCTTGGCCAATTAGATCTTAAGACCCGCTTCCTGATTGGCTGGGAGACGCAGGAAGACAATAGCGAATATTCATCCATGTGTCCGGCACCCTGCATCTAGATTAGGGGGTGGTGCCCCTAATGGAGCGGCTGCTAGTGCCTGGCCTAAAGAACCTTCTCTTCCAGTTTTAGGTAAACCTGAAACATTAGAAATGATGAGCAGATCATTTCACCTGAAAACAGATTTTAGCTAGATTGAGCTAATGCAAATGAACTGCCGGTGTGTGTGTGTGTATAGATAGTGTGTGTATGTGTGTGTGTGTATAGATAGTGTGTGTGTGTGTGTGTGTGTATATATATATATATATATATATATATATATATATATATATATATTTACTTTAAGTTTGTGGGTGTTTCTGCCTTAATAGCCTAATGCTGGACCACAATGACTTTCCATAATTTTAATTTGAGAATTTTCTTTATATTAGTAAGTGTCATACCATGTGCTTCCTACAAAGTGGATATGAAGACCGATGACCTCAGTTCCTTCTCTCTGAGAGAGAGACTGTGAGAGACTGTGAGAGACTGTGAGAGACTGTGAGAGACTGTGAGAGACTGTGAGAGACTGTGAGAGACTGTGAGAGACTGTGAGAGACTGTGAGAGACTGTGAGAGACTGTGAGAGACTGTGAGAGACTGTGAGAGACTGTGAGAGACTGACACTGTGAGAGACTGACACTGTGAGAGACTGACACTGTGAGAGACTGACACTGTGAGAGACTGACACTGTGAGAGACTGACACTGTGAGAGACTGACACTGTGAGAGACTGACACTGTGAGAGACTGACACTGTGAGAGACTGACACTGTGAGAGACTGACACTGTGAGAGACTGACACTGTGAGAGACTGACACTGTGAGAGACTGTGAGAGACTGACACTGTGAGAGACTGACACTGTGAGAGACTGTGAGAGACTGACACTGTGAGAGACTGTGAGAGACTGACACTGTGAGAGACTGTGAGAGACTGACACTGTGAGAGACTGTGAGAGACTGACACTGTGAGAGACTGTGAGAGACTGACACTGTGAGAGACTGTGAGAGACTGTGAGAGACTGACACTGTGAGAGACTGTGAGAGACTGTGAGAGACTGTGAGAGACTGACACTGTGAGAGACTGTGAGAGACTGTGAGAGACTGTGAGAGACTGTGAGAGACTGTGAGAGACTGACACTGTGAGAGACTGTGAGAGACTGACACTGTGAGAGACTGTGAGAGACTGACACTGTGAGAGACTGTGAGAGACTGACACTGTGAGAGACTGTGAGAGACTGACACTGTGAGAGACTGTGAGAGACTTAGCAGCTTGACATCCACAGCTGGGAAGACTCTTGGTTTCCGGACAAGCTCTTCTCCAGTGTTATCATTTCCATCCAGATCAGGCTGCAATCTCTTTGTATTCACATACTTCAAGATAGACTGAAATTACCAGCTTTCTCTTTGCTACATCACTCATACAATTGTCTGTGTGAAAAGGGAAGTAGTTGCTGATCGGAAAGGTTCCTGGAATTCAGGAAGACATGTCATTGGGGCTTGTTTGCCTTGGAAGAGGCTTTCCCACTATTTGTTCCGGAAGATGATTTCATTCACAAGAATGGTTGCATGCATAGTGTGTGAAGTCACGTTGCCCCTAACCACTGTGCAGCCTTAACCAAGTATGCGTATTGTTTGATATTTAACTATAATCCAGTGCAAGCAAATGGAACACTCTCAGTACAGCACGTTACATTTTGTAATGATAAATATTACAAATATGTGGGAATTGTCTTCCTTGTATAACTTCTTTAGGAAGTTCATATTATTGCTATGAAAGGATGTGTGGGGAATTTCTGGCAATGGATAACCCTTGGCCTTAATTTTCACTTGCTAGGTAAGTCAGTTCCTCAGCTGCTTACTGGCATGACAGACTGAAAGAGTTCTAAATTCATGTCACAAGGGGAGGTTTACTAAAACTTGAACACACAGAATCTGGAGCAGCCGTGCATAGTAACCAATCGGCTTCTAACCAGCTTGTTCAATTAAGCTTTGACAGTGAGTGCCGGTTTACACTACCGCGACTTGGGGGGGCGACTTGTCAGACCGCAAGTCGCCCCAAGTCGCTTGACATCAGAAATCACAGCTATGTGAATGAGAGCCGTCTTAATGAACACGCATGAAGTTGGAGCGACTTCAGAAAAGGTTCCTGCACTACTTCTAGGCGACTTCTAGGCGACTTGTACCCATTGATTTCAATGGAAGTCGCCTCCAAGTCGGATCCCCTGTCTTAACTGGAGCAACTTTACAGGAAGAGAAAATAGTTTTCTCAGGCAAACCCCTCCCTTCCACAGAGCTGATTATTGTTTGATTGGCCACTGGCAAAGTCTCCTGTCCTGGAGGCGACTTGAAGTCTCGTTTTAAGTTGCTCCAAGTCGCGCTGAAGTCGTCTCCAAGTCGCCTCGCAAAGTCGCGCTGGAAGTCGTGTTGCCCCTGTGTGAACCGGCACTAAGGCCTCATGCCCACGGACGTTTTTTACAGCTTAAAAACGCCTGTCCATGTTATTGTATAATTGTTTTTTTTTAGAAAAAAAAAAAGTCGGAGCTAAAAAAACGCGATCGCTGCATTTTTGCGCGTTTTTTGACGCTTCGCGTTTTTTTATGCCTAACGCCGACGCTGAGGACCGCACTGGTCCTGGTTTTTTTTTACAGCTTAAAAACGTCTATGCTATTTGCAGCTCAAAAACGTCTAGGTGGGCATGAAGCTATAGACTAACATGGACAGGCGTTTTTAAAGTGGTTGTAAACCCTTTTTTTTTTTTTGACTAACCTGCAAGACAAAGCTATAATGAGCTAGTATGACTAGCATACTAGCTCATTATGTACCACTTACCTTCGATCGGGGCCCCCAAAGTCGTCCGTGTCCCTCCTCTAGCCGCATCCATCGCTGCGGCGATAGCCGGAATGTTACTTCCGGGTATCGCCGCTGCAGCCAATCACAGCGCCGCTCCGGCGCTGTGATTGGCCGGAGCGGAGAAGACGTGACTCTGCGCATGCGCGCGTGAGCTGTCGAATTCGGCTACGTCGTCGAATGTTGTGACCTAGCCGAATTTGGGAATGGGGTGACGTCAGCGTCGCCGCATTTACATACAAATATCTCCTTAACCGTGTAGGTTAAGGAGATATTTCTTGCACCTACAGGTAAGCCTTAATCTAGGCTTACCTGTAGGGCTTTGTTTAAAAAGTGGGTTTACAACCACTTTAAGCTGTAAAAAACGCGGCTGTACAAACGTCCGTGGGCATGAGGCCTTAAGCTGGCCATACACCATTAGATTATCTGCAGATTTTCTATGGTTAGATGGAAAAAATGCAACAGATTTCTCCATGTATACTAAACTGTGTGGATGGAGGAATCTCCCACTTTTTCCATCTAACCATAGAAAATCTGCAGATAATCTAATGGTGTATGGCCAGCTTTAAACCTGGAAGCCGATTGGTTTCTAATCAGAACTGCACCAGATTTTGCACTCTTCAGTTTTAGTAAATCTCCCCCAATGTGTCCAATTATAAGGAGACCTCTGGTAGCACAAGATTTAAGAAGTATGGCCATAGCTTTTTTTTTCCCCAAACTTCTCTTCTGCATCACAAGAGTGCTCTCATGTGACCCAGAATCAGCCAACAGTGGGATAAAGCTGACATCACAAAACTGCTCCAAAGTCTGGAAGGATTCCGATCATATTGTCGGGATCCACCCAGGTGCCTAATTGACAGCTGGCTCCAGCTGCGCCCGTCTCTCTCCAGCTCGGAGCTCCAGTGAATGCTGGAGGGGCAGAACAGAGAACAATGAATGATGGTCACTGCCCTCTACTCACCAGACCGAGAACTGAATGATCAGTGGTCATGTGAGGACAGCTGCAACATCACACCGACGCTGCAGCATGGAAGGAGTATGTATGTTATATACCCCATATATCTCCTGTTGTAGTAGCCTATGCAAGCATAATGAGTCCTAGTGCAACACCGCTTGCTTGCTCAGCCCTTGGTGTTCTCTCTCAAAGGCAGGGCAAAACCTCTGTATCTCACCTTGAAGACTGGAGTGTTCAGCATCTGGTTTGGAAGAGCTGTGCTGTCATTTAAAACGGATGAGTGATCTGCTCATTCTTGGTCGCAGTAAGGTGAAATGCAGAAGAATGTATAAAACAGGTTATTTAAGGGCTTCTTTATGAAGATGCGAGTAAAGTTCAGGCCAGTTATCGTGTTCGTGGGTTTAGTTAGGAAATTGCCTGCAGCATCAAACTCTGGGGAATTGTGATAAAGTATGAGTGCATTTCTTAAAGCTGAACTTCAGGGAAATTAAACATCTACCTTTGTAATGGGGCTAATTCTGCACTGCAAAGCCTACATTTCTATTTTTGCCTGAGGTACATCTAAAGAGCACCTACCCTGTGCCTCGCTCACCTGGCAGCCAGAACTTTCCTTTTCTCTGAAGCTCCAAGTTTTGGATGGGCCCTCCTACTTAGAGTGCAGGACCCCCACCACCAGGTGGAATGTCAAAGGGGACCCTGCATATCAATGACAGGGCTGGAGACTGCAGAAAAAGGATTGTTGAGGAAAAAAAGGGGGGGTGGGCACAGCTGGAGGAGGGGGTAGCACTGTGGGACAGGGAGCGGAGTCTGGAGTTGGGCTTTAATTTATTGCAGCTTGCTGGTCCTTGGATTTGGTGTGTTCCATTTTTTTACTTTTTTTTTTTTTTTCCCTTTAATCTGATGCTCATGCCAATAACACAGTTCCTGTCCTAGGGTGGCAAAGCTCATCTACTCTAATGTATCTATAGAGGAGCAATATCCTGTAATCCTAGATGCCTTATCCTAATTTGTAACGCAAAGCACTGCCTTATCTTCATAGGATAAGCTTAAATTGTCCTGTAGTTCACAGTGGGGACCTGCACTATTAGCTATAACACTCCCCCTCTCTAGAACTGTTACATTGTCAATCTACCGTATTTTCCGCTCCATAAAACACACCTGACCATAAGACGCACTAGAGGTCGACCGATATGGGTTTTTCTCTGGCCGATGCCGATGCCGATATTTTGAAATTGGGGCGGCCGATGGCCGATATATGATGCCGATTTTTGTGGCCGATATTTTAGGCCGATTAAAAAAAAAAAAAAAAAAAACCCTCACCCACTCTATTCCTTCCTGCTTACTCCTGTCACTCTAGCACACACTTGATGTCCTCAGTACAGATGGCACTGGTTTGGAACTGGCAGGTGGCACTGGTTTGGAACTGACAGATGGCACTGGCAGGTGGCACTATTGGAACTGACAGATGGCACTGGTTTGGAACTGACAGATGGCACTGGCATGTGGCACTGGCTGGCGGTACTGGTTTGGAACTGACAGATGGCTCTATTGGCACTGGCAGGTGGCACTGGTTTGGAACTGACAGATGGCACTGGTTTGGAACTGACAGATGGCACTGGCAGGTGGTACTGGTTCGGAACTGACAGATGGCACCGATTGGCAGCAGGGGGCACTGGTTTGGAACGGACAGATGGCACTAGTTTGGGACAAATGGCACTGATTGGCAGTGGCACTTGCAATTGGAACTGGGTGGCACTGGCGTGTGACACTGGTTGGCACTGGCTGGTGGCACTGACAGATGGCACTGATTGGTGGTGGCACTGACAGATGGCACTGATTGGCGGTGGCACTGACAGATGGCACCGATTGGCACTGGCTTGTGGCACTGACAGATGGCACTGGCTGGTGGCACTGATTGGTACTGGCTGGGGGCACTGACAGATGGCACTGGCTGTGGCACTGATAGATGGCACCGATTGGCGGTGGCACTGATTTGGGTGGCACTGACAGATGGCACTGGCTGGGGGCACTGGCTGGAGCACTGGCTTGGGCACTGACAGATGGCACTGGCTGGGGGCACTGACAGATGGCACTGGCTGGGGGCACTGATTTGGGTGGCACTGATTGGCACTGGCTGGTGGCACTAACAGATGGCACCGATTGGCGGTGGCACTGATTGGCACTGGCTGGGGGCACTGACAGATGGCACTGGCTGGGGGCACTGACAGATGGCACTGGCTGGGGGCACTGACAGATGGCACTGGCTGGGGGCACTGACAGATGGCACTGGCTGGGGGCACTGACAGATGGCACTGGCTGGGGGCACTGACAGATGGCACTGGCTGGGGGCACTGACAGATGGCACTGGCTGGGGGCACTGACAGATGGCACGGGCTTGGGGCACTGGCAGGTTTCACACTAAGCCGAGTGTAATGTGTGAAACTGACAGAGAGGAGAGAGAGAGAGAGAGAGAGAGAGAGAGAGCGAGAGAGCTGTTAGAATTGAGCTCGATGTGGGGGTGGGCGGGCCAGCAGCTAAATTACACCAGCCAATGATTGGGCTGCTTTAGACGTAGTGGCCCGCCCAGATACCATCCCATTGGCTGGTGTAATATCTGCTGGGTCCCGCCCACCCCCGACATCAAGCTGACACATCCTCTCTCTCTCCTCTTACTTTCAGTTTCTCACACACACACACACACAGCACGGCGCTTGATGCTGCTGAGTGTGGAGAAGTGTGGAGGAGGGAGGAGGAGGGGGGAGGAAGTGCAGCCAGTGAATAATATCGGCCAGCTTTGATATTAATCGGCCAAAGCCGATTTATCAAAAATGCCTAAATATCGGCCGATATATCGGCCAGCCGATATATCGGTCGACCTCTAAGACGCACCTAGGTTTTGGAGGAGGAAAATCAGAAAAAAAATATTCTGAACCAAATGCTGTACTAAAATATTTACCAGTGCCCGTGAAATGCAGCCTGACCTGTGGCATTATTGCAGCCTGACCTGTGGCATTATTGCAGCCTGACCTGTGGCATTATTGCAGCCTGACCTGTGGCATTATTGCAGCCTGACCTGTGGCATTATTGCAGCCTGACCTGTGGCATTATTGCAGCCTGACCTGTGGCATTATTGCAGCCTGACCTGTGGCATTATTGCAGCCTGACCTGTGGCATTATTAAATACAATTTTATTAAATTAAAAACACAGTCCACTTTGCAGCAAAGATAGTCACTGGCTGCTTGCAGGAAGAGAAATAATATATTATTGATCAGTGTACTCTGTACAGCTCAGAACAGCACAGGGAAATGCATTGGTTTAAATGATTTCAAGGTAAAACTGTGCTACTCCTCCTCAGTGATGAAGGGTGGAGGAAAAGGTTGGAAACATGCAAAAAGAAGGAAGGAGAGAGATTGTCCCTGAATATGTGCTCCTGGAAATGAGAGCCAACTTCGTTATCCCTGTTAAAGGGGGATTTTCTAAAAGATGTTTTTTAT
This sequence comes from Rana muscosa, assembly GCA_029206835.1. Taxonomy (NCBI): domain Eukaryota; kingdom Metazoa; phylum Chordata; class Amphibia; order Anura; family Ranidae; genus Rana; species Rana muscosa. Next base: position 68,191,270 of record CM055121.1, on the reverse strand, counting down.
GCTGAGCTGGGGTTAGGAAGAGAGAGAGAGGCTAGTGAGAAGTGCACACACTCACTTGGAATACTCCTGGGGGCTCCTCTCTGGCTCATTCAGTAGTAAATCAGTGTGTTTGTCGGCTGCTTCTTTTTAATCTTCCCGCCCACCTCTCCTTCACAGACAGAACACACGAGCAGGGAGGGAGGGGTGAGAAGAGATGTGTGAAGCTGCTCAGTCGGGACAGGCTGCAGGCATGCTGGAGGTGGAGCTGGATGGAGCAGTGTGAGGATTGGATCCTCTCCACGTAGGACAGCTACACTTCCTGAGCCATCAGCTGCACTGTCTGCACAGTGCACACAGTGACAGAGAGCAGAGGACAGAGCGCCATCGGAGGAGGGAGGAGAGGAGCAGGTGAATGGGTTTTCCGTGGACAGGAAGCAATTTCTGCACCCCTCACTTACTTCTCATGGCAGCGGGGGGCGGGCCGGCAGTGACGGGGGCGGGGCCTAATGTATATTCGCTCCATAGGACGCAGAGACATTTTCCCCCATATTTTTGGGGGAAAAATATGCGTCTTATGGTCCGAAAAATACAGTACATTGCATCTTTTTACAAAGACATACATTATCTCACAAAAAAGTGAGTACACCCTCATTTTTGTAAATATTTTATCTTTTCATGTTCTTTGCCATGAGGTGCCATGTTGAACTTCCAGTGACCAGTATGAGAGAGTAAGAGCGATAACATAGGGTGACCAGCCAGACATCCCTGGTTTCCGGGGACAGTCCCTGGATTGAGGACACTGTCCCCGGACCAAGTCTGTCCCCGGTTTTTGCCCCGGATTGGATTTGAACAGGGGCTGGGGCAATTTCAAAGACAGTCAGTGCAGAATTAAAAAAAAAAAAATTCTGAATTAGACACCCCCGCTCTGCCGCTCCTACTAGCTTAGGGGGGGTGTATTTTTTTCATTATCTGTGCCCCTTTCTGATGATTATGTGCTGGTCGGAGCAGAGGGAATATTTCTTCAGTTTCGTGTGCATGCCCATTCAGCTCCGCTCGCATGTTCTTCTGCCTTGGCTCAAGTCCCGGCCAGCAATCTACCTATCTTCTTGCTTTCCCTGGCGGACTGATCTTCCTCCGCTCCCCACCCAGTAGTAGCTGAGGCCCGGAAAGTAAGACTTGACAGGCTGTGAGGCGGGCAGCGACGGGCAAAGAGTCGCTGATTGTCGTCATTACTAGTAAAAAAAATATGTCCCCAGATTTCATTTTAAAAATTTGGTCACCTTACAATAACACCAAATTTAACACACCTGCTCCCCATTCACACCTGAGACCTTGTAACACTAACGAGTCACATGACACCGGGGAGGGAAAATGGCTAATTGGGCCCAATTTGGACATTTTCACTTAAGGGTGTACTCACTTTTGCCAGCGGTTTAGACATGAATGGCTGTGTTGCGTTATTTTGAGGGGACAGCAAATTTACACTGTTATACAAGCTGTACACACACTAATTTCCATTGTAGCAAAGTGTAATTTCTTCAGTGTTGTCACATGAAAAGATATAATAAAATATTTACAAAAATGTGAGGGGTGTACTCACTTTTGTGAGATACTGTATATTTCCTATGCTCCTCAGCTCCATCTAGTGACCATAAATAGTATTTTTTTACTGCCTGTAATTTATTATTTACTACAGGTACTTGTATAGTGTTGTCAAAAATGTGAATGTTCTGTAAATTGTATACAGATCACCCATGCTGAAGGAGTGTAATGCTTGCAGTCATTATCTTACTGCTTTTCTCAGCAGGTTTTCTTTTTACAACACAGGGACTGACCATGTGACTATAGCATGCAGACCTTCCCACTGAGGAAGGAGGAAACGACTGCAGGATATAGGAAGGTAATGGAATCCATCTGTAGGTCATAAGAAACGGCAGTTGCAACTCTGATCCTTACAATATCTGCATCTTGCATATATCTGACATGGGGATTTTTTGTTCCAGCAATAGTTTAATCACACTTTAACTTGGCAATAAGAGACCCTGTTTTAAAAGTTTTTTTTGTTTGGAAACATTGTGCATTTTGGGCTTCCAGCCACCTTATCTCTGCAGAGCTGTACTGCGCCTGTCCATGTGAAATTCTTAAATCTTTTGAAGCATGTTTTTCTTTGTGTTGTGATTGGCTCAGGTTCCTGCACTGCATGGTAGTCTTTCAAGGTAAAATAAACCAAGTGTTATCTCAACATGTCAGCAGTAACACAAGAGTAACATTCAATTAGCACTTGAATGGCTTTTATCTCAGCTCCCTATGACCCTGACCTGGGGTCACATCATTCACACAGGTGGAGCAGTAAATTCACTTCTTGATTATGACAGACTATTTGGCACTCTTGTGCTGGAAACTGGTGAAAGAGTGGTTCATGACAAAAGAAAACGACACTTACTATTTATGCATTTTATTTGTTTATGCAGTATATTCTGCAGAGAATGGTGAACCATTCACATCAGTTCCTGCCCCCAGTTTCTATACGTTAGTCATAAAGATGCAAACACACACAGCAGGGCCCACCTGGGTTATAGTCTGGTAAAGTATATCGAATACCATTTTTTTTTTTTTTTTTATTATTATTATTCATTTTGGATTACCTTCGTTTTTTTATTTTACCATCTGTAATCTGATTAGGGAGATCTTTTGCTTCCTGCTCTGTAGACCCAACAGGAAGTGGAAGAAAATCTCTCCAAAGTGTCAGAAATGACCTCTTGGGTAGTTGGTTGGATAACACTTGAACAAGTATGCCCATAGGAAAATTTCCCTCTAGTCTTGTTTTAGTGAAAACTTAAATTTTGCCTTCTGTTTTAGTCCTGCTGACTGACAATGGACACAAAGATGAGAAGCAAGCATATACAATTTCCTAATGGGGACATAGCAATAAAAACCTGACAGAGATCTTGCCTCTTACCACCTTTGCCAAGACGGGAAAAAAAATGGCTTTAGATACAATTTAAACAAAATGCTGATGTTAAAAATTGTAGGTTGTAACCAGAGCATCCCATAAACCCAAGCTCAAAGTGGTGAACATACAAACTTCATAAAAATACTTGTTTAGACTCCATGACACTACTACTGATGGGCTACAAACTCCTAAAAGTAATGTATATTCCCCTTTTGTGCTTCCTAGTCACCTCCCCAATTCATGAGCCCACCTTCGGTAAGCTCCACTGTTGAAGGTAGATGTTGTCATTGCCTCTCCTTATGTGAAAATAGTTGTATCTGGCTGTCAGGCCTGAGTATCATCACGAAGTAGGTCATAGCCCAGGTTCACACTGGGCTGCGGGAGTGAAGCCGTGCAAGTTCAGCTGAACTCGCACGATTTCACTCTCGCTGGCAGTCCCGATTTCAGCCGCGATTACAAAGACATATGACACAGATGTCAATGTAAATCGCGGCCGAAATCGCAAACAGTAGTACAGAAACTACTTTTTGAAATCGGTGCATTGCCGGCAATTTGTGGCAAATATCGGCGTTTTGACATGCCAAATCGCATGTCAAAATGCACCAGTGTGAACCAGGGCTTATGCTGCCCTATATGCAGAACCCCCGCTGTCCATTACAACAATGAGGTTGGAGTTGGAGGCTTCATCAGAGAGGAAGTGGTTTGCGACTGGCTTGTTAACCACTTCAATATCGGGCAGGTTCACCCCTTTCTGCCCAGGCCAATTTTCCGCTTTCAACACTATCGCACTTTGAATGACAGTTGCGTGGTCATGCAACACTGTACCCATATGAATTTTTTTTTCACACAACTGGAGCTTTCTTTTGGTGAGATTTAATCACCACTGGGTTGTACACTTTTTGCGAAATAAGCGAAAATAGAGTGACAAAAAAACAAGTTTTTTTCTTTTTCTGTTGCAAATCTTTCTTCAGAAGTTTGGGCCAAACTGTATTCTGCTACATTTCTTTGATGAAAATAACCCAAATCGGCGTATATTCGTTAGTCTGTAGGAAAGTTAGAGTCCACAAACTATGGTATATACTGTGTCTGAAAATAGATCAGTCCCGATGTACTGACAGCTTCACTCCATTCTTGAGGCCCGAAAACGCCATTACAGTAAAAATATCTCCCAAATTACCTCTTTTTGTAAAGTAGACAGTGCAAGGCAATCATTTTTATTTATTTTTTATGTCACTTTTTTGGGAAAATTATAAATTGAAAAAAAAATTCTTTTTTTTTTTTCTTCTTCATACTGTCACCAGAGCAGTACGGTGTCTGCATATAACTGGTGTGGTGGTGATTAGGGGCACTGACTGGTGACAGTATGTAAAAGAAAAGAAAAAAATGTAATTTTGTTTACTCTTTCGTCCATGGACCGACACAGCTTCTCTATTGGACCCTCTGGGTATACCCTCTGTCTGCATCTTCGCAGATCAGTTTTTTTCTGTCTAGCAAGGAGTAGGACATGGCTCCATTTGGGCCCATTGGTCCAGGGAAAAAAGATATATATATATATATATATATATATATATATATATATATATATATATATATATATTCTTTTTTTTTTTTTGCTACATTTGTTGTTTCCTGCGATCTTCGATCAACTGCCAACTGGGTGACAGGCTGGATCCTCGATCCTTGTAGTCTCCCCAGTTTCGGCCATCGAGCGTGTGCCGACCCTAGCTATGCGCTGGGTTTTCCACGACATGCCCGTCGCTCCACGGGTGGCCGGTGAGCTTACGCTCCAGGGCCTGCATCGGACCGCTCAGCTTCGGCTGACCTTACGGCCGAGTCGCAGCAGCCTGGCCGGTGAGCTTACGCTCCAAGGCTTGCATCGGACCGCTCAGCTTCGGCTGACCTTACGGCCGAGTCGCAGCAGCCTGTCCGGTGAGCGTCATGCTCCAGGGCATACATATGATCGTCCCTTCTGGGTCCAATCACAGCATGCCTGGCCAACAGTCACCTTCCGTGCGCGGACGATGATCTGTTTGGAATGTCTTCCAGCAGAATACATGCAGGATAGGTAAGTAAATCTCCCCTGCCTCGGCTGGGTGATTTAGCTGGACATTCCTGGAGAGATCAAGTAAGTGGTTGTGGCCCCTTTCTTCCCTCTCTCCCTGCCTTTCCCTCCTCCCTGGGCTTCTAGCTAAAGGTTGCTGGGTGCTGGGGGTCACCTAGGGGGTCCCACTGGAGCGGGGCTGGCTGTAACTAACATTTAAAAGAAATGTCATTTTTTTCTTACCTGTGTTTGTGTCCTTCCTCCTCCATGCTGTCGGCGGCCATTTTGAGGTGGTCCATGCCAAGTTTGGCCTCTTGTGACTGCACGGCGGCCATCTTCCTGTGGTTCGGCCACACCCACTGGCCCCTATCAGCTGATCGGCGGCCATGTTTGTCCACCCTGTATGCAGATATTGCCGTTCGGCGGCCATCTTTTTGTGGGCTATGGCTGCTTGACCTCTATCTTCTGTCGGCGGCCATTTTCTTAGAGCCCACATTATCTTCCATACAGATGTTTTTGGCAACCATTTTTCGAGAGCCTCCGGCCTCTAGGGTGCATTACACTGGTGCGAAAATTCACACAGGAAGTGCTGATAAAAGAAGCAGACTGACACAGCAGCAGGGGGACAGCATCACAGGCGCAGCATAGCAGTACCTATCCAGGGTGGTGAGTCCTCTGGGTGACCCGGCCTCTCTGCAGCACAGGAGGGTGGCCTATTGATATCTTGCCTGGAGCCCTGTGAGTGTCAGCGTGTGGTCAGCATGGCATCTGAGCCAGATGTCTTCTCCCCTGAAACACCAGATTTAGCAGCTGGTGCCCCTGAGGTGTCTATGAACGCTATGACTGCAATCCTAGAGGCGTTTGCTGCCAGGGTGGAAGCAGCACACGGGAATACAGGGGGTAGTAAACGCCCCATCCCCTGCAAGCTTCTGGGGATAATTCTGGTGCAGAACCAGGTCCAGCTACGGCTCGGGGCCCAGATTCTGACGCATCAGAGACTGCAGACCGTGACCGGACAGTGAGAATGACTCAAAGTCCAGGTCAGTATGCGAGACGGCTTTGGTATCTGACCTTATTACTGCAGTGCGGGATATGCTAAAATTGGAAAATACTGCAGAAGCAGCAGAGACTCCGGTCCACTTGGGTTTCATAGACCTGCCCGCACTGCTAAGGTGTTCCCTTGTGTGTCTTTTGATAAACTCTTATACAAGGAATGGGAGAACCCACTGAGGGTCTTTACAGCCCCAAAGAGGTTTGCGGTACGGTACCCCTTTTGAGGAGAGTTTTCTGAAGAAATGGACCTCTCCCCCCTATAGTGGACCCTCCGGTGTCCAGACTTAATAGAGCCATCACAATTCCTGTAGAAGGGGCTCCTGTTTTCAAGGACCCTGTGGATAAGAAGGCTGAAGCACTCGCTTGCTACCTATACTCAGTGGTAGGCTCGGCAGTACGCCCGGCATTGGCGGGGGCCCTAGTGTCTCACACACTTACTGAATGGGCAAGATTGCTACTCCAGGGGTTAAGGAGCGAGATGCTCCTCCTGATGAGATAACATTGGCCGACCTGTTGGTCCAGGGCCTTAGGTTTGTCTGCGAGTCAGACATGAACACTATTCCCCTGCTGTCTAAAACTTCGGTTTATGCAGTAACAATACGCCGCCTGATCTGGCTAAAAGGCTGGTCTGCGGACCAGACTTCCAAGAAAGCCCTGTTGGATCTGCCTTTTAAGGGCGACAGACTTTTTGGGGCTTCTCTGGATGACATCATCAAGGATGCCACAGGAAGTAAAAGCACTTTGCTTCCCCAAATTAGCAAGGGTAAGGGGCCACGCCAATGGCAAGGGCCCTCCTTTACTGCACACAAGTGGTTTTTTCGTCCCCCTAGGGTGACAGGGAAAAGACCCCAGGCCGATAAAGCGCCTGCCCAAGGACAAAAGCGTCCCTGGTCCCGCATACCCAATAAGCCTGCGGACAAATTTGCGTCCGCATGAAGGTCCACCTCCACCCAGCTCTCGGGTGGGGAGACCTCTTCGCAAATTCGCGACTCAGTGGACAGCACTAATCTCCGACAGGTGGGTTTGCGAAGTAATCTCCTCAGGCTACAAGATAGTTTCTCTCTTGTCCACCGGACAGATTCAACACCTCCAATCTCCAGCTACTACCGACCCGTCGGGAGGCCCTGTATGGGGCGGTCCAGGGTCTACTGGAACGCGGGGTAGTTATTCCAGTTCCAGAACTGGAACAGGGTTTTTACTCCAATCTGTTCATTGTGCCGAAGAAGGAGGGGGTTCGTCCAAGCTTGGATCTCAGAGCCCTCAATTGCTTTGTGAAGGTACAAAGTTTTCGGATGGAGTCTGTTCGATCTGTAGTCACGGCTCTCCATCCGGGGGACTTTCTGGCCTCCTTGGACATCAAGGACGCATACCTGCATGTCCCCATATACTCCAGACACCAGAGGTTTCTGCGATTTTCTATCGGGAAGGACCACTAGCAGTTTGTGGCCGTCCCGTTGGGCCTTGCCTCAGCACCCAGGACGTTCACCAAGGTGCTCGCTCCGATTCTGGCACTTCTAAGACAGCGGGGTATCGCTATCACAGGCTACTTATACGACCTTCTGCTGAAGGCCCCTTCAAGCTCAGAATTAGAGGTAAGCGTGTCCATTACCTGTCAGACTCTTCGAGACTGTGGTTGGATACTAAACACGCAAAAGTCAGTATTGGTGCCCACTCAACGCCTAGGGTACCTGGGGTTGATTCTGGATTCTTCAGAGGCAAAGGTATTCCTCCCTGTGGAGAAGTTGCAGACCCTCCGGGCTGCAGTACGGCAGCTGACTTCCAGGAATTGGTCGTCACTCCGTTTTTTGCATGCGAGTGTTGGGCCTCAGGGTAGCCTCCTTCGAGGCGGTTCCATATGCTCAATACCACACTCGAGTGTTACAGAAGGAAGTTCTGTCCAGATGGAACAGATGTCCATCATCTCTGGATTATCAAATCCGAGTGAGCCACATAGTCAGGAGATCCCTGGTATGGTGGCTGACAGCACCGGCTCTAATGGCCGGGAAGTCATTTCTTCCGGTTTACTGGATAGTGATCATGACGGACGCCAGCCTTACAGGTTGGGGGGGAGTCTGGGGTGTTCAGTCGGCGCAAGGTCGCTGGACCCCAGAGGAATCCCTCCTGCCGATCAATGTCCTGGTAATCCGGGCGATCAGGCTGTGCCTCTTCAAATGGTCTCAGAGGCTGCAAGGGCGTCCAGTCAGGATCCAGTCAGACAACGCCACAGCAGTGGCATATGTCAATCATCAAGGAGGAACAAGAAGCTCAGCTGCAACATCGGAGATCGCTCGCATCCTGAAGTGGGCAGAGAGGAGCGTACCGGCACTGTCGGCCGTGTACATTCCGGGTGTGGAAAACTGGCAGGCGGACTACCTGAGGCGCCAGATGCTGGACCAGGGAGAAGGGTCCTTACACCCGGAGGTGTTCCAACTCCTCTGCCAAAGATGGGGCACACCAGACGTAGATCTTCTGGCTTCCCGACTCAATCGGAAGGTATTGAGATTTGTGGCCCGGTCAAGAGACCCATGGGTAGATGCAACGGACGCGTTGGTAGCATCGTGGGGTCAGTATCGGCTAATCTATGCCTTCCCTCCCTTAAGGCTTCTTCCTCTTCTGCTCCGCAGAGTGGAGGCAGAGGGAATTCCAATGATCCTAATCGCTCCAGATTGGCCTCAGTGTCCTTGGTACGATGATCTAGTACGTCTGGTAGCAGACGTCCCCTGGCGCCTACCACTACGGAAGGACCTGCTATCGCAAGGTCCCATATTCCATCCTGCTTTAGAGTCATTGGCTTTAACGGCATGGCTGTTGAGAACCAGGTACTGAGAGACCGGGGCCTGTCAGACTCAGTAATCTCTACTATGAGAAGTGCTCGAAAACCGTCCTCTAGGAAGGTCTATCACCGCACTTGGAGGGCCTACATCTCCATGTGTGAGGAAATGAAATGGCATCCGCGTACTTATTTGGTTTCCAGAATCCTGCTGTTTTTACAGCATGGGGTGGACCAAGGGCTTGCCCTAAGTACGATTTAAGGGACAGATATCTGCCCTGGCTGTCTTTTTTCAGCGACCCCTGGCGACTCACTCTCTCGTGAGTACATTTGTGCTGGGGGTCCGACATGTGGCCCCTCCGGTCCGTCCCCCGTTACCTCCGTGGGACTTGAACCTGGTCCTCCCGGTGCTTCAGAAGGCACCGTTTGAGAATATTAGAGATATTCCCCTGTTGACACTTTCTCAGAAAGTGGTCTTTTTGGTGGCTGTTACGTCAGACGAGTCTCTGAGCTGGCAGCCTTGTCCTGCAAGGCTCCCTATTTGATTTTCCACAAGGATAAGGTGGTGCTGCGGCCGCAGCCTTCCCTTCTTCCAAAAGTCGTTTCGGCTTTTCATCTCAACGAAGACATTGTACTTCCATCCTTGTGTCCTCAGCCGTCGAATCCTAAGGAGTCGGCGTTGCATTCCTTGGACGTTGTCCGAGCTTTGAGAGTATACCTATCTGCTACTTCCCTGTTCCGGAAGTCAGACTCACGGTTTGTTTCGGTGGCTGGTCCCAAGATGGGCCAAGCAGTCTCATCGGCCACCATCTCTAGGTGGATCCGACAGATAGTAATCCAGGCTTACGCCTTAAAGGGTCAGGCGCCCCCCTTTCCTGTCACGGCGCATTCGACCAGGGCAATAGGTGCCTCTTGGGCTTTCCGACATCAAGCGTCTGTTTCCCAATTATGTAAAGCGGCGACTTGGTCGTCCGCTCACACTTTCACAAAATTCGACAAAATTGATGTAGGTGCATCTTCGGATGCCTCTTTTGGCCGCAAGGTTTTGCAAGCGGCTGTTTAGAGTTGCAACTCCTCCGTTGGAGGAGTGCTGTTTTGTGTTTGGGGTGAAGTTTATTTTTATGCTGTTAACCACCCCTCGTTTTTTCTCTGACACTGCTTTGGGACGTCCCACTTTGTCAATAGAGAAGCTGTGTCGGTCCATGGACGAAAGAGTAAATAGGATTTTTTACTCACCGTAAAATCCTTTATTCTGAGTCCATGGACCGACACAGCACCCACCCCTCCTTTTAAGTTTGTACTGCTTTTTGACGAACTGATCTGCGAAGATGCAGACTGAGAGGGTATACCCAGAGGGTCCGCCCCCTGGGCGGTACTGTAGAAGGTGTGATGCAACACTTTTTACAAGTTTTTCTGCCTAGTCACTCCTAATTAACGGATAATACCCACTTTGTCAATAGAGAAGCTGTGTCGGTCCATGGACTCAGAGAAAAGGATTTTACGGTGAGTAAAAAATCCTATTTTTCCTTTTTATTTTTATTTAATTACTCTTATTTTTTTATTTTATTTTTTTACACACTGTCACCAGACCAATAAAGTGCTACCATAACACTGTACTACTCTGGGTAAGTGTTTAGGATTTTTTCTTTTTTTTTTACGCATTGATTGCCATAAGCAACCATTTTTACTGAATGAAACGGATTCATTCAGTGTGTATTGTGACTGGCCACAGCTAATCACATCGTACAGATGGGCTGTGATTGGCCCTTTCTTTACCATGTGATTACTGTGACCAATCACAGTTAGCTACACAATTGTATATAATGAATAGCATGAAAGGAAGTTATCTATGGTTTAACCACTTCATTACCCAGCTATAGTCAAATGAAGTCCACAGATGGGATCTCCCATCCTGGGTGGATGTCATATGACGTCCTCGGCTTTCCGCCGCTACTGCAGGCCCCCGGGGGCCCGCATAGCAGCGATCGGGGATCCGGTGTGTCCCTCGGGACATAGCCGTCCCCTGAGGGGGGGTAATGAAGTGGCGGCCGGCGGCGGAGCTTTCCGTGTGGCCAACCGGCTCCCATATGCAGAGCTGCAACAGCGGCGTGCACGCCGATCGGGGACACAGCCGATCCCCGATGGGCTAAATGTAGCGGCAGCGATTCCGGTATAACTTGCCAGATTTGATGATGCAGAGCTGTGCACGGCGCCCGTGCGCGCCCCCGGGGCTGAAGCTTCTCCCTTGGATACAGCCCAGCCCCGATCAGGGTAAAGACCCTATGAAATTTACCACGTGACCGTCTGTGTCCAATCACAGCCGGTCACTAAATGTAAACAAAACACACCATTGTGTGTAACTTACTGTTGCTGGGTTCTCCTCTTCACACACCGATCCAGTGTGAGGAGGAGATCAGCTAACATTGAGTTACACATATGTTATACACTACATATGTACTACTGTGCCCAGATTGCCCCCCTAAATAAATATTACCCCGCCACCTGCCACCTCACCACCTGCCAGAAACCAGTACCTGGTTGAGAAATGAAATGTGTAATTTATGCTTGTAGAACGCCTGACAGTGCTACTTCAATGTTGGGCCTCTGTACGTGGCCAGGCTGTGTAAAAGTCTCACACATGTGGTATCGCCATACTCTGGAGGAGTAGCAGAATGTATTTTGGGGTGTCAGTTTTGCTATGTACATGCTATGTGTTGGAAATATCTTATAAATGGACAACTTTGTATAAAAAAAAATGTGTTCATTTTTTTCCCACATATTCCAAAAACTTCTGGGAAAAAAATGAACCGTTCAAAAGACTCATGCCTCATAGATTATACGTTGGGGTGTTAACTTTCCAAAATGGGGTCATTTTGTGGGCGTTTCCATTGACCTGGTGCTCCAGGGCCTTCAAAAGTGTCATAGGTTGCTACTTGGATGTTAGACCTCTGTATGTGGCCAGGTTGTGTAAGTCTCACACATGTGGTATCACTATACTCAGGAGGAGTAGCAGAATGTATTTTGGGGTGTCATTGCAAGTATGCATGCGCTGTGTAAGAGAAATCACTTGTTATGACAATTTTGTGAAAAAAAACATATATATTTTTTCCCAAGAATTGTGGGAAAAAATTACAACTTCAAAAAACTCACCATGCCCCTTACTGAATTTGTACTTTCCTGGCTTGTTAGGGTCTCAAGAAATGAGATGGGCATTCAGTACATCAATGTGATCATTTTTCAATGATTTTCACCATTGCTTGTAGACTCTAAAACTTTCACAGAGACCAAATAATATACGCTTTTTTTGGTTATTTTTACTAAAGATATGTAGCAGTATACATTTTGGGCCAAATTTATGAAGAAAAATTACTTATTTGAAAAAATTTATTTTTCCGCTTATTGCAAAAAATTTAAAACCCAGCAGCGATTAAATAGCACCAAAAGAAAGCTCTGTCTATGAGAAAAAAAATTATAAAAATTTGGTTTGGGTACAGTGTAGCATGACTGAGTAATTGTCATTCAAAGTGTGAGAGCGCTGAAAGCTAAATATTGGTCTGGGAAGGAAGGATGTATAAAAGCCCTGTATTGAAGTGGTTAAAGGATCACATGGTACTGGCAGCGGACTGGTACACTGATCAATCATTGGCTGTGTCCGGTGGACATCCACCTGAAACGACATGATTATTCTGCATGAAGATAAAAAACCTTCAGTATGCAGCTCCTCCACAGCCCCCCTAATACATACTTGAGCCTGATCGCATTACAGCAATGTGCATGAGAGCGCCTGCCTCCATTGGCTCCCACTGCTGTTAATCGTAGCCAGTGAGGAGGGAGCAGGGGCAGGGCCGAGACCCATTCTGTGTGTCTTATGGACACACGCAGCTCGAGAGTGAGCACGCACAAGTGCCCCCTTGGCAAGCAGCTTGCTGCTGAGGCATTCGGAGAAGAGGAGGAGCTAGGGGCATCTTTGGGGAATCTGAGAAGAGGAGGATTGGGGCAGATCTCTGCAAAACCATTGCACAGAGCAGGCAAGTATAACATGTGTTTTTTTTTTTTATATATATTTCATATCACTTTAACTAGAGCCATCAGCAGGCACTCACTTTTATCCCTAATGGGCAAACAATTACTAAAACTGGAGTTTGCAAAATCTGGTGCAGTTCTGCATAGAAACCAATCCGCTTCCAGGTTTTTTTTTTTTTTGATCTGCACTTAATTGAACAAGCTGACTTTAGAAGCTGATTGGCGACCATGCACAGCTGCACCAGATTCTGAGTGCTCCAGTTTTAGTAAATCGTGTATCTTTTTAGGTGTATGGCTGTACTAACTCCAAGTAAGTTTGGGAGTGGGGAGAGTAAAAGGGGAGAAGTCTTTCACACAGGCTGTAGTTATATCATGTAAACTAAGGGATAGGAAAACGAGAATGAACTGGAATGCAAATTTTGCATACAGTGTATCAGCATATCATTGTTATACAGATGTATACATGTTTGCATAAATGAGGACACCACTCAGTGTATATTGAAAATGTGTTGCATAATACCAATTTATTAGTGTAAAAAAATAAAAAATGATTGCATGACTTGTGCTTTATCGTCTACTGTATGACCAAGTTCAAGTAGTCCCAACTTAATGGTGAACCCTTTTGGAATGATATGGATTTCTGCGCAAATTGGTCATAAAATGTGATCTGTTCTTCATCTAAGTCATAACAATAGACAATCACAGGCTGCTTAAACTAATAACAAACACAGAATTAAATGTTACCATGTTTTTATTGAACACACCATGTAAACATTCAGTGCAGGTGAAAAAAGTATGTGAACCCTTGGATTTAATAACTGGTTGAACCTCCTTTGGCAGCAATAACTTCAACCAAACGTTTCCTGTAGTTGCAGATCAGACGTGCACAACGGTCAGGATTAATTCTTGACCATTCCTCTTTACAGAACTGTTTCAGTTCAGCAATATTCTTCGGATGTCTGGTGTGAATCGCTTTCTTGAGGTCATGCCACAGCATCTCAATCGGGTTGAGGTCAGGAGTCTGACTGGGCCACTCCAGAAGGGGTATTTTCTTCTGTTTAAGTCATTCTGTTGATTTACTTCTATGCTTTGGGTCGTTGTCCTGTTGCAACACCCATCTTCTGTTGAGCATCAGCTGGTGGACAGATGGCCTTAAGTTCTCTTGCAAAATGTCTTGATAAACTTGGGAATTCATTTTTCCTTTGATAGCAATCCATCCAGGCCCTGACGCAGCAAAGCAGCCCCAAACCATGATGCTCCCACCACCATACTTCACAGTTAGGATGAGGTTTTGATGTTGGTGTGCTGTGCCTCTTTCTCCACACATAGTGTTGTGTGTTTCTTCCAAACAACTCAACTTTGGTTTCATCTGTCCCCAGAATATTTTGCCAGTACTGCTGTGGAACATCCAGGTGCTCTTGTGCAAACTGTAAACGTGCAGCAATGTTTTTTTTTGGACAGCAGTGGCTTCCTCTGTGGTATCCTCCCATGAAATCCATTCTTGTTTAGTGTTTTACGTATCGTAGATTCGCTAACAGGCATGTTAGCATATGCCAGAGACTTTTGTAAGTCTTTAGCTGACACTCTAGGATTCTTCTTCACCTCATTGAGCAGTCTGTGCTGTGCTCTTGCAGTCATCTTTACAGGACGCCCACTCCTAGGGGGTGGGCGTCAGCAGCAGTGCTGAACTTTATAGACCATTTGTCTTACCGTGGACTGATGAACAGCAAGGCTTTTGGAGATACTTTTATAACCCTTTCCAGCTTTATGCAGCTTCTGAGAGCTCTTTTGTGCGAGGCAGCATTCATCAGGCGATACTTCTTGTGAAAAGCAAACCCAGAACTGGTGTGTGTTTTTTATAGGGCAGGGCAGCTGTAACCAACACCTCCTATCTCATCTCATTGATTTGGACTCCAGTTGACTGACACCTCACTCCAATTAGCTCTTGGAGATCTCATTAGTCTAGGGCAGGGATCCTCAAACTACGGCCCTCCAGCTGTTGTGGAACTTCACATCCCATGAGGCATTGTAAAACTCTATCATTTGCAGACATGACTAGGCATGATGGGAATTGTAGTTCCTGAACAACTGGAGGGCCCTAGTTTGAAGACCTATGGTCTTTTTCCACCCACACTGTGAATGTATACATGGTGTGTTCAATAAAAACATGGTAACATTTAATTATTTGTGTTATTAGTTTAAGCAGACTGTGATTGTCTATTGTTGTGACTTAGATGAAGATCAGATCACATTTTATGACCAATTTGTGCAAAAATCCATATCCTTCCAAAAAGGTTCACATACTTTTTTTTGCAACTGTATGTTTGCGTGTTTATATATAGAAAGAGGAACAGAGGACCTCACAGGATGTTTTGAAAATGCTAAAAATAAATCAGTATACGCTTATTGCAAATTTTTTTTTTTTTGTTACCAAAAATATATGTAGAAAAATCGGTATCGGCCTAAGCTGAGGATTATTTTTTTTTTAATTGGGATATTTATTATAGCGGAAAATTTTAATTTTTTTTTTTTAATTGTCACACTTTTTTTGATTTTAGCGCAAAAAATAAAAACCGCTGAGGTGATCAAATACCACCAGAAGAAATCTCAACTTGTGGGGAAAAAAGGATATCCATTTTGTTTGGGTACAGCGTCGCACGACGGCGCCATTGTCAGCGACGCCGACGCACCCACCGCCCCAGTGTAAAAGGGGCCTAAGGGATCCCGTGTGTCTTTGGCTCCATTTCAGGTCCGAACTCGGGCAAAAATTCAGGCCTGATTCATCTCTGAAACTGAGAACAGGGACACACTGGACCCCTGCTGCGAGCCGCATCCAGCATAAGTGTGAACCCAGCCTAAGTGTCTTGCAGTTAGGGTTTATGCTAGTCTTTTCAGTAAACATTCATAACTCTGCATTGTCTTACCAGCGTTTTTCCAACAAAGAAAAACTACCCATTGTCCAATAAAAGAAAAATAGTTGCCCAAGAGGAGGTTTGTGTACATTACATGTATTTCAGGTGTCTGTACTTTGTAAGATTGTCTTTTCTTTTTTTTTTTTTTTACATGATTTTTTATCCACCCAGCTGTTGTTCCATTGGTATTATTTTATTTAAACTTTATTAATATACAAACTTTCCATTAAAAAGCCTATACAATACATCTATAGATAGAGTGATATATAATCACCATTATTCAGCAAGGGAGACCAAATCTTCCTGCATGATATTTTCTAAAGAGAATCCCCACAGCCAAAACCTGCTTTGAGGAATTGGTGCCATTATGGGTTATTTAAGTGGCCTGGGATCCAGCCGTTTCCTCAAGCTGCCTCCCTATAGGCTTGTCTGGAGACCCTGCAGCCAGCTGAAAACATACTGAGGGTGCTAGGCCTGTAACTGGGATTTCTGAGGCACTCAACTGGCGCCCATAACGAAAAGGCTGAGATAAGAGCGCCCTATGTCCTTGTGCTTGACTCCTACCCACTGGGCAATAGGCACAGAGTAGATGACTGGACAGCAGGCACAGGTGATTCACCATCACTGAAGGTATTTGGAAACCTCAAATCAGAGATGGAAACCTCCAGTGAAGGAGTATTTTCTTCTAATGGAGAATTTATTTCAGAGATCTCCCATAGTGGCAGGGCAGGGTTCTGCAGTGCAGATGCATTGATCACTACTTCGGAATCTTGTAGTTTGGATGTGGAAATATTGACTAGAAATGAAGCATATTTTTACATGCCTTCCTTATAAGGTATGGACACTTTGCTACCATAGAAGATCCCCACAATGGAGTTATTAAATTGGCCAAGTTGTTCTGAAACAGAGGACTGTTCAAGAAATGGACCATAAAGATTCAGTGGGGAGCGGCAGGCAGAGGAGCCAGCATCTTCTACACCCAACCACAGTTTTCTTCCTCCACTCACCATGGGTGTACTTTCCGACAGTTACAAAAAGTGGGGACTCTGTAAACTTGGGAGGCACTCTGCTGTCCCACTGCTCTGGCTGTGATGGATAGGGAGAAGTTTCCTTGCACTGCAGCTACAAATCTTATGTCCATATTATCAGTCAGTGTGAGGTTAGAGTTGGACATGAAGTCGCTTGCCCCACTGGTATGCCAGAAGACATTGTGTCGATCATGTGTAGCAGTCTAACAGCGTATCCCCATAGCAGGCTGTGTCCTCTCCTCCCTCGCTCGCTCTCCCCATCAACCGGCATCTCCTCTTCTTAGAAGTCAAACAACGTTCCCTTGTTATTTTAGCTGTCCGGTAACTGAGATAACATGTTGGACAACTGGTACAACTAATTGTGCACTGCGGAAATTGTTGTCCAGAGACACATTTTCAAGTTAAGACACAATTAAACATTTAATGCTAGCAATTGTGTTCATGATGGACCATTTTTGTCTTTTCAAAGGGTTTATAAAAATGTAAAACGCTTCAAACTTTTTGAGAAGGTCTGCAGATTATACATTTTGGCAAGAAAATTTAATGTGAATGGATCACTTGTGTTGAATATTTTATCCAAGTCTGTACTTCCCACAAGAGACACCCCTATTTAGGTTTTGAAGGAAATGGATTATTCTTGTGTAAAAGCTTACTGGCCTTTCTGGTGTTTCCTGCTTCCACTCATCTGTTAAAATGCTCCTAGGAATGTACTTCCTTAAGACAGTGTAGGCTTTTAAGTGCAAGCATATTGATTTTTTTTTTTTTTAAACGACCCTCATCATAACATTTTTACTTGGACGTCAGTGAATTAATTTCCCGCCCAAGGATATCATCTCTGCGGCAAAGTATTTCTCTTCAGGAAATGTGTTCTTTTTGACAGCTGGAGCTAGTTATTCCAATTTACAGAGTGTTTGACACTCAGGGAAGAATGAGTTTTTCTTGGAAATCAAAAATGACCACCTGGGTTACTTAATACAGGGATATAAGTGTTTTTTTGTTTGTTTTTTTTCCTACGGGTCAGACCATTTTCTCCTTTTTGTTCTGCAGGATCCTGAGAATAAAAATTATAAATGTATTTTTTATTTGCAAGAACGTGTGTATTTAATTAGAAAACGCACATGTTCAAAACTACACATCAGAAATCAATATACAATAGACTGTGACTATCAAAAAAAAGGTTCTCTGTGTACAAAAAACAGTCCAAAATCCACCCAGTTTTGCACTCCTCTGGCATTGATCTTTGGATTCTTCATTCACCAGAA